>OY757933.1:39343377-39505877 GCA_963585895.1 Sepioteuthis lessoniana | reverse complement strand
TTTAACGGTATATTTAAATATTTGGGTTTATGCTGATATTTATTTAAGAAATACAAATTACAAGATTATTCCATCTTTTCTTCTTGAATATTGGATTATTCCATAATATTTTCCTCTGTATGACTCGGGAAAGAAATATACCATGAATATAAATGATTCAATCTAGTTCATTTAAGATATTTTTTATGAAGCCACAATGTTCACAATGTTAAATAAAAAATGTTTTCCAACTTGGCTGTTATTATCTTATTTACTTCTAAATGAGAAAAAAAATTAGGTGAACATAATCTAAGTAAACTAATTCCTTAATGTTTTGCTTTTTTGCTTCATTAATCTTATTCGTTTAAATATGAAAACCTCTATTTAATCTTCTTTGGTTTGACAGGCTTCGTTGTTCAATGTCATATCAACCCTGGTGGGTTATTTAATACCAAAGCCTCTCTTATCGAAGACCAGAAGTGATACTATTTAAAATAGCAGGGGAATAAAGGGTTTGATACCCTCCTCAAGCACAACTGGAGTTCGAACTCATTTACTTTGACACCACAGTTTTACGCTTTAGCCATTACGCCACGGAGGCATCCTCTGTTTTTTTCCGAGAATAATACTTGCCCAGTCGGCTGGGGCTGTAGAATACACTGACTGTACCCCTGCAGAGGGGTAAGACCCCCCCTCAATGAGTTTCCTGCATATGACACTAAACAATCTGTTGGTGAGGTTCCCGTAATGCTGGAGCCATGGGGAATACGGAGCACCCCTTCATTGCCATAGCCCCCAGGTCCACTCTGGCCCGGTGTGGTAGCACCTGGTCGGGCCCTATCTATGGGTTCAATAGAATTGAACTGCATACTGAAGCTAAACTGAACTGTTAGACTAAACTGAATAGCTTGAAATAGAAATGTTTTTGACAATTAAACCGTACTTACATTTAAACCGAGTGCTTATACTAAACTGCCCGTGGTGTAATGGTTATCGTCGTAGGAAATGGACACGGTGAACGAGTTCAAATCCTGGACGAGACTGATTGCATTTCACATAGCACTAATACCCTTGGGAAAGGTATGAATCCAATTATTCTCCCTCCAGCTATGGGTAAATAGTATTGCAGACTGGGTTCTTCAGCCTTGGTGAGGCAACTAGTCTAGGAGAAGGAAAACTCTGAATTCAAACCTGTTAAACTCCGTTTAAAAATTGACCGTGTGTCATATCCTTCCCGAGCGGAGAGGTTAGTAAATATGTATCCTAAACTAAATCATTTAAAATAGAGCTGTTGTTTGACATTGAAACTCTTTTTACACAAAAGTGAAGCGTTTAACATAGAACTGTTTTGACATTTTACTGTGTAAACAAAATCTGTACTTACGCTAAACTAGCTGAATTAGAACTGTTTGAAAAACTGAATAGTTTGAAATAGAAATATTTTTCACAATTAAACTGTGTACCCATGCTAAACTGGATTGTTTGAAATTGAACCGATTATTTACATGAAAATGGATTTGGCGTTAAATAACCTACAAAGGTTGATACGCCATAAAACCCAACCAACCAACCAAGAATAATACTTTTCCATTTCATACTTTTCACGCAATACATTCAATTTTTCATAGTGTAGTATTACATCATTATTGAGAAAGCGTGAAAATATTATTGTTTGTTTATTTGGTTTTTTGGGTTTTATGGCATATCAACCTTGTAGGTTATTTAATGCTGAATCTATTTTTCTACAAATCAACAATTCTAACTGAAACAATTCAGTTTAGTGTAAGTACACAGTTTAACTGTCAAAAACATTTCTATTTCTAGCTATTAATTTTAGTCAAACAGTTCTATTTCAAACAATTTAGTTTAGTGTAAGTACAGTTTCAAAATTAAAAGCAGTTCTATTTCAAGCAATTCAGTTTAGCATACAAAAACTGTTCCATTTCAAAGAATTCTGTTAAGCATATGTACGCATTTTACTTCTCTTTGACCCATAAATAGGATCCAATCAGGTACTACAACTCCGGTCTTCAGGGGACCTGAGAGCGATAGTAACAAAGGAGCACTCCGCATTCCTCAAAGCTCTAGCATTACCGGAGCATCACACCCAGATTGTTTAGTGTCGTATACAGGACACTCTTTGGCGATGGGAGGTCTTACCCCTCTGCAGAGAAGCAATCGGTGTATTCTACGGTCCCAGCCGACTGGGCAAGTGAAAATATTTGTTGCAACACGTCTTTTTAATTCGTGTTACACTACCTATATATGATATATTCCAGATAGAAAGCACCCTCTCTATAGAATCAGCAAACTTTAACACAATAATCATAACAAAATGATTATATATATATTTATATATACCCAACATCTTTGATAGTGCAGGATATGACATAAAACCAATTTTTTGCTGAGTTTATCATGTTTGAATTCATAGTTTTCCTTCTCCTAGATCAGTTGCTATACGAAGGTAAAAGAACCCAGTCTGTCCTACTATTTACCCATAGCTGAAGGGTATTAATGGTTTATTAAATACAGACTTACAACTACCATTACTTTAGTTTTGACTGGCCTATTAGCATAATGGTTAGAGCGGTGGTCGCCAACCAATCTTGGGTAAATCTTCACTTTGGTATTTCCAAAATTCAGATGCCGTCCAGTAATATTTAATTTTTACATATTCAAAATTTTCTGTAATACATGTGAAGGAAGCTAAAAAGCCATTAACTTGGTCTCTAAGCAAGTCCCACCAAAATATTACCATGCACCACCCAATGGGAATTAATGGGTTAAAGTGGTCGCCAATGGTCCGAAAGGCCGGGGTTCAATCTTAAGTTGAGCCATACCAAAAACTCAAAAAATGGTATCTGATACCTCCTTGCTTAACTGTCAGCATTATAAGGTATGAATCAAGGGTAAGTGGAGCAATCCAGGGAAAAGAGTAGCGCGCTCCTTATACCTCAGTGTTGTACCTATTGAAAAGGGACCCTTCTAGTCGGCCTTGACTACGGTTGGCCAACTTACTTTAGAACAATTTAAATGCAAACAGTAATGAATGTCACCGCTATATATATATATATATATGTATATATATATATATATACGTCAGTCTACTAATAGCGAGCTATTATATCAATCTCACATCTATTCGTCTATACCTTTTGTTTTAGATGATTTAATGATGGGTTTATGTTTTGATATTCCTGTGCTTAATTTTAAACTCGGCCTCGATGTGGTTGAAGATTCTCACAGTATAAGGTAATAGAAAAATATGTGATTGTACTGTCCGAACTCGGTTTAAATCTTTAAAGGATGTTGAAATATTCTTTCAAATTAAGATACAATTTTTTACCTTTTCACTGATCCGGTTATCTTGTCTTTCGTCTGGAGGGTGCAACTACTGTAACATGTCTTGTGTCGAAATAGCCGGGCATAGCCCATTTCTCCCCAGGTATACAATGGGCTTCAATTTCGAGATTTCATACTTCAGAGTTGTTTTTTTTTTTAAATGACCCAGTTTGCTCTACTATTTACCCATAGATGAGGTGGTGATAATTGTTGGATTCATGCCTTTCGCAATGAGGCATGCTTAGCATAACGGCTAACGTCGTAGAAGATGGTATCGATGACCATATTTCAAATCCTCGAGGGAGTTATTTCGATTCTTTTCGTTCTAAAGCTCTTAGAAGAAGGCCTGAATCTCTCCATTCTCTCTCTCTCACCATAGTCATGCTTAAACTATAAAACAGACTAGGTTCTATAGGTTTCGTTAGTAGAGCCCATTCAATGATAAACATTACATTACGAGCTCCACCAGAAAGTTTATCACGCTATTTTAAATCGTAATCCAATTGGCACCCCAGTCGGCTAGGGTTGTAGAATATACCGATTGCATCTCTGCATAGGAGTAAACCACCTTACGAATGTCTTGATATGACATTAAACAATCTGATATTGAGGCTCCTGTAATACTGGAGCTGTGAGGAATGTGGAGTACCCCTTCATTAACATCGTTCCCAGGTCCACTCTGGCTTTCAATGATAGTGCTTGATTGGGTCTTATCTATCGCTCAAATATAACTGCTTGACATTTAAACTGTGTGCAAACAAAGGACTAATGCTGAATTGAATTGTTTGAAATAGAATTTTTTGATCCTTTAACTGCGTATAAACAAACGACTAATGTTTGATTGAATTATTAATGATACACAGCAATACACTGAACTATTTAACTTTGTTGACTCATACTAAATCGAATTGTTAGAAATAGAATTGTTTGATCATTCAACTGTGTGTATCTACAAAATGTGTTAGACATGATTTAGCATTAAGTAACCAACAATGGTTTAAATGCCATAAAACCAAACCAAATCAAACCGTTCTGTATCATTCGAAAATTTTCAGAAGGCCGAGGATCATTGGAAAATAACGCACAAAACATGAGATAAACACAGAAAGAAATATACAGCAAGTCTGTTCACCTGTCCGTCTATCTATCCGTTTCAATTTCTAAAAATAAATATTATCTTGATAGACCTGCATATTTTGAAGCGTCAAAATATTTTAGCATCATCTGATGGCTACCTTATTCATGGGATGACTAAAAGGGCTTTTATAATTCCTCGGTATATCCAGATTTCATTTTAACAAATATTCTTAACGCGAAGTTCTTGCATTCACAATAGCAGGTAAGTCCTAATTTAATCTATTTACCATTTTCAATACAACTGGAAGGAATTCGGAGATGACTGACTTAAGCAATAGAAACTTTTATTAAAAATATTTTCTTTCAGAAATTCAGACTAGGACTTTCTAATATGGGAAGAAAGACATGAAAGATTGGGAGTCAATAAATCTCCCCAGGAGATAAGTCATTCCTACCACAATGATGAATACATGCATACACTGGTGGGCCAAAAAATAGACCTGAGTCATATCTATAATTTTCTTGAAGATGAATTAACATAAGATAAATACAGCAAACAAATTTAGTATGAAGATATTTTGTCCTTAGTAATATGGAATGGTTTGACCATGAATTTCTTGAAGAAAACGATTATTTAAAGCATATATCAGTCAGTTTCTAACATTGTTTTATAGAAATGTTTTCTTGTTCGTTCCAAATTGCTACCCACATTTTGTCTTCATTAGAAATCATCTTACCAGATAGCTTTCGTCTTACGATGCTCCAAATATATTTGATTGTATTTAAAAATTATTGTTATTCAAATAAAAATAACAGAATGTATGTGAAAAAATTCATGTCACAATAACCAAAGAAGCTCCGTATATCTTGGTACAAGCACAAGTTTTTAAAAGCCCTCACTTGACATTAATTAGCAAATGTACTGTTGCAGTACCAAAGAGAATTTGGACCCTGCATGGTAAAAGATGACGAACGCAAGAAACTCTGTTTGTATGTATGCATGCATATATGTATGCATCAGTTTGTTCATAATGTATGTATGCATGTATGTATCTATCACAGTTTATATATATATATATATATATATATATCAGGGGTGGTGACGGGACTAGTGCTACTCGTGCCCGGCACGACCAATAACTCGGTCAATGTTATTCAAAATGGATTAAAAATCATCCATTAATTTCAAGCAAACATACTTAGTCTGATCTCAATTAAATTACGTATCTATTCAACTTTCGATAACTAAGTAGCCAAAAGTTCATAAATATATCTGGTAATACTACAACGATGCTGTTTTGAACGGATGGTCTTTGTCATTGAACATCCCATAAAATCGGCTATAATGTTGAACACGCGCTATCCGTGCCCAGCATTAGACCCTTATAATAACAGTAATGTTAGAGAAATCCGCTTTTGGCTGTAGCCAATAGCAAGAGCAACTCTAAA
Organism: Sepioteuthis lessoniana; assembly: GCA_963585895.1. Taxonomy (NCBI): domain Eukaryota; kingdom Metazoa; phylum Mollusca; class Cephalopoda; order Myopsida; family Loliginidae; genus Sepioteuthis; species Sepioteuthis lessoniana. Next base: position 39,500,027 of record OY757933.1, on the reverse strand, counting down.
CACTGTGCTCAATATATTACATTCTGTAACTAAAATTTGTTTATCTGAATACATTTTCAAGAAATAATCTTTATTTTAAGCGAAATTGAAACTACAAGTTGTGTCTGTGTATATTGTCATCAGTTTCTTTATTCTAATAAACATATTTTTCTCGTCATAGTAATAAACATCTTCTCTTTTCTTCTATACTTTTGAAAGGAAAAAAATTATCTTATCTACTGTATTAACAAGACTACAAATTATATAGTATCTTGATTGTTTACAAAAAAAAAAACCCATGCAAGGTACGTTTGTCAATCTGTGCTATACAATGGAGAATCACGCAATAGCAACTATGATGACTTACTTTGGGTCCACGAACCACGGTTTGGGGACTGAAGTTGACAGAGGGCGGGGAGGCACGAGTGGCAAAAATAGGCTAGAGTCGCCACTGATATATATATATATATATATATATATATATATATATATATATGCCATAAGCATCTTCAAACACATTGAGGCCGAGTTTGAAATTATGCTCGGAAATCTCAATACTATATATAATATATAGTAACAGTTATGACACACGGACCCGAGTTCAAATCCTGGAAGACACTGTTTGCATTTCCCATAACGCTAACACCCTTGGGAATATTATGCAACTGACTATTTTCTCTACGGCTATGGGTAAATTAAAGGGTGGACTGGACTCTTTAACTTAGGTAGGGCAACCATTCTAGGAGAAGGAAACATCGCTTAAAAGTTAACTTCCTATTGCATACTGCTCATGCGGAGGGGTTGGGTAAGTTTATGTGTGTGTGTGTATGTGCGTATGTGTTTATTTTGTTTGGTTTGATGTGTTTTCTTTGTTTAATGGCAAATCAACCTTTGTGGTTTATATAATACCAAGACCATTATTGTAGACTGCGAGCAATATTGAAGAAGTCCGGCAGACAACACCCCACAAAGCAGCAGCTGTACGGCCACCTACCACCCATCATGAAAACTATCAAAATTAGACATGCAGGACACTCCATGCGAAGTAGAGGCGAACTCATAAGTGATGAACTCCTGTGAACTTCTTCACATGGACGAGCAAAAGCAGAACGACCAGTTCGAACCTACATACAGCAGCTCCGGGCCGATACGGGATGTAACCCCGAGGACCTGCTGGAAGCAATGGACGATAGGGAGGGGTGGTGAGAGAGGTTCAGGGATACCGGTGCTGATAGCGCGACATGATTTAACCTTTATAAAGGTGTTCATGCATTAGTCTAAAAGTGAACGTAATGACGTGACTGGTGTTCGAATTCAGTAGCTTAGATGTCACATTTCAGCAAGAACTTAATGACGATATATATATATGTATATATATATATATATATGTGTGTGTGTGTGTGTGTGTGTGTGTGTGTATTTGCCAACTCCTCAACACGAGCAGGATGTGACACAGGGTCAATTTTCTTTCTCCTAAACCGGTTGTCAAACCAAGGTTGAAAAGTCTACAATTTGCCCATAACAAGAGGGAGAATAGTTGAATTCAAACTTTTCCTATGGGTACAAGCGCTATGCGAAATGCTAACAGCTTCGTTCGGGATTTGAACTCAGGTCACCGTGTTCATTTCCTACGACAATAACCGTTTCCCCTCGGCCACATCAAGGTATGTTTATGTGTATATGCGTTTTAAGATGACAATAAAAGAAATAAAAAGACAAGTGGTCTATATATTATCATATTTACCAACCCCTCCGCTCGGGCAGGATATGACACAAGGTCAATTTTTAAGCGAAGTTTTACAGGTTTGAATTCAGAGTTTTTCTTCTCCTTGACTAGTTGCCTCACCAAAGTTGAAGAACCCATAGCTGGAGGGAGAATAATTGGATTCATACCTTTCCCAAGGGTATTAGTGCAATGTGAAATACAATCAGTCGCGTCCAGGATTTGAACTCGTGTCGCCGTGTCCATTTCCTACGACGATAACGATTACACCACGGGCACCTGGTCTATATATTATAAGTTGAGCAATATACAATAATTATGAAGATAAAGCTCAACATGCTTTCTTACAACTCATGCTTTGAACGTCAATCAATGACTAAAACGTCTTGAAACAATGACCCCAAATGGTTTTAACTTCAACCAAAACTTTCCTCAAAACACCGCTTGAAATAAGAAGGACAGATGAACATTTAAATAAATTCGTAGGCTAAATACCTGAACAAAACAGTTACACCTAATATAAAACAGCAACGCAGAACAAATATATTTCAGGTATAGAGATCATTGGCAGGTATTTAGCATAATAGCGATGATAAAATGGTCAGTCAAAGATTTTTGAATACTAGAAAATAATTAATTTTTTATTTATTACGGACTTTTTGTCCTCATCTTGGTTGTTTTTGTGTTGTTTCTTCTTCACTACGTTTCGGCCAAATTTCACCTCTGGCCTTTTTCAGGTGATTTGACCGCGACCTCGGATAGGAATGCTGAGTCTTGTAACTGTATCTCCAGTAATTACAGCCTTCAGGCAGGCAGTAATAAATAAAAAATTAATTCTCTGATTAAGAAGCCTCATCTCAAAATGATTCCAATTAAAGACAACCGGATAATAACTTTTAAATAACGAATGAATATGCTTCGTTACCAGTTCCTTTTGTCATTTCATTTGTCACATATCAGCTCGTTTAAAAACTATTTAAAAAACTATTTAAAAAAGGCAAATTTTCTACATTAGAACATTTCTTTGATGAGGACCCAAGGTGCAAATTCGTAGAAAACAATAAAGAAAATAGATAACTACCAAGAAATATTCCTGCTTGTCTTATAACTTTTATTTATCTCTCTCCCTTATCTATCTATCTATCTATCTATCTATCTCTGAGATATATACGTAAAATATGAGGATGCTTGAAGGCCTTCACCACTATGAAGTATTTGTTAATTTGGTTGTTTGGGTTTTATGGCGTATCAACTTTTGTAGGTTATTTAATGCCAAATCCATTTTTATACAAATAGTCAGTTCTATTTAAAACAATTCAGTCTAGTATGAGTACTCAGTTTAATCGTCAAAACATTTCTATTTCAAGCTATTCAGCTTCGTCAAACAGTTCTAATGAAGCTAATTCAGTTTGGTATACGTACAGATTTTGTTTACACCTTTAAATGTCAAAGCACTTCTATATTAAACAATTCAGTTTAATATAAGTACAGTTTCAATATCAAAAAAGTTCCATTTCAATAAATTTAGTTTATCATAAGCATACCGTAAGCATAAGTAGAGTTTTATGGTCGAAAACATTTCTATTTTAAGCTATTCAGTTTAGTCAAACACTTCTAATTCAAACAATTCAATTTAGCATAAGTATGCAGTTAGTACTATTTAACCCATAGATAGGGCCCTATCAGGTACTATCATTCTCGGCTTGAATGGACCAGAGAGCAACGGCAATGAAGGGGTGCTCAGCATTCCCCAAAGCCCCAGCATCACAGGAGCCTCACCATCAGATAGTTTAATGTTATATCCAGGACACTGATTGGGGGATCTTACCCCTCTGCAGAGGCGCAGTCGTTGTATTCTACAGCCCCAGCCGATTGGGCAATACACAGAGTTAATTTCAAAATAGTTTTATTTCAGATAATTCAGTTTCGTATAAACACACAGTTTAAATGTCGAAACAGTTCTATTTTTAAAAAATTCCATTTAGCATAAATACGCAGATTAAATGCAAAAAACTCAAACTACGATTTAGTTCTATTTAACCCTTAGATAGGACCCTTATCAAGTGCTACCATTCCGGGTCAGAGTGGACGTGGGAGCGATGGCAATAAAAGGGTACTCTGCATTCCCCAAAGCTCCATCGTTACTGGAGCGTAACCGCCAGATTGTTTAGTGTCATATATAGGACACTCATTGGTGGGGATCTTACCCTTCTGCAGAGAAGCGGTCTGTGTATTCTACAACCCCAGCCGACTGGACAAAAAGTATTTACTAAAGAGAATATTGTCGTTTCAGCACATCTGAAGTGATGTAATTCGAGAGCGGAGTGGAGTGAAGGGCGTAATCGCGGAGTGGAGTGAAGGGCGTAATCGCGGAGTGGAGTGAAGGGCGTAATCGCGAAGTGGAGTGAAGGGCGTAATCGCGGAGTACCGAAAACAGACGATCCGCTTGCCTGGACACGTCACAAGGTTCACAACCCCCAAATGGACCCATGCAGATGTTACAGAATATCCAGCTGACCATAAGCGACCTTTCGGAAGATCTCCACGACGACGGGATGTAGAAACTAACACGCAATTATAGCTAAGAAGAAGAAGGAAATGGATATTCATTGTAGCCAGTGATGAGGAAAACATCAGATGGCCTGGCCCATAAGGAAATGGTGTATACGTAAAAAAATTTCTGCACTTACGCTGAGAATGAAGGTGGGGTAAAATATCCGACTAACGTAAAGTCACCCGGGCTTAGATCCCTGCTTGAAGCGTAGGTCTAGCAAGACTGAAGAGTTGTGATACAACGAAACAGTCTCTCTGTGGATAACAATAAATATACTCCCCTACAACAGTGGGTTGAGCTCTAGAGTGGGAAAATTTGCTGACTATCACATATGCTGAAATGCAATAGCTCTTCATAAAAATTGAGCGCTCCCGGTAACTGATAACGTATATGTGAAAATATTTAAGTAAAAAAATTCCTTCACTTACGCTGAGAATGACGATGGCTCTTGGGTGAAATATCCGACTGGCGTAAAGTCAGCCGAATTTCGATCCCAGTTTGAAGCATCTCGCATGTCTAGCCACACTGAAGTGTTGTGATACAACGAAACAGTCCGTCTGTGGAAGACTATATATATATATATATAGGGAGAACGACAGATAATAGATTGATAAAGCGAAAGAGAAAGAGAGAGAGAGAGAAGGAAAGAGAGAGAGAGAGAGAAGGAGAGAGAGAGAGAATGAACTTTAATTGTTACTCCTTTAGAAATATTATTAATGCCATAAGCAAATTTTCCATAAGATTGTGACATTGTTGAGGTTCGGATCGAAGAATTATCACTAACTCCAGGCGCTCCAGTCATATATCGAGATACCAACAGGTTTTGTTGATTTTCCTTGACAGTGTAATGTATTTCCTCCTTTCTATTGTCGACAATCCGAGCCAGGATAGGCCTGGCTCGAGTTGGCAATAAAACTTTACCATCTGACTTTGATATGCAATCCGTTAGTCACCCAACCATCTCACAAACATTTCTCACGCAGATTTTCTTACTTTTCCAGCTTACATTGATGAGACCAGTCGACATTTTCCTCAAAAGAAACCTAAATTGAACGACGTGACCTTTTTTGAATTAACTGACCAGATCAGACGATCAAGACGTTGGGTGGTTAGCATGACCTTCGCTGGAAAGGTCAGACGATAATCAAAATCTACAACGACGCTCCAATCCGTGTAACCATCTTGTACATATATATATATATATATATATAGAGAGAGAGAGACGGGGGGAGAAAGAGAAAAAGAAAGAGACAGACAGGTAGACAAACAGAAATGAAAAGAAGGAGAGAAAAGAGTGTAAGAAAGAGAGAGAGAAAGAGAGAGAGAGAGAGAGAGAGAGAGAGAGAGAGAGAAAAAATTAAGAATGTAGAAGGAATACAATTCAAAGATTTGTTTTTCATTCTGAAATATCAATGAAGAATCTTCGCATACAAACAGACATATATATATATATATATATATATAAACAATACACACGAACACACAGACACAGACACACACACACACACACACACACACACATATATATATTTATATATTAACTGAATAGGAAAGAACATTTGCGTCTCCTTATTCAGTCTTTGATTCGTTCAAGTCTTCGTATGAGTTATTTGACTTTAAGATAAAGTAAATTTAGGAAGGCGCCGTACGTTTCTCAAGTATTTTCGGTCCTAAGTGGAGTCATCTACCGGGAAGCAAATAATGCTATGACAAACATTTTGAGGAGTCATATATATTCATATGATAGTAAGAGGAAGAACAAGTAAGCGGAATTTACGGAAGATAAGAATTTTTAATGGAGATATAAGAGAACAGGGAGAATAGAAGTGACTGGAAATGGCTCTTAGGCATTTTAGAATGTGAATTTTATATTCGATTTTGATCTCATTTAAGGATGGCTTATTATTCTTTAAATATAGAGCTTCAATAATTTGTTGTTTCTGTTTTGTTTTTTGTGTAATTTGGAGATCTTTTCTTTAAGACTTTTTTCTGTTTTTAGTGGTGGGGTACAAATGTGTTTTAAGGGACTGAGAGATGGAACTAGTGTGATATTACGGACGGGCGGTGTCGTCAATCAGTGAAGGTGTCACGAGGCTAGCGCGTGCGGGCAGAATGACCTGCAAAGTTAGACGTGATTTTAAAATAATCACAGATGTAATATCACGTGTTTCACTAGTGACATCGAACATTCGCAGATTTTCGATTTGTTCACCAAAATCTCTATTTAAGAAAACAAGTAATGAGATTTAGGCAGAGTTGAATGCAGTTGTCAAAATGGGTGCGTTAAAGGTTCCGGAGGCCCGACCCGTCCTACCCCAGTCTGCTGCGACCGATCTGTTGTGACAAACGTGTGTCAAACAACCAGCTCTCACACACACCACCGAGAGGAAGGGAGAAGAAGGAACTTTTCGAGTTGCAGTGATCATAGCTGAATAAAAACGACTGCTATATTTTTTCCCTTACCTTCGAGTTTGAGTATTTCTTTTTCTGCGAATTTCTTTCTTTACAGCACAAAACGTTGGTCCTATGGTACACTAGTATTGAAAAGGTGAAGTGGACGTTTAAACTGGTGCACTACATTGGTTGTAATCCAGTAACTAAAAGAGGAAGAGAAGCTATAGCTGAATTTGGGATGATATGTAATGAGTTTTATTATATTACTGCAGTCAGTGAGGTAAACGTTATTACAGATTAGATTTTTTGTGCTATTTCATTTAGTTTGTAATATTTGTGTCTGGTCACGAAAAATAGTTTAATGTAGTTAGGGTTTGTTTGATGTCGAATGTTTTGATTGAAATTAGAGTTGATATTTTAATGACGGGTTTGACTTCGTCAACGATTTCCAATGGTTTCTTTGTTTCTTTGTTAAATGGCATATCAACCTTTGTAGGTTATTCAATGCCAAAGCCATCCTAGTAGAAGAACAGTAGTGGTACTATTTAACCCATAGAGGGGAGGATAAGGAGATTCATACCTTTTCCCAGGGTATTTTTCCGAAAGTGAACTTAATAGCTCAACGGGAGTTTGAAGTCCCTTAATACGATTCCGCAGTCCATCGCTTTACCATTACACCGCGAGGACCCCCCACCAATTTGTCTCGGAAAGTCGTTGCTACTGTGTATTTTTGTCATGTTTTTAAGTTCAGAGTAGAAATTTTTTGGAAGAGGATATGATTTGGTTAAGTTCAGTTTTATGGTATATCAACTGTTGTTGGTTATTTAAAACCAAATATGATCTAACGTATTGTCATTAAGCAGAATGTGCAGCTACCGACCCATGTGGGTTGATTATTGTTGAGTTGTTTGGGTTTTATGGCATATCAACCTTTGTATGTTATTTAATGCCAAATCTATCTTTTATACGAATAATCAGATCTATTTCAAACAATTCAGTTTAACATGAGTACACAGTTTAATTTTTTTTTAATTTCTGTTTCAAGCTACCCAGTTTAGTCAAACAGTTCTATTTCAAACATTTCAGTTCAGTATAAGTATACTGTTTAGTTCTATTTGACCCATAGATAGGACCCTATCAGGTGTTACCACTCCGGGCCAGAGTGGACCTGGGAGCAATAGCAATGAAGGGGTACTCTGCATTCTCAAAAGCTCCAGCATTACTGGGACCCCACCATCAGATTGTTTTGTGTAATATCACGACACTCGTTGGTGGGTATTACCCCTTTGCTGAAGTGAAGTCGATGTATTCTACAGCCCCAGCCAACTGGGCAACGTATGGGTTGAATACAGATCTCCAGCCAAAAATATACAACTGATGAAATGGATTGTGCTTTTGTGGTCTCATGACTAGAAATAGTAGTATATATATAAATCAGTCAAAGGTCTGACGACATATATGTAGAGTAGCTTTGCGAGTCAGTATTTTTAGTATTGTGTTAGTATTCCACACTCAGTATTCGTCATTGTAAGAGAGTAAAGAGATTATAAAGTGTCAGCCAAGGTCACTCCTTGAATATCAGAACATATATATTAAATATATGATTTGTAAACACACTTTGTTGATTCATACAATTAAATGAGCAAGCACTTCTATTTATAACAATTCACTTTAGCGTAAGTCAATAAAATTAAAATGTTCCACTTATTGCAATGTATTACTACCAAATCAGTTAAACATTAGTAATTCAGGGGGTGTCCTCGTAGTATAATGGTTAAAGCGATGGACTGCGGAATCGTAGTATGCGAGTTCGTACTCCAGTCGCGTTATTACGTTCACTTTCGGCCAAATACCCTTGGAAAAGTTATGAACCCCCTTATCCTCCCAGCTATGGGTTAAAGAGTACCAGTAATGTTCTTCTAGGAAAATGGCTTTGGCATTAAATAACCTAGAAAGGTTGATATGCCATTAAACAAAGAAACTAAACCAAACCATTAGTAATTCATTCACACTCAGTTAAATGATCAAACAGTTCTTATTTAGAAAAAAAAATCAAGTCATTTGTTTGCCCACAGTTTAAATGTCAACCAGTTCTATTTGACGCATAGATAAGCCCTTATCTCGTTCTACCACTCAGATTGTGTGGACCTCGGAGCAATGGTAATGAAGAGGTACTCCGCTTTCCCCGAAGCTCCAGCATTACTGAAGCCTCACCAGAATATGTTATATGTTTGGCACCATGTATTAAGGTTTCAAATATTGATTTTTTGTATTGTTCAATGTATTCACCCTTATAACTGAGAATACAGGAATAAGTACTTGTAGGGGATCTTTTTTATGAGAAGGAGATGAAAGTGTTTATCAATACTTCCAGAAATTTTTGTGAATTCACGAGTAAAATCGATACGGAATTACTTTGGAAAATCTGTTGTAGATTGTGTAGTTCGTTTGTGTTATTCACTAGAAGATAGAATATCTATGATATAACGTAAATTATATTATATATATATATATATATATATATATATATATATACGCTCCCCCATGGGGGTTGAGCACTCTGACGAAGGAATTGTCGGCAGCCGCTAGCGTAATGCAAAGCTCTTCGAAAGAATTGAGCACTCTGGTAGCCGATAGGGTATAAAAAAATGTAAACAAACGGCTGCTGCTGCTGTTGCTAAATAGATACCTTAAAAATTCCCTTAGCCAACTTGGTCCGCTTGTTGGCAGAGTAGTCTGAGACTTAGTCTAACGTAGAGTTGGACGGGTTTCGATCCCGGCTTCGAGCGTCCTGCGTGTCTAGCCACACTGAAGAGTTATGATAGAACGAAACAGTCTGTCTGTGGATGACAATATATATATATAGTTGAAAATTTTACTTTCTAGGTGAGTCGAGTAGAAATTGCTGAAAGACTGTCCGAGGGCAGACCCCATCTCAACCCTATCGTGATGTATGAAGGTATTTTCATAATGGTCGTAGAATCAGATTTCGACTTTGGAGGATTCTCTGTAAAATATAGTGGTTGATTTTTGATATATGAGATTATTGTAAATATTTGTATAATAATATCCATTGTCCCTTTCGCAGGAATATTAGTGAGCAAGTTTTTCGACGTCAAGTGAGGCGATGATTTGGTTGTTAGGTCTAAAAGTTTTTAAAATTTGAATGAAGTTCATGACTGGATTTGAGGTTATATTTACTCAGCATGTAGCTTGCCCAGTCGGCTAGGGCTGTGGAATACAACGACTGCACCTGTGCTGAGGGTTGAGATCCCTCTCGCAAGAGAGTTCTGTATATGACGTTAAACAATCTGATGATGATGTTCCATTGATGCTGGGGCTAGGGGGAATGCAGAGTACCCCTTCATTGCCATTGTTCCCAGGTCCACTCTGGCCCAGAAAAGAAGCACCTGATAAGGTTCTATCTATTGGTTAAATAGAATTAAACTGCATACTTATACTAAACTGATTTGTTTGAACTTTTCGACTAAACTGAATAGCTTGAAATAGAAATGTTTTTAACAATAAAACTGCGTTCTTACATTTAAACTGCACACTTATGCTAAAATGAATTGTTTGAAATGGAACCGTTTTTGATATTGAAACTGTTCTTACGCTAAACTGAATTGTTTAATATTGAACTGTTCTGACATTTAAGTATGTAAATAAAATCTATACTTATACTAAACTGAATTTGCTGAATTAGAACTGTTTAAATAAACTGAATAGCTTGAAATAGAAATGTTTTTGACTATTAAACTGTGTACTCATATTAAACTGAATTGTTTGAAATAGAACTATTTGCTTAAAAATGGGTTTGGCGTAAAGTAACCTACAAAGGTTGATATGCCATGAAACCCAAACAACCAATCAACCAACCATGGGTATGTGTCGTCTTATGATGGTTGGTTGTCAAAAACATTTCTCTATCAAGCAATTCAGTTTAGTTAAACATTTCTATTTCAAACAATTCAGTTTAGCGTAAACACACAGTTAAGTGTCAAAACAGTTCTATTTCAAGCTATTTAGTTTAGCATAAGTACGAAGTTCAGTTCTATTTGACCCATAGATTGGGCCCTATCAAGTGCTACCAGTCCGGGCCAGAGAGGACCTGAGAGCTATTACAATGAAGGGTTACTCCGCATTCCCCAAATGTCTGGCATTACCGGAGCCTCATCACCAGAGAGTTTATTGTCATACTCTGCACCCACGTTTGGTGGGTTTTACTCCTCTGCAGAGATGCAGTCGGTGTAACCGACAGAGCATAGCGTGTTATGAGTTGGGCAATGTGTTTAGTTAATTCATATATAGAAGTGATGACTTGAGGGATGAAAATAAAAAAAGAATAACGAACCACCCTTAAACAAGATCATAGCAGCCACATTCTATAATACCAATGACAAATATTTCGCCAATTCTCTTACCCATATCTTCATGCCTCTAGTGAATATTACTATTTTACGTAAATTTCACTCCCACTTGTTTTTTTCTCTTAATTCTTTTAAAACTATTCATGACAACTCATTTTTTTTGTGATTTAATTATTCCCTCCTCCAAAGATGTCTCCAATCAAAGCCCAAAATACTAGGGTAACATACGATTCGTTCTTAAATTCATCCCATCTCAAAGTCAAATGACTTATTCGAAGACTTGAACAAATCAAAGACAGAGTAGGCAGATTAAAAATGTCAGTCCTATTTAATCAAATATTTTTGATGAGGAAACATAGATAGATAGATAGATAGATGTGATTAGGCTATGATATATATTACCAGGCTAAGACAAATGCATAGATATATGTCCTGATATAAGAATTTAAAAAGATGATGATAATAATAATAATAATAATAATACATGGATCTCGCCCGATAATTAAAAAAGACTGTGCAACATGAGGGGGACCGTGATATCTTTTGTAGTTGGTGCTCTTGGAACAGTTTTCCAAAAGCCAGAAAAAAGTCTGGAAGAAAATTGAAATCAGAAGAATTGAGATCATCCAGACCACAGCATTGTTAAGATCGACTAAAATATTCAGAAGAGTCCACGAGACCTGGGTAAACTATTTGTCTCTCAGACTCCAGCGACAAATTTTGAGATACAAACAGATCATCTAATATCAGCCAGACGACCAGAACTGGTGAAAGTCAATAAAAAATAAATAAAAAAAGATAACCAGTCCAATAGTGAAATTTGCCTTTCCGACTGACCACAGGTTAAAACTGAAAGAAAGCTAAGAAAGAGGTAAGTACCTAGAACTTGCTCGAGACCTGAAAAAAAAAATGGAACATGAGTGTGACAGTGGCACCAATTGTGATTGGTGCTTTCGGTACTGTAACGAAAGAATTGGTTCAGGGACAGAAAAAATCAGAAATAAAACAACGAGTGGGGACCATTCAAACTACAGCATTGTTGAGATAGGCTAGAATACTGAGACGAGTCCTGGAGATTTGAGGAGACTTGCAGTCTCTCAATCTCCAGGGAGAACCCATCAGCTAACGCTGGCGTAACAAAACCCTCAGTAAAGTGAGGGAAAACGGGAGCTTAGTGATAGAAAGACGACTCCAATGCTCTTTATGTTAGATTATTTTGCACACGCATCGAATTCACAGAATATTTTATTCATTTTCGGTAAATCATATTGAAACACCAATTTTTATTATTATTTTATTTCATATTTTATAAGGAGTATTTTGAAAATAAATAGAACATAAAATTAAATTAACAGATGAAATGGTTGCTTTTCTATTTAAATAGGAAGGAGTATGTTGTTTATATTGAATCGATCATGATGATTACTGGTCCTAATTAAATGGAGACTGTCGGCAAGAGTGTTCTTTGCATGTTTTATTGCGGAAATCCGCTTACAAACAGGAAATCGCCAGCATTGCCGGCATATTTATGTATGTGACTGCTGGAGTTAAGTTTAGAAAAAACACGATGCTCGACCCCTGCGTCGCTAAGAGAAGGGCCGGGAAGTAATCAGACGGGTGCATACAGCGATGGAATTTAATTCATGATAATATCATTTACGTGCAATGACACACGCACACATACACACACACATATAAATATATATATACAAGTAAAATTAGGGACTGTAGTCAAGGGCGACTCGAAGACTCCCCTTTCTATACCTACTACATAGAGGTGTAGGGAAGGGCACTACTCCTTTCTCTGTGTTATTCAATTTTACTTTTGATAATACCTTATAATGCTAAGTATTAAGCAAGGAAGCATGAGGTACCATTATTTAAGTCTTTAGTATGACTCGACCCGGGATCGAACCCAGGTCTCCCGGGCCATTCGTGAACACTCTAACAACTTGACCAATGGGCTTGTATATGTATTGAGAGAAATACCGAAATTCACTTTATAAAGACTACCATGAAAAAAATTATATATACATTTTAGAGAGAGAGAGAGAGAGAGAGAGAGAGAGAGAGAGAGAGAGAGGATGAGATTTATTTAAGAGATAAAGATAAAGAAACCACTGGTAAAAAATATTAAGCCAAAAATTTGGCCACACTCCCACCTAAAAACACAGTCTGGGACAATATATTCGGATATATGTTTTAAGTACATTAAAAAAATTTTTTTTTTGATATTCTAATTTTGGGTAATGCGTAGATTATATTTTTCGAAAAATTCCCGAGAAAAATTTGCAAGAAGAAATAAATACGCGTAAGAACCTCTCATTCCATAAAAAAGCCTTTAAAAATTTATAGAACAGCATATTAATAAAAGAAGCCGACAAGGGAAGTGAAATAGTCATTATTTACATTTTTCAGACTATTGTCCTCATCTTTGTCGCCACGTTTATCACCACCCATGTTTAATGGATGTCATTTATCAGTTATCACCTATTAATTTCCCCTCTGAAAGTTCTCTACTGCCTTCACTGAGTATTGAACTCGCACTCTTTTTGGATATGTCACTGGATCTAACCAACGCCTTTATCCATTGTGCCATGTGTCCATGACCCGGTTCGTGGAACTAGAACAGTGAGCGAAATAAAAGGCAAAGTTCGGCATTCCAACCACCAGAAGAAGGCCGGAGCGTACAACGGCCGAAACGTTGTGATAAACATGGCGACAAAGATGAGTACAATAGTCCGAAAAATGTAAATAATGTACATAATACCTCATCTCAGAAATATGAATTGAAACAGTTATTTTAAATAAAACATATTTTTCAATTTGGAGAAGAATCTATATTAAATCATAGAGAAAGATTATATAAAAATGGGTTTTGTTTGATCATCGAAAAGATACCTAGGTGACGGCTTCAATTTTTTTTAACGCTTATGGGGTAATATCAACAGTGTGCAGTACTTATTTCTAGGCCAACACCCCAAGATAAAATTCCCCACGGAACATAATTTTAAAGAACTACACTTTTTAAAGATTCTGATAAGAAACAAAAATGACCAAATTACCACATATATTTACCTAAACCCACAGACACCCAACAATAATTCAGTTTTAAGAGCTATTACACCAAAAGCTGCTTAAGATCCATCCGTTACTCTCTGTAATGTGGGATTTGCGCCATAGTCACCAACAAAAACGCCTTACAAGTCCACCCCGAAGAATTTCGCAGAACTCTCCATGAGAAAGGATAACCTACAACATTATTGAACTTGAGATTCAAATTACCAGTAAATATACCACTATAACAAGTACAAATCCCGAAAACACATTAGAACGAACAACCCTTTCCATATGCTACAACACACAACAAAAACAACACAAAACAAAAAACAACACAAAAAACAAACAATACAAAACAACTCACAAAGATATTAAGAAACATATATCAACTGAACAACAATAAGCCCAGTCAGCTGAGGTTGGAGAATACACCAACTGCATCTCTGCAGATGGGTAAAACTTCCCCAACGAGTGCCCTGGATATAACACAAAACAATCTGATGGTGAGGCTCCAGTAAGGCTGAAGCTTTGGGGATTGCTGAGTATCTCTTCATTGTCATCGTTCCTATGTCCACTCTGGAGTGGTAGTACCTGATAGGGCCCTATCTATGGGTCAAATAGAACTGTTTGTCATTTAAACTGTGTACTTTGATATTTAAAATGAGCACAAACAAATGACTGATACTGAACTGAATTGCTTGAAATAGAACTGTTTATAATTTAACTCAGTGTAAACAAAGACTGATGTTTAACTGAACTGTTAGTGTTCAACGGTAATACTTGAAAACGTTCAAATTTATTTACATACTATACTGAATTGCTTGAAATAGAATTGCTTGTACATTTAAGTGTGTATAAACAAAGGACTGATGTTTAATTGAATTGTAAGTGATACGTAAACATATTTTAAAAGATTTAACAGTGCACAAACAGATGATTAATTATAAAGATAATCATTCGTATTTGATATTAAAAAAAGTGAAACCAAAAATGCACCCCCCCCCAAAAAAAAATGAGCGAGGGCTTCTTTAAAAATTTATCTAGAAAATGTGGTTAGAAATCATATATTTAATATATATGTATAATGAGGATTTGGCATTAAGTAACCAACAATGGTTGACATGCTATAAAACCCAACCAAATAAAATCTTATATATCTAATAAATATGTAAAAATATGATTTGGCATTAAATAACCTACAATTGTTGATATGCCATAAAAGCAAACCAAACCAAATGTTATATATTTAATATATATACATAAAAAGGATTTGGTATTAAATAACCTAAAATGGTTGATATGACATAAAACCCAACCAAACCAAATCTTATATATATATTTGATGTATATGTATAAGGAGAATTTGATATTAAATAACCTACAATGGTTGATATGCTAAAAAGCCAAACCAAATGCTATATATCTAATATATACGAGGTGCATACGATAGGTTTACAGACTTTTTTCGTATGGGCACTTTTATTGATAGTAAGTAATCTCCTCCGGTTGCAATGCACATGCCGTACCGTTCCAAAAACTTCAGGAAGGCCCCATAAAAGTCCTCTTGTGTGAGCGTGTCAATGACCTTCGTCACAGTCTCTTTCATCTCCTCAATTCTCTCATAACGACAGCCTCTGAGCTTAGGGAATAACCAAAAGTCACAGGGAACAAGGTCTGTACTATAGGGAGGGTGAGGAACTGTCTTGATGCCCATCTTGGTCAAATATTTTGTGACAAGGATGGAGTAGGGGACTGGTGAATTGTCCTGGTCGAAATGCCACTGACCCGATTTGAAGAGTGCTGGCCTCTCCCGACGGAAGCTCTTCCTGAACTCCCTTAAAACCACAACATAGTAACCCTAAACCTAACCCTAACCCTCTGGCCAATCAACTCTGGTGTATTGACTTCCTTACTCCTCCCACATTTCTCACCATCCCTCACAGACTCCATGCCTTCCTTGAATCTCTTATGCCACTCAAAAACTGATGCTCGATTCATTTTTGAAATTCACCAGCGGTGACAATCATGCTTTAGTAGGGTGTATTCCAATTCCTGTGGTAGCAGTTCATTTGAACCTGAAATTATAAAAATTGGTCTGTCATTTCATAAGATGTATAGCAATAACATATTGAATGTTCAAGTATCTACGACAATTTTAAATACTGATAGGAAAAAAGTCTGGAAACATCGTATGCACCTCGTATCTATAAAATGGACTTGGCAAACCAAACCTTCAAAATGATAGAATTAAAAACATTGAACGCAATTGTGTCAATTTAAAAAAGATGAAAGATGCAGTGTACGCATTTTCATCATTTAGACTATTCGGACTATTGACCTCATCTTTATTGTTATACTCACAACGTTTCGGCCGATATGTCCCTCGGCTTTCTTCAGGGTTTCATGTCGAACTCAGCCGGAGGTTGCTGGATCAACCCAATCTACGGGTAAGAATAACAAGGAATACTTACAATAACTTAACATTATAGTATTAGAACAGTCTACCCGCAACTCCCGTGGATTAAATAAAGGTTTAGTGTGAGGTTCTGCGTAGGCTTCCGAGTTTGACATGAAACATTTGAAGAAGGCTGAATGACATCGGCTGAAACATGGTGAATAGAACAATAAGAAATTGGTCAATATCGTGAATATTATAAATGATAAAAATCTTCAAGCTTCATCTTCGAAATTTAGAAAAATAGCGGAGTATGAAATATAGTTATTGAAGGAAAATTTAACATTTAATCTAAATTGCATTTCCATTAATACAGCTTAC
Source organism: Sepioteuthis lessoniana (assembly GCA_963585895.1). Lineage (NCBI taxonomy): Eukaryota > Metazoa > Mollusca > Cephalopoda > Myopsida > Loliginidae > Sepioteuthis > Sepioteuthis lessoniana. The sequence goes on along the minus strand of OY757933.1, from coordinate 39,483,171 downwards.
ACAAACTGCAAACAAGACTATATAGTTGTCTTTAATTGGAATCATTTTGAGATGACGCTTCTTAATCTGAGAATTAATTTTTATTTATTGCAGACTTTTTGTCCTCATCTTGCTGCGATAGACAACAACTATGGAAGGCAGTAATTACTGGGGATACGGTTACAAGACTTAGCATTCCTATCCGAGGTCACGGTAAATCACCTGAAGAAGGCCAGAGGTGAAATTTGACCGAAACGTAGTGAAAGAAGAAACAACACACAAACACACAAAAAATACCAAGATGAGGACAAAAAGTCTGCAATAAATAAAAATTAATTCTTAGACTATATAGGAAGCTCCAAATCACTAATTCATAGAGTCTGTCTACATAAAAGCAATATTACATTATTAGACAGCAGAAAACTCTATGTATCGATAACCCAGTATGCTGAGGCTGTACAATGCGCCGACTGCATCTCTACAGAAGGGTAAGATCTCATCAACGGAGTTGAAGCACCTGATAGGGTCCCATCTATGGATCAAATAGAACAAACTCTAGGCAAACAAATGACAAGTAAATTGCAAAAGTTATAGAGCGATACTTGAAACCATTTAACTATGTGCAGGCTTGTTTAAGAATGTTATCAACAAGATGTGCATAGAATTCATTTATATATATTCAATATATATGTATAAATAGGATTTGGCAGTAAATAACCTACAATGATTGATAAAACCAAACAAAACCAACCCAACTCATCTGACACGTGATTTGTTTCATGACCATAGATTATCAACAATATGAAACGGAGTTAAATCTTTCTTCCAATCAGGGTTTGCATTGTTTTTGCTCTCTCGCTACACGCAAGGGTACTCGTTTCTTTAGACCATTCACATTCATATTCTTTATCATCTTTTCGAACAGTGCCATGAGTATTTAGACAGCGCAGAATATATTTGCTCAACCTCTCCCCAAGTACGAAACAATATCAGTTAGTTTAAGACAAGTACAGCTGGTTTGAATTCACAATTTTCCTTCTCCTAGACTGGTTACCTATCCAAGGCTAAAGAATCCGTCTACCCAACTATTTACCCATACGCAACGGGGAGACGGGTATTAGCATGAAATGAAATGTATATATCCTTGTCCAGGATTTGAACTCGGATCCCCAATTACCATCCTACGATAGCTCTAAATAATAAAATCTAAAGTGTTGATATATTTTTTTACGAATTTCTGTGTTCAAAGGCAGATCAATCTTCGTGGGCTATTTAATGTCAAAGCCATCGTTGTAGAAGAGCAGCAGTGGTACTATTTAAACCACATCTGAAGGATAAGGGAATTTATATCTTTCGCAAAGTTATGAGTCCGAAAGTGGACGTTAAAGTGCGAGTGGAGTTCGAACAAGCTTACATCGAGGCTGCAGTGCAGCACTTTCAGAACATCACCACAGCTTACATCGAGGCTGCAGTGCAGCACTTTCAGAACATCACCACAGCTTACATCGAGGCTGCAGTGCAGCACTTTCAGAACATCACCACAGCTTACATCGAGGCTGCAGTGCAGCACTTTCAGAACATCACCACAGCTTACATCGAGGCTGCAGTGCAGCACTTTCAGAATATCACCACAGAGGCTCTCCACTTGCGAAACAATTATGTCATGACTACAAAGGGAGTTATTTAATTTTAAAACTGTCACATGGACATCCCTAATGAGGATAAATGATATATTGACTGAAGAAAATGGCAAAATAACCTAGAGAATAGTACGATGGTTTTACGGGGAGCATTCACAGATTTTGCCGATGTTGATAATAGGCAGATATGGTACTAAATCAGAAAGATTGAGACAATATTTTCATTCATTATGTCGTCCAGACATAAACCTCCCCTTATGAACAATGAATAAAAGATATGAGTAAAGAAATATATATATATATATATATATATATATATAGTCTATGGTCTTTAATTAAACTTGTAATAATGAAAGAGGCCTGTCTATATATATATATATATATATATGTGTGTGTGTGTGTGTGTGTGTGTATTTGAATGTGAGCTGTTAAGTGAATAACTTGGTATTGTAAGAATAGTCAAAATACGTAGTCCCCTTGAAGAGTGGAAACATACCCCACGGATAAAGTTTAAAGCCTTCCGCTGGGATGAATTACTAAAAGCCTAAGGCTTTTTAGATGTAATTGAAGAAACACCCTAATGATTAATTAAGATTGTCTCCTGGGGAGGTATACGTAGATTGGACAAACAATCTCCTGTATTTGTGGCTTTGAATTCAATAGAAATGCGAATAAAAAGTAATATTAGAATATAAATAAATATACGCGAATGGCGTAATGGTTAGAATGTTCGCTAATGATCTGGGAGACCTGGGGTTCAATCCCAGGTCGAATCATACGAAAGACTCAAAAATGTTACTTGATGTCTCCTTACCTAATACTCAGAATTATAATGTACGGATCAAGGGAAAGTAGAGCAATCAAAGGGGTTGTTGGTGTTAAAAAGGGGCCCTTCGTGTCGCTCTAACCTTCAGCCGGCTGACTACAACTATGTATACATATATATGTCGATTTATCTGAGCTAAGTAAATATTTCAATTCGTTAAGCTCGATGTTCGCTAAGTTTTTATTACTTATTGACTATGGTTGTTGTATTTTGACCTTTTGACCCGGCCAAAAATGCCATTCCAAGGTGATGCACCGGAGGGAGGTGGAAATTTACTTAGCTTTTTGCTTAGATGTGGCACAAGGCCATATGAAAGGGGCACCCAATGAGACTCGATGCACCGGAGGGAGGTGACACATTCCAATGGCAGTTATTAGAGGAAATCGCGTGGGCGGAAATTGGCTGATGAAATGGGACGAGCTAAAAAGTTCCCATGGTACACTCATAGACTGATGCACCGGGAGAGAGTGACCTGTGAACTGCATGACAGTTATTTCCGCTTGATGACGATCAAACATTCGATTTCAGCGATCGAGTGGGCGTTGAACTATTATATAGGTCAGTCAAGACGGAAGTCAAGATAGTTGCCAGTTAAGTTCGACGGCCAGTTGAGTTGCAGCCAGTTGGAGACGAGATGTGGTAGGGAAAGCCACACCAGGCCGAAGGGGCTTGGGGCCCTGATGAGTTTGGGTCCAGAGAAGATGCTGATAAGATGCAATAAAGAAAGCTATCACTCAGCAGAGTGGGCCCTGGGCCTCCGGTTGAGCAGCCCTGGAGAACGAGAAAGACACAACGCAAAATATTTCAGTTATGTTCGGTCTCTGGCTCCCTCTTACAGTAAAACCCCACACAACCTTTTCGAGCCATTGCAATAAAGTGAGAGGTAAATATTGTTAAAGAAGTCTTCCTGCGTCGTTTATTCTTGCGTCTTTATCATTGCATTAGTGACAATATAACATTGTCAAAATTATTTGTCTAAATTTCTGAGACGAAGCTTGAGGACTTTTATCATTAAGGGTTTTCGGACTATTGTTTTCATCTTTATTCTTATTTCAACAACGTTTCGGCCGATATGTCCTCCGGCATTCTTCAAAAAACACTTGAAGAAAGCCGGTGGACATATCGACCGAAACGTTGTGGAAATAACAATAAAGAAGAAGACAATAGTTGGAACACCCTTATTGTCAATATATATATATAGTAATAAATCCGACAGTATGAAGAAAGTAAACAAAATAAATAAAATAATCCAAATTTGAGGAATTTATTTTGATGGAAAGTCAACCATCAGTGTTTCGGTTTTACTAACCTTCATAAGCACTCAAGCAGAGACACTACTGCATAGTCTGGAACGAGCCGCAGCTGGCATTGGCCTCCATGTCAATGCACACAAAACTGAATATATGTGTTACAACCAAACGGGCAACATTGCCACACTAGACGGAACCTCTCTGAAACTAGTAGACAAATTCACCTACCTAGGAAGTAGCGTCTCATCAACCGAAAAAGACATCGACACATGACTGACGAATGCATGGACAGCTATCGATAGGCTCTCGATCATATGGAAGTCAGACCTAACCGATAAAATGAAACGCAGTTTCTTCCAGGCAGGGGTTGTGTCGATACTGCTATATGGATGCACCACATGGATGCTAACTTAGCGGCTGGAGAGGAAACTTGACGGAAATTACACAAGAATGTTGAGAGCAGTATTGAACAAGTCCTGGCGACAACACCCCACGAGACACCAACTATACGGACACTTGCCCCCCATCATGAAAACTATACAAGTTAGACGAACCAGACACGCGGGACACTGCTGGAGAAGCAAGGACGAGCTCATAAGCGATGTACTCCTGTGGACCCCCACATATGGATGTGCAAAAGCAGGACGACCAGCACAAACTTACATACAGCAACTATGTGAGGACACTGGATGTAACCCTGAAGACCTGCCGGAGGCGATGAATGATAGGGAGAAGTGGCGAGAGAGGGTCAGGGATATCCGTGCTGGCGGCACGACATGATGATGATGATGATGATACAGCGATAGGTGTTTATTGAAATAACAAGAAAAGAAAATGCATACGAAGAAAGACTCATAACCGTACATTAGACGTTCTTCTTCTGAAACTATTAATAACCTAATTGGCATGATGTTTGAAATTTCTTGAATTTCTAAGAGGTACGACAAAAATGACAAAAATATTGATTTTTTGAGAAGCCCTGACGAAGGTTATTGAAACCAAAACGTTTAACGTAGATTATCGATCAAAATAAATTAATGAAATTTGGATTTTTCTACTTTCTTCATATATATATAATTCTGTTGGTGTGGGAAAAAAACAGACTGTACCATTCGCAAATTCTACCGACTGACAATTGGGGAAAAATTCAGTAAAAAAAGAAAAGTCGAAAAACACACGTGCTACTTGAAAATGATCACGTATATCTTGTCAAAAGAAAAAAAAACACCGACAGATGGTTTGGTTTGGTTTGTTGGGTTTTATGTCATATCAACCTTTGTAGGTTATTTAACGTCAAATCCATTTTTATACAAATAATTAATTCTATTTTTTTTTTCATCATACAACGTGTGGAAGCACGTGCGATACCCTAGCCTCATCAGCCGCCATCCAGGGTGATAACACAGATGGTTTGGTTTGGTTTGTTGGGTTTTATGTCATATCAACCTTTGTAGGTTATTTCACGTCAAATCCATTTTTATACAAATAATTAATTCTATTTAAAACTATTCAGTTTAGCATGAGGACACAGTTTAATTGTCAAAAACATTTTTGTTTCAAACTATTCAAGCAGTTATGTATAACAATTCAGTTTACTGTAAGTACAGTTTCAATGTCAAAAACAGTTCAATCTCAAATAATTCAGTCTAGCATAAGCACGCAGTTTAAATGTAAGTACAGTTTAACTGTCAAAACATTTCTATTTCGAGCTATTCGGTTTAGTCAAGCAGTTCTAATTCAGCTAATTCAGTTTAGTATAAGTACAGATTTTGTTTATACACAGTTACATGTCAAAACAGTTCTATGTTAAACAATTCAGTTTAGTGTAAATACAGTTTCGATATCAAAAAACAGTTCTATTTGAAATAATTCAGTTTGGCATGAGCACGCAATGTAAATGTAAGTACAGTTTAATTGTCAAAAACATTTCCATTCCAAGCTATTCAGTTTAATCAAACAATTCAGTTTAGCATATGTATGCCGTTAATTCTATTTAACCCATCGATAGGGCCCTATCAGGTGCTACCAAGCCGTGCAGAGTGGACCTAGGAGCAATGGTAATGAAGGGTGCTCCGTATTCCCCAAGGCCCCAGCATCACTAGGACCTCACCATCAGGCAGTTTAGTGTCATATCAGGACACTCGTTGGTGGGGGTCTTACCCCTCTACAGAGGTGCCTTCAGTGTATTCTACAGCTACAGCCGACTGGGCAATACACAGAGTTAAATGTCAAACAGTTTTATTTCAGATAATTCAGTTCAGCATGAGTACACAGTTTAAACGTCAAAACAGTTCTCTTTCGAGCAATTCAGTTCAGCATTAGTACGCAGTTTTAAGGTCAAAACAGTTCTATTTTAAACAATTCAGTACAACATAAATATGCAGTTTGAATGTATAAAAATAGTAAACGCCAACCACCGTTTAGTTCTATTTAACCCATAGATAAGACCCTTATCAGGTGCTACCACCCCAGGTCAGAGTGGACCAGGGAGCGATGGCAATAAAGGGATACTCCGCATTCCCTAAACCTCCAGCATTGCTGGAACCTCACTATCAGATTGTTTAATGTCATATCCAGGACACTCGTTGAGGCGGGTGTCTTACCCCTCTGCCGAGAAGCAGTCGGTGTATTCTACAGCAAACACCAACAGAATTACCGAAGGTAAAACGTCATAAAGTGCTCAATACATGAGACAGAGATAATATTATCACTATTTTTTGTCGGTTTCTCGAATAAAGTATTTTTATGCTAATTTTTGTATTGGTGAGGGGTCTTTTTAATCAATAACATGTATTTTATCCTCACACCTTTCTCCAGTGCGATCCTGAAGAGCCATTTGGTGAATCTTAGGTAGACTCGCTCTTGGACATGTAGGAATTATTTTCATAACATTATAAATATAATGTTACAGAAATACTTCCTGCATTTTAAAATGTTTCTTGTGTTGTGCAAGTAAACTTAAGCGAGTGGTATTAGTTTCACCATCTAATTACTGTTTTACCATTCTTTTTTCAGAAGACACTTCCAAAGCAAAAGAATGCATTGGAGAATGCACAACAGGCAATCGCAAAGTCTGGATATTTTCAGGAATTCGAATGGTTTAAGGTTTTTACAAGTTTTATTTCAATCGATGAACCTGTGGTTCTAAAATTTTCAACCCATAACAGCATTGATTCTTTATATGAAACAGCATCATTCTGACGTAACATGAAATGAGCACAAAAAGCTCTCGATATAGCAATGACAGATTCACCAGTTTTTAAAAAAAACGTTTCAACGGTAAATTCGCCGTGTTCCCTTATTAAAACCAAGATCTTAACTTAATCTTCATATTTGAAAAAAGAATTATAAGATATCAGCTAGATGGAGTCACCATTACTACTTGCCTGAGGTCATTTGGATTACACAGATGACTATTTAAAATGTGGAAGGTATTTCTGCCGCTGCAACATATATATATATATATATATAGTTTGGTTTGGTTTGGTTGGTTTGTTGGGTTTTATGGCATATCAACCTTTGTAGGTTATTTAACGCTCGTTGGGGCTGGGGTTTTATCCCTCTGCAGAGAAGCAGTCGGTGGGTAATATATATATATATATATATATATATATATATATATATATATATATATATATATAGCAAAAAATATAGCTAAGGCCTTATTCATAATGAGCAAAAAAGGTTAAAAAATGACAGGCTAGCTAAACAGTTTCATCCCTCGTTCAAACTGAGAATAGTATTGAATAAAAAAAAAACGGAATGGGAAATATCCTGGGTGGAGAAAAAATTGTATTGAAGACTATAACTAAATTATATTTCGTCCTTGCAGACATTCTCTCTGTTTTCAGAGAGACTGCCTACCAGACAAAATATGAATTGTTTCCAATACTTTAAAATGCAATGAAGAGTGTGACTTGCTCAGTATAAAGAACAAGTCAACACTAAATTTCTCAGCTCAGTCACGGTTTTTTTTCATTCTTTAAGCTTTTATTCTCATTATGAATAAAACCTTCGGTCTTTTTATTGCAATTATTAAGTTTGGTGACGCGAAAAAATATCTTTAAGTATATATATATATATATAAAGTAAAGTTGGCGACCTTTGTCGATGGTGACCCAAAGGCCTCCTTTTCGATAGCTAGTACACCGAGGTGTAAGAGAGGGCGCTACTCTATTGTCTGGGTGGGGGTGTCCTCGTGGTGTAATGGTTAAAGCGATGGACTGTGGAATCGTAGTAAGCGAGTTCGTACTCCAGTCGCGCTATTCACTTTCGAGCAAATACCCTTGGGAAAAGTATGAGCCCCCTTATCCTCCCAGCTATGGGTTAAATAGTACCAGTACTATTCTTCTAGGAGAATGACTTTGGCATTAAATAACCTACAAAAGTTGATATGCCATAAAACAAAGAAACCAAACCAATCTATTCAATGGGTTGCTCTTCATTACCCTTGATCCTTACCTTATAATGTTAAGCAAGGCGGCATCAAGAACCATTTTTTGGAGTCTTTGGTATCACTCGACCTTGGATTGAAGCTCGGTCTCCCGGACATTTGGCGAACCTTCTACTTATTAGGCCATTGTTGCAACTGTGGAGAAAGGCAGTTTGAAAACTCTCCGAAGTCTCTAATGTTACAAGCCGCCGCAGGCATCGGCCTCCGTGTCAATGCACACAAAACTGAATACTTGTGCTTTAATCAAACGGGCGACATTTCCACACTCGACGGAACCTCTCCGAAACTGGTAGACAAATTCACCTACCTAGGAAACAGTGTCTCATCAACCGAAAAAGACATCGACACGCGGCTAACGAAGACATGGACAGCTACCGATAAGCTATCGATCATATGAAAGTCAGACCTGACCGATAAAATGAAACGCAGTTTCTCCCAAGCAGTGGTCGTGTCGATACTGCTATATGGATGCACTACTTAGACGCTAACAAAACGGCTGGATAAAAAGCTAGACGGCAATTACACAAGAATGCTGCGAGCAATATTGAACAAGCCCTGGAGGCAACACCCCACAAGACACCAACTATATGGCCACCTACCTCCCATCACGAAATCTATCCAAGTTAGACGAATCAGACACGCAGGACACAGCTAGAGAAGCAGGGACGAGCTCATAAGTGATGTACTCCCATGGACCCCTACATATGGTCGAGCAAAAGCAGGACGACCAGCTCGAACATACATACAACAGTTATGTGGGGATACAGGATGTAGCCCTGAAGACCTGCCAGAGGCGATGAACGATAGGGAGAAGTGGCGAAAGAGGGTCAGGAATATCCGTGCTGGCGGCACGACATCATGATGAGGATGACAAAATGAAACAGGGTTTCTTCCAAGTTGTTACTGTACAACTGTATTGATGCATCACTTGGACCCTAAAGAAAAACATAGGAAAAAGTGGGATGGGGACTATACAAGTTGGCTTCGTACTGTTTTGAACAAATTCTGGAAGCAGCACCTCTCAAAACAGCAGCTGTACTGGTACTCATCTTCCATTCTCATACCATACAAGTCAGATGAACAAGATATGCTGAACATTCCTGAAGAAGTAAGGTCAAACTCCTGAGTGACGTTCTCTTGTGAAATCCTACTCGTGGATACATCAGTTTATACAGTTCATCTCTGAACGGACACCAGATACAGTCAAGTGAACCTTCCAGGACTGATGCACAATAGGAACAGATAGTTAGATCAATTTGACTTGGTTTGGTTTGGTTTTTTGGTATCTCAAGCATTGTAAGTCATTTAATACCAAATCCTTTTTATACAGATATATTAAATATGTAATTTCTAAACACATTTTGTTGATAATATTTCGAAACGATACTGAGCTCATTTTTCCACAAAGTTAAATGCTTTCACTTATTTATATCTAATATGAACTATTCTATTTATCATTAATCATTTGTTTGCACACAGTTAAATGTTTTCAAGTGTTGCTATTTCACAATTCAATTAAACATCAATCATTTTTTAAATAATTAAATGATCGAACAGTTTTATTTCAAACAATTCAGTTTAGCATAATTTGGTTTGGTTTAGTTTGGTTTTATGGAATAGCAATCATTGTAGGTTATTTAATGCCAAATCCATTTTATCCATATATATCAGATATATGATAAATATTTTTATTGAGCCTGACTTAATTTTTTTCACATAGACGGTTTCACTTATTTCTATCTAATATTAATACACAGTTAAATGTAAAAATAGTTCCATTTCGAACAATTCAGTTTAGCATAAGTAAATAGTTTAAATGCCGAACAGTTCTATCTTACCCATAGATAGGTTCTCATCAGGATGTTTAGTGTCATACCAAGGACACTCGTTTGGAGAGAGATCTTATCCCTCTGCTGAGATGCAGTCGGTGTATTCTGTAGCCCCAGCCGAATGGGCTACTCGTTGGGGGAGGGGTCTTATTCCTCTGCAGAGATGAAATTAGTATATTCTGCAGCCCCAGGCTAATGGGCCACCCGTTGGAGGAGGAGTGTTATGCCTTTGCAGAGATACAATCGGTGTATTCTGCTGCCCCAGCCGAATGGACCATGGTAGTGAGAGTGAGAGAGAGTGTCAAGGGACTCCGTGCTATCAACTTTTGTTCATGATGTTAATGATGATATTTACTTTCGAATGTTGTAAGTCCTTGTCAAGGACATTGGTTCTATAGAATAACAATAAACAGCGCTCACCTGTACAAGCCAAAAGTAACATGGCTGCCTTCATGGAAAAGCTAGCCTGCTCAAGCTCACCTCTTTTATTGAAGAGTGCATGAGCAGCATGTGGATTGGTTCACTTTACAATAATGGACCTACCCAAAACATTTGCACGAGTGAAGTCCATTCATCTACTTATTTCTCAACCAAATTACTCAGAGAAGTTTTGGGAGCCACTCCACTTGAGCTAACCAATATTCTACAGGTTCTATACGCTATGGAATCAAGTATGTTCTCTCTGATCTAAGAACTGTTTGCTTAAGTGTGTTTCTAACGCTCAGATGCGACCAATCCAGGTCAGAATGGACCTGGGAGCAATGTCAAGGAGAAATATTCTAAAAGCCCGGAGGAGTATTTACGGAATAACAGAATGAAATAGCACCAGCCTCGAAAATTCGTCTTAGTCTTTTATTATGAATGTAAATGAGCATCTTTGCAGAACTGAAATCGAAGTTATGATTGGATGATATAAATATATAATGGGTGTACTAATTTTTAATGGCTGCATAATATAAAGTTCGGTAAGATGAGAATTCCTAATCCGTGTTTGACGGATAAATATTCCTATTGAAATAATTAATCCTGATATATTTAATTTTGCAAAAAAATAATTTTACAACAATTATTACGTGACTATCTATTTGCAGGTGGTTGGTTGGTTGGTGTTGTGACATGTCAAATTTTGTTGGGCTAATTAATGCAAAAAACAGCTTTTTGCAGCATGTACATTGTTTCAAGAATCTTATCATAGGTGAACTCTTATTACTTTCAGTAACTATTCTTACTACAAATTTACACACAGCTATATAATCTGAAGTATAATAATCTAATACAAATACTTTTTGAAATTGACTTACTTGAAACAGAGATAGCAACCCATCACGTATATATATATATATATATATGGGGGTTCATGTGTGTACGTATAACATAGCCTGATACAAGTCTTCAAGCAATGGAATCTCTGTGAGCATAGAGATTAAAATATTAGTATATCTATTTAACAACCCTCTTCTGGTCAGGATATATATATATATATATATATATATATATATATATATATATATATATATATTGCTATTTCTAGTGATTTACGTGTGTCTTTCTCAATTGGTCTATCTAATTTCATCTTTATATATATGTAGATAGGTTTTGGAATTAAGGATAGATCTATGATAGATATAATTAATAAATCTTATAAGGATATCAAGTCTCTGTAAACATTTACAACTGAAACATTATATTTTGACATTCCATCCTTCTATATTTCGAAATGTAAATATAGATAAACTACTTTATATATATATATATATATATATATATATATATATATATATTGCTATTTGTAGTCATTTATGTGTATCTTTCTCTATCTGTCTATCAGTTTTATATATATATATATATATATATATATATATATATATGGGGGTGAGGGAATGAAATTAATTGGACAGAATATACGTGGGAAAAATAAACAGACGAAAGATATATATTTAGCATAGCTGATGATTTTTTATTTTTATTTTTTGCCAACGCGTTTTGACTTCAAAATTTCCCCGAATACAAAAGCATTCTATCAAGAATTATTTTTAATATGAAAATAAAAATGAAATAATCATAAAAAATTTTTTTTCATGCAAGTCTAGAGTCATTATCAAAGCTAAATGTTTTACGAAGATGAGTAAAATAGGGAAATATATATTCGAAAATGATTACGTCATAAAATGGTATCTTCTTTTTTTATTTTAAAAAAAGGCAACGTTGTTCTACTGTTTGAGAAGGATTTTTAACGATTTACAATTACAAATGTCTAGAAAAAAAGACAAGAATTATAAATGGATGCTGAAATCTTTTTGCATCATTTTTTCTAGAGAAGGTAATATTTTATAAAAATCTTGTCTTTGTAGGATTGTATCAAAATGTGTTATAGAACAGGCTTTGATTATTCTGCGTTTATTTCCGTCGTGGATGAAAGTAAATATGGAAGAGTTATGAAAGTGAAATGTGTGGTTGGTTAAAATATGACGTAAAAGTAAAAAGTTACTTGTGCTTCCGGATTTAAATTCATTTTTTATGTCCATAAATTATTTTAATCAAGTTCCTAGAAGTTTCTCTTATATATAATTTGTAGCATTCTAGACAACAGATTTTATATAACCCTGTGTCGGAGAAAGAATTTGTGCTATTTTCTAATATCTGTTGAATTGTTTTGTGCTATTTTTTAAATATCTGTTGAATTGTTTTGTTGTACAAGTAACAGTTTTTATGCCGAAGTGTGTGTTTTTTTCAATGAAGGCCGAAGTGGGATTTTTAGGTAATATTATGTTTCTATTTATTGGGTAAATGACTGAGCTAAAGTTTTTTTTTTTAATTATAAGATGTGTCTTTATGAATTTTGATGGCTTTTGATTTTGCATGATGAATGAAAGATTCTGGATATTGTAGTTTAGAAAAAGAGTTTTTGATTATTCAAACTCATTCAGCGTCTCATCAACCGAAAAGGACATCGACACGAGGTTAACGAAGGCATGGATAGCTATCAATAGGCTATCGATTATATGGAAATCAAACCTAACCGATAAAATGAAACGCAGTTTCTTCCAGGCAGCGGTCGCATCGATACTGCTATATGGATGCACTACATGGACTCTAACAAAACGGCTGGAGAAGAAGCGAGACGGCAATTACACAAGAATGCTGCGAGCAATCTTGAACAAGTCCTGGCGGCAACACCCCACAAGACGCCAACTGTACGAACACCTGCCTCCTATCACCAAAACTATTCAAGTTATACGAACCAGACATGCAGGACACTGCTGGAGAAGCAGGGACGAGATCATAAGTGATGTACTCTTATGGACCCCCACACATGGCTGGGCAAAAGCAGGACGACCAGCACGGACATACATTCAGAAACTATGTGAGGATATGGGATGTAGTCCAGAAGACATGCCAGAGGCGATGAACGATAGGGAAAAGTGGCGAGAGAAGGTCAGGGATATCCGTGCTACCAGCACGACATGATGATGATGATGATGAAATTCTTAGGGCTCCGAGGAAAAACCTATGAGAATGCCACTTTTTGTTTTATCATTATGGTTCGTATAAAACTATATGTAAACATTTTTACTGTTTTCCTTGTTGTAGATTTTGAATTCTAACTCATGACTAATAATTATTAATAGGGTGTCCAGAAAAGGTAAGGAATTGTTGGGTTTTTTTCGTGTTCATATGGGTAGTTTAAGCTTAGTTCTATCTGGCAAAGTCTGTGTGTCATAGAAGGAATCTTGCGTTTATTTCGATAAATGATTAAAATATCGTCAGTCTATCTTAAGTACTGGATATCATTTGGCAAAATGTATTTGAAAGGTCTGCACTAATAAATTTTGCCCAGTAATCTTGGGCTGTAGAATACACCGACTGCATAGGGTAAGACTCCCCCAACGAGTGTCCTGATATGACACTAAACAATCTCATGGTGAAGTTCCGGTGATGCTGGAGCTTTGTGAAATGCGGAGTACCCCTTTATTGCCAACACTCCCAGGTCAACTCTGGCCCGGCATGGTAGCACCTGATAGGGTCCTATCTATGGGTTAAATAGAACTAACGACGTACATATTGTGACGGCAAATTAAAATATTAAAGATCCCCGGATGAGCAACCATTTAAAAGCGTATGGGAACTGGTGCATTTAAATATTGTTATCACCAAACGGGGAGTTTATTTTTCGCACTTGTGAAGATCGAGCGGCCTGGAACATAATCCCTCGCAAAATAAGTTCCAGTAAAGATTCCCTTTTTGGGTGTAGGGAAACTGGCAGATAATGTTGGGGTTAATTTGGGGCTAGACTGACCGCCGCTGGCAAGGGGTTTCCAAATTTCACGTTGCACACACACCCACCCGACCACTATCTCTTCCTACCCCTAGGATAATAGAAGATACGGGTCTCTAGGTTTAGATATAATAATATTAACGATAGTAATCAACAGTTCCGGTTTCCCGGATAATATTTTTAAAGGAAAGAGTAGGACAATTTAGGCGAGAATAACATGAGGCAATCGAAGCTGAAAAAGGAGCATGCAAAGGACAACTTGATAGGCAAACAACGCGATGAATAAATTTCAACACGTATGGACATTAAAATACAACAAGGTTTTCACTTCACGCGGACACACGTGTTTAACGTGTCGGCTATATTATCAACGGATAGTATATAAACACAAATGTCTTTCTTCTTTTCTTTTCTTTCTTCTTTCTTTAAATTGAGAGAGAGAGAGAGAGAGAGAGTGAGAGAGAGAGAATATGTCATTGCAGTACTTAGGAAGGGTGGAGAGAGAAAGTCTTAATGTTTACTTAGCTTTTGACGGGTTCCTTCTAAGAGTATTTTCTCTTTCACGGGCTAGCGAGGTTTTTTAATATATATAGCTCTGGCTTGAAGGCATAGATTCTTCTTGTCCAAGATTCTATTTCGCTTCTTCACCCGGAGTCTAGGCATGAGACTCGCCTATCTGTTCACCGCGACATATCTCTTCAAAACTGATATTCTTTTTCCCTATTTCCGCTGACGGAAGAAGGTGATACTTCCACTTTAGGGTTCTGGCCAATCATTTAGCCTCTTTCTTCTTCTCTCCGGTCACAGAGTGCAAACATCTGTTGGCTTTCATTCTGACCTGGATTTGTTACTTCGGTCGCGGGGAATTGACCTACATTCTTTTCTTCCCTCAACGGCCGACCGAAGTTGACACACATTCCTTATTTCTCTTTCAACGGTCAATCTTTGGCGGCCTGCTAATTTAAACACGGAGGGATAGTAGAAATTCCTTATTTCTCTCCTCTCAGTGGTAGACTACGTGACAATATACTAAACTGAATTGTTTGATTAAACTGAATAGCTTGAAATAGAAATCTTTTTGACAATTAAACCGTACTTACGTTTAAACTGCGTGCTTATCCGAAACTGAATTATTTGAAATTGAACTGTTTTTGACATTGAAACTGTACTTATAGTAAACTGAATTGTTATATATAAATGTTTGAATAAACTGAATTACTTGAAACTGTGTACTCATGCTAAAATGAATTGTTTTAAATAGAACTAATTATTTACATAAAATAGATTTGGCGTTAAATAACCTACAAAGGTTGATATGCCATAAAACCCAACAAACCAACTGTCAAATAAATTACCATATTATTATTCCCACGATTTAATGGCTTCTGAAAACACATAAAAACAGCATTTCTCGACGCCCAATAATTTCTAGCAAAGGTTCGGCTCCTCATAACATTGTAAATTCTATAGCCAAAATATTAATATCTCATTTAGAAACAATTAATTCCCATTTTTAAAAAATCTAGTGAGATTATTAACAAAATACGAAATATAAACATGGAAAGTAAACTCACAATTAGTCTTGACATTCAATCCTTATACACAAAAATACACATTAAAAATATATTCAACAATTTAAATTTCACTTATAAAAAATTAAAGTTCTCTCTCCTTAACTGTCAACCAAATAATCCAAATAGTTAAGTTATATACCAGCCATTGTTTTTTTTTCAAATACAATAATATTTATCACCAGTAAAAATTTAGCCTTCCTATGGACTCGCCTTTAAGCGGCGTTTTTGCTTGCCTTTTTCTTCAACTTTTAGAATACCAACCTTTCAAATACAAGATGATTGGTAGGATAACGTCACCACTGGTAATAACCACCCAAACATGATGCCGTTTGATGTTTGGTTTTCATCATTATCGGTATTTCTCATAAGAAAAGAGTAAGCCAACGGTATTTCTGTGAGTTCCCTATCTGATCCTTGAAAACTTTTTTAATCTAAGAGAAACCAAAATCTGTTCGATTTGAAGGAAGGCTTGAGTTTGTTCAAAAGGTTTTCAGCGTGATCTTTCCTCTTATTCTTGTTGGCTTGTGATGAAAATTCTTCCTTACTTATTTTGTATGAGAAATTGTAAACATTCTCATGCACTATCTGCCTGATATGATACACAGACATTCCTTTGTTTTTTGACTATGGACCGAACTGACTTGCAGGGATCGATATTTATCTCTGCCTCCCTCCAGACAGGACTTGAGACAAGGTCATTGAAGGTCTATTATAGTGGGAGCTTAGGGGAGAGGAAGGTCGGACATGAGTTCAGGCTCGAGCCCTGCTGGACTATGCTGGTCATCAGCCGACTTAGTGCAATGTGGGCCTGATGAGCCTAGCTGGACTTGGACCCAAACATGGGTCCAGGTACGGATACCTGATTATAGCTTAAACTGGACAGTAAGGTCCAGTGCTCTACGAAGGTGTCAGTAATGCCGCTCGCACATCCGAAGGTGGCCCAGCCGAAGCCGGGGGCCGTTAGGCCTCAACTCTGCCACTGAGGATTGACCGTCCGGCATAGATGCCAGACGGGACGCTGAAAAGCCACTGCGCGAAGCACCGTGGCTGTTCGAGCTCCTGGGTGCTGGGATCATTGACAATCATTGTAATGTTACTGGTATCATCTTGAATATTAAAATTTAAAGGTAATAGGTGACTCATCTTGTTCAAATACGAAACTGCTTTATTCAGAATGGTACAATTTAATAGCAGTTCGAAAGAAGACCTTGTATGTGTTTATCTCCCTTGCAGCCACCCCAACACTCCATCTCTCACCGATTCCTACCAACGTCCGACCCCATCATTTCTCTTTAGGTTTCAAAACTCAATAATTTTATTTTTTTTATTTATCTCATTTTTATATGTATTTAATTAATTATTGCATCATACTTTCTAGAATCATCGAATGTGTCACAAACCCTTATTTCCCGACGCCGAACCATAAGCCTTGACTTGCTTATCATCCATATCCTATCTTCCTCTACGTTATTTTGACGCGAGGTGTTAAACCTGGTCGCCACCAGTGCATGCGTTTGACCTTTGCAAGGAACTACACTTACATTCAAAGTCTTTTCCTAATTTACAATTTTACCAAATAAATAGAGTTATAAATATAACTAATTAATCGCCCAAATTATTTATATCATGACCTGAATCTCATCAATAAATTTGGATGTGTTTTTGCTGATTAGAAAAACTCTACCTGAACACACCCAACACTTTTCAAATCAATTGTGTGGTCATCAGATTGACAACCAAACAGTGTGGAATCTTCCTCATGAAGCCTTGAACGTTAATATCAAGCCGTACAGCATACCATTACCAAATTTCTAGAGGATCTAATTTCATCAGGGGGCTCTTCTTTAAAAGAAAAAGCCTGACGTTTCTTTGTTGCAGATTAGACAAAATCTGAAACAATTAAAGTGCATGCACGAAATTAACAATTTAACATGGTATCAATTTACTCATCAACCTCTTTGTATATATATATATATACACGAAAACGCACTTATATATTCGTACGTGTGTTTGTGATTTTATGTGTGTGTGTGTGTGTGTGTGTGTGTGTGTGTGTGTGTGTGTGTGTGTGTGGTTTGCGTGTGTGTATGTGTGTGTGTGCTTGTATTTCTTCTGCATATGTACATGAATAGATCGGGGAATTAAAGGATGGATATACGATAAGCATAACTAAAGACCCACGTAAGGATATCAAGTCTCTGTAAATATTTATTATAGAAAGGTTATATTTTGACATTCTGTCCCTCCATATTTTTTAATACAGATGTAAATCTGCACCATCATATATATATATATATATATATATATATATATATATATATATATATATATATATATATATATATATATATATATATATATAACACTTTACAGACATTTTTATGAATATGAACATATCTAGGAATAACATATTCATATATACATATAGGAATATATATATACACACACATATATATATATATACATATTACATAGGAATATATATATATATATATATATATATATATATATATTACATGGTAGTGTCTGAGATCCTGGGTTTCACGCATTCATCATATATATATATATATATATATATATAAAATCCTATATTTGTATATATGTATACATGTGTCACTATATATGTATATCTATATATGTGTGTTTGTGTTGATAGGTGAGACTATGTGTGTGCATGTAGTAAGCAGATCATTATATATCACTTAAAACATAGGGTATATATGTACTCACACACACACACACACACACACAAACACATACACACACACACACACATATATATATATATATATATATATATATATATATATATATATATATATATATATTGCAAAAGTTAATGTATATATAGATTATGATTTGGTGCTTCTTATATATGAAAACGATATATAAAAGGAAAACGATGTGTCAAAAAGTATTGAAACTGAATTTTTTAGCTTTTGAAAATTAACTTTAAATGAAGACGTATGAATGCCTGAACAACCTATACAATGAAGTCTGGGCGTCTTCACTTTTTCATAAAGTCTCAGGTCGCAAAAGGAAATATTGCTTCAATCATCAGACAGGTCAGCAAAATATCGGTGAAAAGATCAGCCATTGAAATAAATGTTGCTATATTTGGCCATGAGGAGGTAAGTTCAGATATACGATTGAAGGTGAAATAATATGAGTGTACATACGTGGAAATAGGAATGATGCAAAGATATATCATCATCATCATCATCAAGTCGCATTGATAGCACAGATTTTCCTGACACACGCTCTCTCTCTCTCTCTCTCTCTCTCTCTCTCTCTGTCACTATCATCCATCGTTGCAATCAAGTCTTCTAAACTGCATCCTATATTCGCGCAGTGATGTTGTAGGTAAGTTCTTGCTGGTTGACCAACACTGGAGGTGCCCGTGGTGTAATGGTTATCGTCGTAGGAAATGGACACGGCGACACGAGTTCAATTCCTGGATGAGATTGCATTTCACATAGCACTAATACCCTTGGGAAAGGTATGAATCCAATAATTCTCCTTCCAGCTATGGGTAAATAGTAGGACAGACTAGGTTCTTCAGCCTTGGTGAGGCAACTAGTCTAGGAGAAGGAAAACTCTCAATTCAAACCTGTTAAACTCCTCTTAAAAATCGACCTTGTGTCATATCCTGCCCGTGCAGAGGGGTTGGTAAATAGGACCAACACTGGCACGTCTATGTTTAGAGATCCATAGAGAATGTCACTCATGAGATCGTCCTTGCTTCTCCAGCAGTGCCCCACATGTCTTGTTCGTCTTCCTTGCGTGTGTTTTAGGGATGTGCACTACGTGGCCGTACAGCTATGAGCAATACCCCACAAAACAAGAGCTTAGTGATGGCTCTGGAGTAAGATATCTGACATGTAAAGTCAGCCGAGTTTTAATCCCAGCTTGAAACATCTCGCGTGTCTCGCCACACAAATGAATTGTGATACAAAAAAACAATCGATCTGTGGATGACAATATATATGCTCTCCGCCATTGGTTGAGAACTCTTATGTGGAATTTTCTGGCAGCCGTAAAAACTGAAAAACAATAGCTCTTCTCATGAACTGAGCACTCCCGGCACGTGATAATGTATATGTAAAATGTTATACATAAAAAATTCCTTCACTAATACTGAGAATGACGACGGCTCTCCAGTAAGGTATCCGACTGACGTTAAGTCAGCCGGGTTTCTATCCCATGTTTGAAGTATATCACGTGTCTATGTGTTACATAGCTAGATATACGGATGTGTGAAATAGACATAGGGAATCCGAAATACACGACATTCACGAAATTGGTTCAGGTACAAAACTTTATTACCTTTGAGTTAAAGGTTATTCGACATGAGGAGAGAGAGACACGATCTTTCTATGCTGACTGATTTTACATCTGTCCCAAACCACGTGCAGCACCCCATCTGCAAACTACTGGTCTGGCCTCGGCGGACCCGAAAGTCAACCTTCGGACGCAGGAAATCAACTCACTGCTCTTCTTAAATCCCCCCAAATCCTTAGTGCTTCCGGGCATGACGTCACTCACCTCCCTCGATCCCATTTCCTATCTGAGAATTTTTATTTTGACATCTGTGAATGACACATCCTCCCCGCGCGCGCATGAACACCTGCGTTAATGTTGCACCTAACTAACACATACACTAAGCGAAAGGTTCTCACCCTAACTAAACCGAAAGGCAAGATATATAAAACGAGATCCCTCCGCAATTATATTACATATGTACACCGAAGAGTTGTGATACAACGAAACAATATGCTTGTGGATGATAATATATATATATATATATATATAAATATATATATTTACAAATCTAATATCTACCAGCATTCAAGGTACCAGAAAAAACAAAAAAAACCCGCCAGGAACAAGAGATAAAAGTATCTCGAATCCCCGCCCGGGGGAAAAAGAAAAAATTATAGGTCAAAAAGAAAGAAAAGGCCAACCTCGTCCGACACCTTGAAAAAAATCAAGGGATACGCAGTCAGTTGGTCAAAAGAAAACTAAAAACCTTCCGCGAATCCTGCAATGCTACAATTACCAAAGTGCTCAACACAAGTGGAGCCAATTATAAAATTAACTTAAATCGCGAGTCGAAAATCTTCTACTAAAGTTTCACCTCATCGGATCATCAGGAAGCCTAATTTCGACTCTCAAAATTAGGCTTCCGGATGATTCGATAAGGTGAAACTTTAGTAGAAGATTTTCGACTCGCGATTTAAGTTAATTTTATATATATATATATATATATATGGGTGGTTATGATTTACATTTTTACATATATTAGTGTGTTAGGTATGACATTTACTCTATTTGACGGAGAGGTTCAAGTCTTGGAGTTTGGGAAATATGAAGTACATCTTCATTTTCATTAAAGCCTGGTCCACTCTGATCCGAAGTGGTTGAATCGGTTAGTCTCTTTTTCAAACTCTTTTCCAAATAGAATTGTTCAATCATTTTCTAAGAATTATTATTATTATTATTATTATTATTATTATTATTATCAATAGTTTCTTGAAGATATACACCTGAGTGAAAGTTATTCGTATTAGAGAGGGAAACTTTTTAAATAGATTTACCGATGTTCGATAGCAATACTTGAAACCCTTCAACAAATGATTGATACTAAATAAAATTATTAGTGTTAGATAGCAATAATTGAAACATTTTGGCTGTGTGAAAACAAATGAGCAAAAACTCGTTTAAAGATAAAGTCACCGAAAAAATCATCCACTTACAATTCATATATATGTGCGTGTGGTTGGTTGGTTCGCGCGGTTTCAAGGCATATCAACCTTTGTAGGTTATTTAACGCCAAATACATATTCATGCAAATAGTTAGTTCTATTTCAAACAATTCAGTTTAGCATGAGTACACAGTCTATATGTCAAAAACATTTCTATTTCAAGCTATTCAGTTTATTCAAAGAGTTCTAATTCAGCTAATTCAGTTAAGTATAAGTACAGATTTTGTTATCACAAAGTTAAATGTAAAAAACAGTTCTATATTAAACAATTCAGTTTAGTGTACGTACAGTTTCAATGTCAAAAAAGTTCCATCTCAAACAGTTCAGTTTAACATAAGCATGCAATTTAAATGTAAGTAGAGATTAATTGTCAAAAACATTTCTATTTCAAGCTATTCAGTTTAGTCAAACAGTTTTAATTCAAACAATTCAGTTTAGCATAAGTATACAGTTAGTTCTATTTAACCCATAGATAGGGCCCTATCAGGAGCTACCATTCCGAGCCAGAGTGGACCTGGGAGCAATGGCAGTGAAGGGGTGCTCTGCATTCCCCAAAGCTCCAGCATCACTGGAACCTCACCATCAGATTGTTTAGTGTCATATGCAGGACACTCATGGCGGGGGTCTTACCCCTCTGCAGAGATACAGTCGGTGTATTTTACAACCCCAGCTAACTGGGCAACTATATATGTTTGTGTCTGTTTTTGTGTTTGTGTGTATGTATGCATTTGGGGGGTTATTTGTGTCTGATTTTGCGTGTTCGAGTTTTTGTGTTAAACATGATTCAGCATTAAATAACCATCAAGTTTTGAAATGCCATTAAATCAAATAATCTAACCTAAACATGACATGAATTTTCGTATATAAATATAATGTCATCTGTAAACATGAAAACGTTCCCTCTTCTTTTTCTATACCATGATTTCACTGGGCTTTTAAGTCAGTTCTATATTACGCTTGACTCAATAAGTGAAGAATTCAGCATCAAAATGATAAGAATCAGTTATCCTGAAAATAATTTTTCAGCTGCGAGCAGGTTTTTTTTTTGCGACAATGCACTTAATCTAAAACACTGCGTCATCAACCGAAACTTATTAACTGAACTTTGCGATGCACAAGGGTCTACAATAGATGTCTTTCTTATTTTACAGTTCCTGGTAAGCATTTGTGATATTTTAAGAGTCGTACTTACAGAGACTTAGGGCCAGACATTGGCTATTTTTGAAGATTGTTTGGGTAACAGGACGTACCTATTCTTAATCTTAGAATTTTGGATTAACTCACTTTTAATATATTTTATCTATCATTTTTTTTTTTTTTGTCGAAAGGTTACGGTGTTTTGAGGTTGACAGCTCAATCGAAAAATTAATGGTAGAATTTATTCATCATAGAAATGATAAAGCAATCTTTAATGTGACTTTCAAGTTAAGATATATGCTGATGTACACAAAATACCAAGAAATGTTCAGATTGTTTGGACTGAAAGGTTTGGTAATATATTTTTATGACCATTTCCGTTAAGCTTGACTTTTTATAACTAAATTTTAAGCTAAGAGCGCTATTTTGAAAGTATAAAACTCTGAAATATTTTCTTTATATGTGTAAATATGAATACCCCGAGTTTGCATATACCACTCATATAGAAAGTAAGTTGGCCGACCGTTGTCGAGGCCGACCCAAAGGCTCCCTTTTCAATAGCTTCTACACTGAGGTGTATGGAAGGGCTCAATACCTTTTCCTGGATTTCTCCACTTTACCTTATAATGCTGCTGCGTGTTAAGCAAGGCGGCATCAAGTACCATTTTTTGAGACTTTGGTATGACTCCACCTTGGATAAAAGCCTGCTCTCCCAGACCACTAATAATATATATATATATATATATATATATTGTCACGTGGTCTGCCACTGAGAGCAGAGAAATAAGAAATTTCCCCTACCCCTCCTTGTTTGAATTAACAGGCCCCAAATGTTGACCGTTAAAAGAGGAAATTAGAATGTAGGTCAAGCTATCTGTACTCCGTGGCCTCACCCAGGTGGATAGAAAAGGGGACATAGAGGTCAAGATAGTAGCCCGAATGAATCGCCTGACAGGGTGAGGAAAAAGAAAGAGGCCGAATGATTGGCCAGAACCCTAAAGCCGAAAGTAGCATCCTTTTCGTCAGAGGAAATAGGAATAAGGAATACAGTTATTAGGACGGAGGTCGCCCTGAAAGGACATGCGAATCTCATGCCAAAACTCCGGGCGAAGAAACAGAAATTGAGTTCTTGGAGAGGAGATAACAGATGCCTTCAAGCTGAGCTCTACAGAATCCCGCTAGCCCGTTAAAGAAAATACTCTGTCGAAGAAGCTAAGTAAATCATAAAACCGTTTTCTCCCTCCACCCTTCCCAAGTATGCTCTCTCTCTCTCTCTCAATTTAAAGGAAGAAGAAAGAAAAGAAAAAGGAAGAAAGAAAGACATTTGTATTTGGTATTGTCTGCTTCTAATATAGCCGGAACCTTAATATTTGTCTGTGTCAGCACGTATTAAAAACCTTGTTATATTTTAAATGTCCCCTCGTGTCGAAATTCATTCGTTGTATTGTTTGCCTATCGAGTTGCCTTCTTTTGCATATTCCTTTTCAGCTTCATTTTCGCCTCAATTTATTCTTGCTAAATGTCTTATTCGCCTTTAAAAACATTACACGGGAAATTGAAATTGTTGACTACGATAAATAATAACATTATATCTAAACCTAGAGGTCCATGTCTTCTGTTAGCCTAGCCGGTAGGGAGTGCCTGGTGGGTGTGTGTAACGTGAAATTTGGAACCCCCTTGCCATTGGCGGTCAGTCTAGCCCCAATTAACCCCTACATTATCTGCCAGTTCCCATGTGCCCGAAGAAGGAATCTTAACTGGGACTTATTTTGCGAGGGATCAAGTGCCAGACTGCTACGACTTCACACGTGCGAAAAATAAACTCCCGTCCTGTGATAAATATTTAAGCACCATCACAATATATATATATATATATATATATATATATATATATATATATATATTATTTTCACAATAAAATTTCATTCAGTTTTGGCTTGATTTGGGGGTTGGTTGGTTGGTTGGGTTTTTTGGCTTATCAAACCTTGTAGATTATTTTCAGTTTAGCATAAGTAGAGAGTTGAATGTCAAAAAAAAATTCTATTTCAAGCTACTCAGTTTAGTCAAACAGTTCTAATTTAAACAGTTTAGTTTAGTATAAATATAGTTTTTGCTTATACACAGTTAAATGTCAAAACAATTCTCTTTCGAACAATTCAGTTTAACATAGTACAGTTTCAGTATCAACATATTTCTATTTCAAACAATTCTTGCCCAATTCTTGGGCTGCAGAATACACCGACTGCTTCTCTGCAAAGTGGTAAGAACCCCCCCCCCCTACGAGTGTCCTGAATATGACAATAAACAGTCTGATGGTGAGGTTCCAGTAATGAAGGAGCCTTGGGGAATGCGGAGTATCCCTTCATTGCCATTGTTCCCAGGTCTACTCTGGCCCGGAGTGGTAGCACCTGAGAAGGGCCCTATCTATGGGTTAAATACTACTAAATGCATATTTATGCTAAACTGAATTGATTGAATTAGAACTAATTGACTAAACTGAATTGCTTTAAATAGAAATGTTTTTGACAATTAATCTCTACTTACATTTAAACTGCGTACTCATGCAAAGCTGGATTGTTTGAAATGGAACTGCTTTTGACATTGAAACTCTTCTTACACTAAACTGAATTGTTTAATATAGAACTGTTTTGATTTTTTAACTTTGTGTAAACAAAATCTGTACTTATACTAAACTAAATTAGCTGAATTAGAACTTTCTGACGAAGCTGAACAGCTTGAAATAGAAATGTTTTTGACAATTAAACTGTGTATTCGTGCTAAACTGAATTGTTTGAAATAGAACTATTTGCTTAAAAATGGGTTTGGCGTTAAGTAACCCACAAATGTTGATATGCCATAAACTCAACAACCAATCAACCAACCAATCAACCAACCAACGATTCATTTTAGCTTAAGTACGCAGTTTACATGTCAAAACAGTTCTATTTCAAACAATTCAGTTTAGCATAAGTACGCCGTTGAGTTCTATTTTACCTATTGATAGGACCCTATCAGGTGCTACCAATCCGGGCTACAGTGGACCAGGGAGCGATGGCAATGAAGGGGTACTCCACATTCCCCAAAGTGAGTGATTCTTGGAAAGTATTGCTAATTAACCTAGTGATATAACAATTTACATTTTGTCTTTTTTATATATGTAAAAAGTCTAATATATATTAAATGATTTCCAACATAGAGTTATAGCCCAGTTGGCTGGGGCTGTAGAATAAACTGACTACACCTCTGCAGAGTAGTAAGGTCCCCCCCTAACGAGTGTCCTGATATGACACTAGATAATCTGATTGTGACGCTTCAGTGGTGCTGGGGCTTTGCAGAGCACCCCGTCATTGCCTTGGCTTCCAGATTCACTCTTACCCGGAGGGGTAACACCTGATAGTGCCCTATCTATTGGTTAAATAGAACTAATCTGCGAACTTTTACTAAACTATATTACTTGAAACTATACTACGCTAAATTGAATTATTTGAAAGAGAAATGTTTTGACGTTTAACTGTGTGGACAAAACTATACTTATACTAAACTGAACTGTTTGAATTAGAATTATTTGACTAAACTGAATAGCTTGAAATAGAAATGTTTTGACATTAAACAGTTTACTTATGCTTAACTGAATTGTTTGAAATAGAACCATTATTTGTATAAAAGTGGATTTGGCATTAAATAACCTACAAAGGTTGATATACCATAAGACCCAAACAACCAACCAACTAACCAACCAACCAACATAGAACTAGTTAGAGATCATAAGTAGATTCCAGGTGAAATTCTGGCCCATAAATTAATATCTATTGTATAGTTATCTTATTTGTTGACTAATTTGCAGTATTCAATCGACATATCTACAAAACGGACAATTTATCTGACTATTGCACAGTCTTTCACAAACTGCATGATGGTAAAATTCTTCCCGGTGTGTCGTAAATCACTTTTACGACCGATGATTTAATAATTTTGAAATGTTTACCGAAAAAACTACACTCTTATTATGCAAGGCTATAGGAAAAGTATTTCCCATATGTTTAACAGGGTGCAGAATATCTTTATTTTTTTTCTGGTTGGTGTTGCTTGTGTTTTATTTAGATTAATCTTCCACATCTTTCTCAAGCCCTGCCGCCTAGGGCAGTGGAATACACCGAATGCATCTCGGCAGAGGGGCAAGCTTCCACCAACGAGTGATCGAGATATGACACTAAACTCTCTGATGGTGACACTCCAGTAATGCTGGATCTTTGAGGAATATTGAGTACCCCTTCGTTGCCATCGCTCCCGCATCGACTCTGACCCTGATAGGGTCGTATTTATGAGTTGAATAGAACTGCCTATTATTTCAACTGTATGTAAAGTTGGTGACCTTAATCGAGATTGGCACGAAGACTCCCTTTTCATAAGCGACTACACCGAGGTGTAAGGAAGGGAAGTACTCCATTCACTGGATTGCTCCACTTTACCCTTGATCCGTACCTTATAATGCTGAATGTTAAGTAAGGCGACATCAAGTACCATTTTAGATTCTTTAGTATGAGTACGACCTGGGATTGAACCCCGGTCTCCCGAACCATTGGCGAACACTCTACTCATTAGTCCAATGACCCGGTTCTATAAGAAAACGGGGGTGTCCTTGTGGTGTAATGGTTAAAGCGATGGACTGCGAAATTGCAGTAAGCGAGTTCGTACTCCAGTCGCGCTATTACGTTCACTTTCGGGCAAATACCATTGGGAAAGGTATGAACCCACTTATCCTCCCAACTATTGGTTAAACAGTACCACTACTGTTCTTCTAGGAGAATGGCTTTGGCATTAAATGACCAACAAAGGTTGATATGCCATTAAAAACAAAGAAACCAAACCAAACCTAGAAGAAAACGTTTCTTATAAGTTCATTCTAATTTCTCAAGCAGTGCCTCATATGTCTTGTTAGATGGTAAGTGAAATGGGACGTAAGTGACCGTGCAGATGTTGTTTTGTGGGATGCTGCTTCTCCGATTTAAGACCTTGTTCTTTTTCATTGATTTCCTTCTTATTTGCTCTATCTTCCTTTGCTCAGTTTAAGAAGAGTTGAGAATATCGTAAATGTATTTGGTGAAGACAACATGTAGCATTCTTTCGTTGCCCCTATCTCGCCTTTTCTCTAAACATTTCGTTAGCGTTAAAGTTATGCATCCGTACAGTAGTATCGACACAACAACAACTTGAAAGAAATCCTGTTTTATTTTGTTTGAAAGATCCGATTTCCATATGATCTATAACTTGTCAATAACATTCCACACCTTTGCTTGGGATATGTTGACATCGCTTTCAGTTGAGGAGATATTGTTACCGAAGTACGTGACTGGTTAACTAATTTCATTGGCCTGCCACTTCATCTGGAGATAGCTCCTTTATAAAAAAAAACACGAACGTGTTTTATTTGCTTACTTTTTGTATTGGTCCCGGAAAGGGTCACTAATGAAAACGCAAACATGGGTATTAGATAACAGATAATATTACACAAGAAAGATAGAGTTACAGAGAAAAGGTAAGAAGTCTCGTACTGTTCGGATAACACCGATATTGATCTGCCATTCTGGCAGTGAAACCTCTCAGTACTAATAAAGGTAAGAAGAGTCCGTTATGATAAGATGGGGAAGTGCCATCTGCTGTTTATTCCAGACTATACAGCTGGGATTAGGCTTGGGCAAGCGAATTGTCAAGAAGCGGGTAATCATCAACGTAGTTTGTGGCTGTCATAATTTTTACGTAAGTAAGACTACCCTAAAAATTGTCCCGACATGACATTAAACAATCTGATGGAGAAGCTCTAGTAATGCAGTAGCTTTGGGGAATGCAGAGTACCTCTTCATTGCCATCACTCCCAGGCCCACTCTGACCTGGAATGATAGCACCTGATAGGGTCCTATTAATGAGTCAAATAGAACTGTTTTTAACATTTAAACTGAATGCAAACAAATGACTTGAGTAAAATTGAATAGTTAGAAATAGAACTGTTTGATCATTTAAGCGTGTATAAAGAAAAGACTGATGTTAAATGAATTATTAGGGATGCATAGTAATAATTCGAATTATTTAAGTTTGTTGACTCATACTAAATTGAATTATTTTTAACAGAACTGTATGATAATTTAACAGTGTGTAAACAAATGACTAATGTTTAATTAAATTATTAGTTTAGTTTGGTTTAGATTCTTAATTTAATAGCATATCAACCTTTGTAAGTTATTTAATGCCAAAGCTATTCCCCTAGAAGAATAGTAGTGGTACTATTTAACCCATAGCTAGGAGGATAAGGGGGTTCATACCTTTCCCAAGGGTATTTACCCGAAAGTGAACATAATAGCGTGACTGGTGTACGAACTCGCTTACTACGATTGCGCAGTCCATCGCTTTAACCATTACACCACGAGGACACCCCCCTAAATTGTTAGTGATAGATAGCAATACTTAGAACTATTTAATTTTGTTGACTTACGTTAACAAATCATATATATTTAATATATTCGTATTAAGAGGAACTGACAATAAATAACCTACAGTGGTTGATATGCCATAAAACCAAACCTAACAATAATGCCAAAACCAAGAAAGTAAAGCAAACCTTACCAATTTCGTTGCAACACATGCAAAGGTGACAACTTCTAGCTTTCTGGTTGCATACTTATTAATTTTACTCCGATATTTTTGAAAACTATGTCCAAATGATAATCTGATGACGCACGTAAATGAAAGAAATACTGTATAAAAAATGATTAACAAAATTTAGAGCTTCAGATTACACACACACACACACACACACACAC
This sequence comes from Sepioteuthis lessoniana, assembly GCA_963585895.1. NCBI lineage: Eukaryota > Metazoa > Mollusca > Cephalopoda > Myopsida > Loliginidae > Sepioteuthis > Sepioteuthis lessoniana. The sequence continues at coordinate 39,453,627 of OY757933.1, read as the reverse complement.
ACACACACACATATATATATATATATATATATATATCGTTACGGTTGTCATCTTGGGAAATGAAATCTGCAAACCAAGTTCAAATCCTGGAGGACGCTGTTTGCATTTCAATTCGTGATAATGCCCTCTAGGAACGCATGAATCTATCTCTTATCATCATGTTAATCCATGAGTAAATTATAGGGTAGATTGGGTTCTTTAGCTCCGTTTAGGCAACAAGACAAGAAGAAAACTAAATTTAAACAATATGCACTCCGCTAAAATATAAACTTTCTGTCAAATCCTGCCTGTTGCGGTGGGGAGTGTTATACACACACATACACACACACACACACACACACACACACACACATATATATATATATATAGAGAGAGAGAGAGAGACAGTGAGGGTACTCTTAATTGTCGACATAACAAACAAGAAAACTGAAAAAAAGTGACTGAAAAGGGAATTCCGTGAAAATAAATTGAATTTGAATTGAATTTTTCATTTCATTATTCGAAGATTACCCTCATATCTGAGGAAAACGACGTTATGCCTGTACACTGACTCCTCAAAATAATCATTCAGTTGCAAATTGGAACGAAAATCGTTTATTTTCCAAGGTCGAAGATTTTAAGAGTATGGCGTTAATAGAAGCGTCGCTACCATGGATTGTTTTTGTTTGGTTACGTTTACATACACACCCATGCATACAAACACACCTATGATATATATATATATATATATATATATATATATATATATATATATATATATTACTCAAAAGAAAACTGAAGTGATGTTTATACAATGTAAAATGATATGTAACTTGTTGTATCAGGTTTTAGAAAAACACTTTGACTCTTTAACCCACCCTCAGGGGATTTTCTGTATTTTGAATCCAGCGGAATAAGTAATATGATTCCGAATTGAAATCTTCTGTTGAACAGGTTCTAATATAAAGCATTTACAAAAATACTTCTTATAAGAAAGTTGGTTGCTTGCTTAAGCATGTGCAGACTTTATGTGCCATATAATGTCAAAGTTATTGGTTTCTTTATCAAGTAATTGTATGGTGCAAAGTAACTAATAATTTGAAAAAAAAAACAGAACTACTCAAAGAAAAAACAGAAGCTCACAGTGACTAAGCTGGAAGAATACGTTTGGACACCAAAGGGAACAATAAAAGACTTGGCAGCGCATTCAAACTACCCTCAGCCAAATTCCATACAGACCCACTCAATATCGAGAACAGTTACCTAAAAGAATGAATAAACAATGCAATCTTTTGGGATCGACAAAATCCTTGAATAGATCCAATAGTGGAGAAAGTATGGATAGTGACAATGATCGTCTAGTTGGAAAACTCAATCTAGAAAATATTAATAACACCAATGAGATGGATCTTTTATCTTTAAATTACCTTCAAATCATCCATTCAAAAAGTCTCCTTCATGTTTCACAGTGTTTTTAGTTCTTTGACAAAGTTCAAGTATTTGTTAATCTTTTCGTTCATACTCACTCGGCTGTGCGCCGAAATGATAAAATCCACTAAATGGCAAAATCTTTTTTACTCGTTCGTTTCCACTGGGGTCTGGTCTACTGGCCGGGATTATGCGACCACGTAGTATCTCAAAATCGCAGAGAATTTAACACATCTCATTCTGATTTTTCTTTATACTATTAGGTAATATGGTCAAATTTTAAAATCTTTCACAATTCCAACTAGATAACATTTCTCGCCCACTCGAGCCTTGTCTTCTACTCCTTTTGTGATTGGTCGCTGCATTCGATTTTTAAGTAATTATCCATTTCATCTCTGTCTCTTCGTTATCTGTACTTTCTATTCTTTAATTTTTATTATCAGATTTTGTATTTATATAATTAGCCCTTTTCTTGCCTAGTCCACTGGGGCTGCAGAATACACCGACTGCTTCTCTGCAGAGGGGTAAGATACTCCCCCCGCCGCAATCAGTGTCCTGTCATGACACTAAGCTATTTGATAGAGACTCTTCAGTAATACTGGAGTTTTGGGAATTCAGAGTTCACCTTCATTCCCATCTCCCCAAGGTCTACTTTGACCTGGAATGGTAGCACCTGATAGGTCCTATCTATGGGTCAAATAGAACTAAACTGTGTACTTATTGTAAACTGAACTGTGGGAAATAGAACTCTTTTGACATTTAAACTCCGTATTTATGCTAAACTGAATTGAATAATATAAAACTATTTCTGACATTTATACAATGAACTTATGCTAAACTGAATTATTTGAAATAGAACAATTTTTAATATTAAAACTGTGTACTTATGGTAAACTGAATTGTTTGAAATATAACAATTTTTTGACATCGAAACTGTGTACTTAAGCTAAACTGAATTATTTGAAATAGAACTGTTTAATGTCTGAAAATGGATTTGGTATTAATAATCTACAATGGTTGAGGTGCCATAAAACCAAACCAAACCTAACCAAACACATTATTTTCGGAAATTATTACAATTACATGAGCAGCTATATTATTATTATTATTATTGTTGTTGTTGTTGTTGTTGTTATCAGTGTTATTTAGTCATTTATTTTTTATTTATTTTTACTTCTTCCGAATTTTTCTCATTCACAGGAGTTCTTTCACCGAATTCTGAGTAACGGTAAGTCTCTTAAGCTATCTAGAACACTTTTCAGAATTCTAGGGGATCTTAGCAGTGCTGTGGTCTATGTAGCCTCTATTTTTCCTCTCATTGCCAATTCCCCTAGTCTTTTTTTTATAGATGCTGGGATGGCTCCTTTTTGAAGTCTTTCTGGATTATGGAAGTTTTGCTTTTCGTCATCCATTCGGGTGTGCTTACTTTATCAATGCATTTACTCCATAGCTGAGTCAGTCTGAATTGGATGAACGTCAATTTTTAAAAACCAAAATCCCTATGATGCTATCATAGCCGGATGTTTTGTTACGTTCTGCTGTCTGGCCAAACAAACGACAACACGTAATATATATAACAATATATATTTATTTTCTCGGCGGACGCTTGTGTGAAGTAGGAGCAATCAGGAGAGGAATTAGAATCGTTCGTCTATGAGACTTGGACTCTTCGATGTAAGTAGACGATGGCCGAGACAACGCACACGGGGCAACGACGGGACAAGCTTTCGTGAACAGCGGAATTTTTCACTCTCTTCCTTTTAATTCGTCGGCCTTATATTACCTTCAAACTCCGACGCCGAGATATGGACACGCCTCCACGCCCCCGCAATTTCTTCGAATATCTGGCCATCGGGATGTGTCACTTCCGCCGTCTTTGGAATGGCATGTGTGATCGTCATCGAGCGGAAATAACTGTCATGCAGTTCACAGGTCACTCTCTTCCGGTGCATCACTTTGTAACGGCACGGTGGGACCTTCACCTTGTCCCATATTGTCAGCCAAGCTGTATTTTACGGTTTTTTTTAATTTTGTAATTTTTAAAGTGTTGCTCTCAGTGATTCCACATGTATGCCCTACCCCAAGAAAGCTTCTTTAATTTCTTGTTATGTTTTTTTCAAATTTATCCCTTTGGTCTTTCCGTCATCTTTTTGTTCCCTTATCTTACTCCCAAACAGTTTAATTCCAATGTATCCAGTTATTGATTTATCATCGTGCATTGTCCATCGACACATAGGTAGAATTTTCTTTCATTATTTTGGAATGTCTTGCTTTGTTTGTATTGCTTGACCGTGTCGCAGTATCTTTTGAGTCTCCTGTATTTCCAAAATGTATTTTCCTTTATCTCTTCCAGTTCTGTATATTGACAGATTTGTCTGCTCGTTTGTTTTTTTATTTTCATAGTGCCTTTTTATAATTTTTCTTCGTTTGTACTCTTATTTGTTCTAGTAGTTTAATTATTTCTTTTTCTCGCCTCATTTCTCTTCCAAGTCTTATATTTTTGTTCGGGATTCTGTGAAGGATATGAATTTTATCGCTTATAGTTTTGCTCTTGCGTAAAACAGATTGTTAAGTTTAATATCTGTAGGGATATTTCTTTATAAGATATTCAACTTTTCGATTTCAATATCGACTTTTTTCGGTCATAATTCCTTAAGGATAGTAATCGAATCTACTTTTTGGTTAAATTTTTTTCATTATTTCTTTCATCTTGGTTTAATATTGATGCTTTGTTGTTAGTTTCCATGCTATTTGGTTAGACACTATTTTGTCTTTCAGATCGTGTGGGAGGTTTCTCTTGAGTATATTCTTCACGGCAAAACTGTCCAAATGTTTCTAGAATCTTGAATTCAGAAAATCAGTATTTCTTTAACATCAACTTCGCTTGATCGGCAAGTATTTGGTTTCTTGAATGAATAAGAGTGGATAATATTTATGGTGTCATCTCTTGCGCATTTTTTCTTTAGGTATAGGTATCAATAAAATTCATTGTTGATTTATTCCTTATTTGTGTACCGAAAAGAAAAACGTCCAACATTCACAAGGGGACTAACCGGGTCCTCCATGTTGGTTATTAAAAGAGCACCTGACGGTCATGACACTCAGATCTCTCAAGTGGACTCAAAGTTGATTTGGATTTATATTTGTGATTTATCATGGGTTTTGTATTGCAGCTACACAAGAGGCAGAGTTTGATCATTATCTGCGCTCTTGTTACAGATGCTACCTGATATTCTTCAAAGTAACCTCCACGCAAAAAAATATCGGATATACTTATGCCTTTAGAATATCTAAATTTCTATTTATTTCAAATCCAACAAACATTTTTCATATATTGAAGTCAAACTTTGACGAAAGAAATGGATAGTAAAGACTCCTTGATGACGTCTTCACTCCTCTTCAGAAAATATCAGAATTTGTGAGTAAATTCATAAATTTTAACATTTCGATTCTTGTAGCGAACGTCATTTTTTCAATAGTGAAAAATTTTTAAATACATTTAAAATTACGAACACAAAGTTTTCTCGCTTACCAAAGCATCGTTAATATTACATTCGGGCTTCATTGTTATTATTATTATTATTATTATTATTATTATTATTATTATTATTCATTTGAGAGTTTTTCACACCAGTGTCAGCTGATGGTTCTCCACCGGAGTCTGAGTGAAAAGAGGTTTCCTCAAGTTTCCAGGATTCTTCTTAGTTTTCTGGGTAATTTTAGATGATCTCTATTCGTCCTGTTATTCCCAAGTCCCCCAGTTCCTGTACCAATCATTTGGTGATTGTACCGAGTGCGCCAATTACAATTAGTATCATCGCCACTTTCATGTTGCATGGTTTTTTAAATTCTCTAGCAAGGTCTAGGCACTTATCTCTTTTTTCGCTTTCCTTTAATTTTAGCCTGTGGTCAGCCGGAACAGCAAAATCCACTATTCAGCAGGTTCTCTTTTTTTCTGCAGACCACTACTAGGTCTGGTCGTCTGGCCGAGATTAGATGATCCGTTATCATTATTATCATTATTAATTTATTGTTTAAGAGTTTTTCACGCCAGCGTTAGCTGATGGTCTTTCACTGGCGTCTCGGCAAATTTCTTCAGGTCTCCAGGACTTTTCTCAATATTCTGGCCGATCTTAACGATGCTGGAGTTTGAATAGTTTCGATTCGTCCCCCGATTTCCAATCCTCCCAACCGACTTTCGAAGCCTTTGGAAACCGTTCCAAGAGCGCCTATTACAATTAGTATCACCGTCATCCTCGTATTCCCCATTTTTCTTTAGTTCTCCGACAAGATCCAAGTACTTGTCTTTCGTTTCATTTTCTTTGATATTCACCCGGTGGTCCGTCGGGACGTCAAAGTCCACCGTATGGAAAATTCTTTCTTTCTTTATTTATTTATTTATTAATTATCACTAGGTCTGATCTTCTGAGCGGGATATTAGGTAATCTGTTTATATCTCACAATCCAAGAGAATTTTATGCGTCTCATTCTCCAGGTCGGATTCTGTTTTGTGCATGTACCATTTGGTAATGAAGTCAATTTTCAATCTCTTGAACAATTCCAAGTGGATCACTTTCCCCATTCAGTTATGTCTAGTCTTGTATTACTTTTGCGCTAGTTTGCTGTATTCACTTATACGATTTGTTGTTTTGGTCACTATCACCACATAATCTACAATCGGTATTAAGATTATGTAATAGTGGGCAAATTATTATTGTTCGAGAGAAATGTTTGATACCCTGTAACTGAGCTAACAAATGATGATGAAAGTCAAATAAAAACAACGGTAAATAAAAGTTAATTGCAATGGTAAGTTGAAAATATAGTTATATTAATGAAATTTTAGCATTTATTAACTGCTTTGACATTAAATAACGTTTATGCGGTTGAATAAACCATTCTAAACCAAGACAGACATATATGATTATCATATTCTTATTATTGTTTGTTTCTTTGTTTAGGTTTGATGGCATAACAACCTTTGTAGGTTATTTGATGCCAAATGCATTTTATGCAAATAAACTCTTCTATTTCAAACAATTCAGTTTAACATAAATACACAGTTTAATTGTAATTTTTTTTCTATTTCAAGCTATTCAGTTTAAGTCAAACAATTATTATTCAAACAATTCAGTTTAGTATAAATATAGTATTTGTTTACACATAGTTGAATGTTAAAACTGTTCTATTTCAAACAACTCAGTTTAGCGTAAGTACAGTTTCAATGTCAAAAATAGTACCATTTCAAACAATTCAGTTTAGCATTCAAAAACAGTTCCGTTTCAAGCAGTTCAGTTTAGCATAAGTACGCAGTTTAAATGTCAAAACAGTCCTATTTCAAGCAGTTCTATTTAGCATAAGTACACAGTTTAGCTCTATTTGACCCATGATAGGACTCTATCAGGGGCTACCACTTCAGGCCAGAATGAACCTGGGAACGGTGTCAATGAAGGGGTACTCCACATTCGCTAAAGCTCTAGAATTTCAAGAAATTCACCTTCAGATTGTTTAGTATCATATTCAGGACACTAGTTGGGGAAGTTGTACCCTTTTACAGATTGCCCAGAATACACCGACTGCTTCTCTGCAGAGGGGTAAGACCCCCCCCAACGAGTGTCCTGGATATGACACTAAACAATCTGATGGTGAGGTTCCAGCAGTGCTGGAGCTTTGGGGAATGCAGAGTACCCCTTCATTGCCATCGCTCCCAGGTCCACTCTGGCCCGGAGTGGTAGCACCTGATAGGGCCCTATCTATGGGTTAAATAGAACTAACGGCATACTTATGCTAAAATGAATTGAGTAAACTGAATAGCTTAAAATAGAAATGTTTTTGACAATTAAACCGTACTTACACTTAAACTGCGTACTTATGCTTAACTGAATTATTTCAAATAGAACTGTTTTTCGACATTAAAACTGTATTTACACTTAACTGAATTATTACATATCACTGCTTAAATAGTTTGAAATGGAAATGTTTTTGACAATCAAACTGTGTACTTATGCTAAACTGAACTGTTTTTCAATAGAACAGATTATTTACATAAAAATGGATTTGGCGTTAAATAACCTACAAAGGTTGATATGCCATAAAACCCAACAAACCAAACCAAACCTTTTACAGAGAAGCAGTTGGTGTATTCTACAGCTCCAGCCGACTGGGCAACATTCTATTATCATTTTCTAAAGAATATTGCTTTTTATCGGTTTTAGAAAGAGGTTCTTTTCGCAATTACTGTGTGTGTGTGTGTGTGTGTGTGTGGGTGTGTGTGTGTGTGTGTGTGCGGTTGTGGGGTATATCTGATTTGGCTCCCATCCTAAAAATCATTTTATCATTTTCATCATACTTTTAGCGCGCTTTGTCATTTTTTTATAAAATATTGACTTTTATAGGTTTTAGAAGGAGGTTCTGTTCACAATCATAATGTCGGAACGATGTTTCACTTATCAACGTACATGTATACCATTTCTCTTCCTCTTTAATTTTATTTACAAATGTCAACTTTGAAGTCGTGTAAACATCATCGAAATCTACATACGTCTCATACAAGAGATTCCAGCGGGAAGCACATTAAATTAAAGCACAACAAATAAATTTATTTTATTGATAGGTAAGTTGATAGTTAGATTAGATTAATAAACATATACATAAATATATATAAATATATAAGTACATGAATTTATATGCAGACATAATACATAGATACATAAAGACATGCATAAAAATGAACACTCTGTAATAGATAAATGGGTAAACACAGTTCAGAATATGTATATATATATATATATATATTCGTATGAAAACACCTAGATTCATAGACAAACACACACACACACTTGTATATAGGCCAGTATGTTTACATAAGTATGAACAGACCAATAGATAGATAGATAGATATTGGTTTGGTTTCTTTGTTTAATGGCATATCAACCTTTCTAGGTTATTTAATGCCAAAGCTATTCTCCTAGAAGAACAGTATTGGTACTATTTAACCCATAGCTGGGAGGATAAGGGGGTTCATACCTTTCCCAAGGGTATTTGTCCGAAAGTGAACGTAATAGTGCGACTAGAGTACGAACTCGCTTACTCCGATTCCACAGTCCATCGCTTTAACCATTACACCACGAGGACACCCCCCTAGATAGATATGAACAAACTGATATTGATAAATATGAACAAACTGAAATATATTTGATTTGATTTGATGGCATATCATCTTTCGAAGTTTATTTAATGCCAAAACCATCCTTATAAAAAGACAGTAGTAGGCAGAGTAAAGGGTTTTATACCTTTCTCAAAAGTATTAACCGTAACTGAATAGCTCAACTTGTGTTCGACTGGTGTACTACGGTGTCGATGTCAAGCAGTTTAGCAAGTGCGCGACTAAGAGTTCTTTCAAACTGATCTACATTCATACATATACACATACATGTTCGAATATATATGTTGACACACAGACACACAAATAAATGCACACACATATACATGTTTGTATGTACATTTATATATCTATTGAAATACCAACACATAGATAGATAGATATGAATAGATAGATAGAGAGATAGATAGATAGATATGCATACAAGTGACGAGATACATAGGCAGACAGCAGATATATTTGGTGTGATTATTGGTTTGATGAGAATCTGACCGTCAAGAAGGGCTGTTGACTTGATGTCGATTCTATCTTAATATATAAATATGTATATATATATATATATATATATATATATGTGTGTGTGTGTGTGTGTGTGTGTGTGTGTGTGCGTGTGTGTATTTATTTATTTAGATAGCTAGGTTTATATCTACGTATGTATGTATGTATGTATGGCTGAATGGTTAGAAGCTTTGGTTTGACGTTTGAGTCAACCGGGTTTCGATCCCAGCTACGGGAAGATACTGTCTAGCCACATTGATGAGTTCTGATAGAACGAAACAGATCTGTCTGTGGATGACTATAGAAATATATATACTCCCCTACCACCGTGGGGTTGAGTTCTCTGGCGAAGAAGTAATCGTGTTGCCAGTAGCGTCTATTGCAAGCCTCTTCGTAGATGAAGAGACCTCATCGGCAACCGTTGGACGGATGTATGTAAACAATAGTAATTGTGATTCATAACCGTTTAAAATTTACTTCGCAGCTATTATCTCCTCGTGGCTGAATGGTTAGAAGCTTTGGTTTGACGTTTGAGTCAACTGGGTTTCGATCCCAGCTACGGGAAGATACTGTTTAGCCACACTGATGAGTTCTGATAGAACGAAACAGATCTGTCTGTGGATGACTATATATATATATATATATATATATATATATGCAAAACTGCAAATAAATTCAACAGTATGTAAATAGTCTTGACAACAAATCATTATATATCAAATTCCTTTAAAAAATGAATACAACGTTTAGAAATTCACAACAAAAAGCAAACATTATCTACTCACTAAATAATCAAAATTTACATATCAAGCTCGAAACATTGTTTTTTTTCTCGATACAATGGCATGTATTAATGAACAAAAATCTGGTTAACCCATGGGTTTGCCTCTTAGCGACGCCTTGCATGCCTTTTCTTTGAATTTTTAGAATCTGGTCCCTTTATATTTATAATAGCCCAAAATTCTCTCTATTTCCGTTATGTAGATGATATATTACTTATATATCTATGGAATAATAACTGAACAAAAATTACGCATAGAGTATTAGAATACCTACCATAGATTTTATGAACTAGAGAATAAGACGTCTTACTTATGAATATTTTAATATTAGATTATTACAATACCTACCATAGATTTTACGAATGAACTAGAAAATAAGACGTCTTACCTTTGGACATTTTAATATTAGATTATTACACTACCTACCATAGATTTTACGAATGAACTAGAAAATAAGAAGTTTTACTTTTGAATATTTTAATATTAGATTATTACAATACCTACCATAGATTTTACGAATGAACTAGAAAAAAAGACGTCTTACCTTTGGACATTTTAATATTAGATTATTACACTACCTACCATAGATTTTACGAATGAACTAGAAAATAAGAAGTTTTACTTTTGAATATTTTAATATTAGATTATTACAATACCTACCATAGATTTTACGAATGAACTAGAAAATAAGAAGTTTTACTTTTGAATATTTTAATATTAGATTATTACAATACCTACCATAGATTTTACGAATGAACTAGAAAATAAGACGTCTTACCTTTGGACATTTTAATATTAGATTATTACACTACCTACCATAGATTTTACGAATGAACTAGAAAATAAGAAGTTTTACTTTTGAATATTTTAATATTAGATTATTACAATACCTACCATAGATTTTACGAATGAACTAGAAAATAAGAAGTTTTACTTTTGAATATTTTAATATTAGATTATTACAATACCTACCATAGATTTTACGAATGAACTAGAAAATAAGAAGTTTTACTTTTGAATATTTTAATATTAGATTATTACAATACCTACCATAGATTTTACGAATGAACTAGAAAATAAGACGTCTTACCTTTGGACATTTTAATATTAGATTATTACAATAAACTAGAATTTTAAGCTCATCTCAAATTCACAAATAAAAAAGACCATATGAATTTTTACACACATTTTTATACCAAAAGAAAATATGGAATAATCATAGGTTTTACGTTTGAGTTCTCAGAGTTTGCACCCCTAAATTTTTTAATGAATTTGATTATATAGAAATTTCTTTCACAAAACTTCACTATACTTTTATTCAAGATGCCAAAATAAAAGCTCTCAAAATTCAAAAACCTAAATGTTATCCAGAAACTCAAAAGCATAATTTTTCAAATAATAATAATAGATTGCATATGTTTTGCTTTGGTTGAGTTTTATGGCTCATCAACAATTGTAGGTTATAAAAATCCATTTTTAGTACATATAAACAGTTCTATTTCAAACAATTTAGTATAGCATAAGTGCGTTGTTTAAATGACAAAACAGTCCTATTTCAAGCAATTCAGTTTAGCATAAGTACACAGTTTAGTTCTATTTGATGCATAGATCGGACCCTTTCAGGTGTTACCACTCCGGGTCAAAGTGGACCTGGGAGCGTTGGTAATGAAGGTTGGTTGGTTGGTTGGTTGTGTGGGTTTATGGCATATTAACCTTTTTAGGTTATTTAACGCCAAATCCATTTTTATGAAAATAGTCCTATTTCAAACAGTTCAGTTTAGCATAAGTACCCAGTTTAAATGGAAGTACAGTTTCATTGGGAAAAACATTTCAATTTCAAGCTATTCAGTTTATTCAAACAATTCAGTTTAGCGTAAGTATGCCGTTGTTCTATTTAACCCATTGATAGAGCCCTATCAGGCGCTACCATTCCGGGCAAGAGTGAACCTAGGAGCAATGGTTATTGCTATAAAAAACGAATTTACGAGCACATTTGTGACTTGAATAGAGGCGATATAAAAATGTTTTGATCAGATATATTTTAAAAATTACGAATTACTTGTTTATATATAATAAAAAACGTGGAAAAATTGATGTATTTAATATCATATCAAATCACATTACTAACAAACAGAGATCCTATTTTCTATATTTGCTTCTTCATTTGATCAGATTAGCGCTGAAAAGTTACCAAATCCCTTATTCAAACTAATTAGGCTTCATCATTTATATTTACTGAGATGGATAAAATAAGTAAGTAAAGTAGGCGACCATAGTCGAGGGTGCCTGAAGGCTCCCTTTTCGATAGCTTACTACACCCATGTGTTGGGGAGGGCGCTACTCCTTTCCCTGGATTGCTCCACTTTACTCTTGATCCGTACCTTATAATGCTGAGTGTTAAGCAAGGAGGCATCAAGTACCATTTTTTGAGTCTTTGGTATGACTCGACCTGGGATTGAACCCAGGTCTCCCGGGCGATTGGCGAACACTCTAACCGCTAGGCCATAGATAGATATTATATGGATTTTTTTTAAAATAAATTTTCTAATGCTAATTACATCACACAAATTTGAAACAGAACGCTACCAACGGAAATAGTTTCTCTTTTCATTTATAACTCACACTCTTTAAGGAAGGTTGATGTTGTAACGTTGATGCGAATTATAAACAGAGAAAAATGAGTGCTTGATATATTTATTCAGGTTTTTGGAGGTGCCCGTGGTGTAATAGTTATCGTCGTGGGAAATGGACACGGCGACACGAGTTCAAATCCTGGACGAGACTGAATGCATTTCACATAGCACTAATACCCTTGGGAAAGGTATGAATCAAATTAGTCTCCCTCCAGCTATGAGTAAATTGTAGGGCAGACTGGGTTCTTCAGCCTTGGTGAGGCAACAAGTCTAGGAGAAGGAAAACTCTGAATTCAAACCTGTTAAACTCCGCTTAAAACTGACATTGTCTCATATCCTACCCGAGCGGAGGGGTTGGGTAAATAAGGATATATTTATTCAGCACTAGTATCCGGTGCAATACAATACAGTACAATAAACAAGAGAATTCACACGATATTGAGGAGGGTCAAAATGCTGTATAGCAAAACGAAGGAATATCAATCGGAATATTAATCAGCTTATCAAATCAACCCTCGACATCTTTAATTGTAGACTATTTATCATATTTACCCAACCCCTCCGCTCGGGCAGGATATGACACAAGGTCAATTTTTAAGCGGAGTTTAACAGGTTTAAATTCAGAGTTTTCCTTCTCCTAGACTAGTTGCCTCACCAAGGCTGAAGAACCTAGTCTGTCCTACTATTTAACCATAACTGGAGGGAGAATAACTGGATTCATACCTTTCCCAAGGGTATTAGTGCTATGTGAAAATGCAATCAGTCTCGTCCAGGATTTGAACCCATGTCGCCGTGTTCATTTCCTACGACGATAACCATTACACCACGGGCACCTCCCTTTTTGTAGGCTATTTATGGCTATGAGCCTGTCCATCTGGTAAGGTGCTGAAGGGGTGATAAGCCACTCTACAAAAGTTTAGAATAACCGAAACTTTGTCAAATAATACAAGAAAATCCACCTAAGAAAACCTTGTGTTTTTTCATTTCTGTACATTTTTATGTGTCTGTGTTTTTGTGTGTGTTTGGGTGCATATATCTGTCTTTCTGTCTCTTTGACTGCGTGTGTCGTTCTCTATAAGCAGACCAAAATTTTTAAAATATAGGGTTCTTCGTGGTGTAATGGTTAAAGCACTGGACTGCGGAATCGTAGTAAGCGAGTTCGAACACCGATCCCGCTCCATTCACTTTCAGACTAATACCCTTGAGAAAAGTATGAACCCCCTTATCCTCCCACCAATGGGTTAAATAGTACCACTAGTGTCCTTCTAAAGGGATGGATTTGGAATTAAATAACCCAAGAAGGTTGATTTATCATTAAACAATAAAATCAAACCAAGAAAAAGATAGATAGATTAATAGACTGATAGATAGAAAGAATTAACGACACATTTCTTCGAGTCAAATAGCACAAAAGTAAGACGACATAAGAAAAGGAAATACTCGTTTCCTAACTGCGATCTATTAAACTTTTGTTCGTGAACTGAAACTTCTTACACGAATTGTATTTCAATAATGGATTGTCAGAGCTTTTCGAATGGCCGCCGGCTTTTTGGTCTGATTTGTACATTCACAAAATTGCGACTGAAACTATTGATGACCATCCCTTCTACCACGCCGAGATTACTTGTCACCTGTTTTCATTCAGTCTTTCCAAATAAAAGGCCTGCCCTGATTTCCTCGCGTTTTTGAAAGAGCTTACGCATATTCGGGGGATAATTTAAGTCTCGGGTTTTAGAGTTATTTATTGGAGAATTTGCGTTAACCCAGCGCGAAAGAATTGATATTTGTATTGATCGTGACATTAGTTCATCACGATGCACTTTACAAAGTAAATATAATCATTTGATGCGCAAAAGAATGTATATATATATATATATATATATATATATATATATATATATACGTATGAATATAGACAAAAACAGAGAGAGATAAAGAGAAAATAATAACATATACATATATATATATACACACATACACACACACACGCATATATATATATGTGTACGTGCGTATATACGTATGACTGTATAGACAGAAGCAGAGACAGATAGACAAATGTAAAAAATTATATATATATATATATATATATATATATATATATATACGCAGGCGTATGTATATATATATACATATTTTTGTATGTATATACCTATGAATGTACAGACAGAAACAGAAACAGATAGACAAAGAGAAAATGATGACATATACATCACACACACACACACACACACACACACACACACATATATATATATATATATATATATATATATATATATATATATAATGTTATCTTTCTATGTCAGGCTTTCAGATCCATCTCAGTCTATTCTTTATTTATCTCCTCTCTCTATCTATCCTACTTGTATCTATCCATCTCTCTATCTACCTTCGTCTATTTCTCTTTATCTATCTATCTATCTATCTATCTATCTATCTATCTATCTCAGTCTGCTCCTATCTATCTATCTATCTATCGATTTATCTATCATTCTGCTTTGTTCAATTCTATTATGTTCATGGGTGGATATGTGCACAGAAATACAGTCGTATGAAATATAACCAAATTAACATTTATGTCCTCCAGAAGTACACGTTGTGTAAGGATTATCGTCGTAGGAAATCGACATGGTGAATCGAGTTCAAAACCTGGAAGAGGCTGTTTGCATTCCTCATAGCTCTGCTACTCTAGGGAAACGAACGCATCCAACTACTTTCCCTCTAGCTATAGGTAAATACTTGGCCAGACTGGGATCTTTACCCTTGGTATAGCAACTTGTCTAGGAGAAGCAATACTCTGAATTTACTCCGGTTAAACACTGCTTAAGAACTGACCTTGTGTTACATCCTGCTAGTGCGTGTGTAGTTGTATATATATATGTATATATATATATGTGTGTGTGTGTGTGTGTGTGTTATTTTATTGCATTGTATTTGTTTAGAGGGTTATCGCAATACAAAACAATTATTCGGGTCTAATTGATTTCGAAGTAAAAACTTCATCATAAGAGACTTTTTAAAAAATAAATTCGGTGTTGTATGTTCAAATTATTTTGGACGTTATAAAGAGCGGTCGTATCGATACTGTTGTATGGATACAGTACAAGGATGCTAACAAAACGTATGAAGAAAAAGCTTGACTGCAACTACACAAGAATGCTGAGGACAATATTAAACAAGTCCTGGAGGCAGCACCCCACAAAGCAGCTGTTGTACGGCCACTTACCACCCATCACGAAAACTATCCAAATTAGACGAACCAGACATGAGGGGCACTGCTGGAGAAGTGGGGAAGAACTCATAAGTCACGTACTCCTGTGGACCCTTCACATGGACGAGCGAAGGCAGGAGAACCAGCTAGAACCTACAAACAACAGCTCTGTGCCGATACAGCATGTTGCCTTGAAGAACCACTGGAAGTGATGGACGATAGAGACGGGTGGGGAGAGAGGGTCAGAGAGATCTGCGCAGGTGGTGTGACATGCTGATGATGATGATGAAAAATGGTGTCTCGTGGGGTTTTACACCCTCAGATTAACAATAGGTTAGAATTAAATACTGGATTTATGATTAATTATCATGCACATCCCTTTAATACATATTCAAATAAAAAAAAATGAAATTGATTAAGACAACTGAAGTTTAAACATCCGACGTGGCACCATGGTAACAACACTCAACATAGCGTTTTAACACCCCAAGTGACACTATGTTTGCAACGCCCCCAAAAATTGAATATACAACACCGAGTTCATTTTTAAAAAAGTTTCTGCTGATGAAGTTTTAACCAGACACAAATAATTATTTTGCATTGTAACAGCCTTCTAAACAAATGCAATATTATAAAATAGAATAATTTGAGCAATGCTTCAAGCAAATTTTTAAAAAATACGCACACACATATATATATATATTTATATATGGAGAGTAAATAAATGGCCAACTGTTTCTTACTATACATATTTCCCCTAGGTTTTTGTATTTCACATTTCTAAACATCTATCGTTAACTTAAAATTATTAATATCACCCCTCATGGTCCTGATGATGTCTCAGTAGAACCGAAACGCTATATTGTTGACCCGTTAATAAATCATTCCTTCCACTTGGATCGTTGTTATCAGTTTTTCTACATATATATATATATATATATATATATACATATGATCTTTCGATAGAAACGTCCGTGGTATATAAGTGTATTTTGGTTAACGAAGAAATATATATATATATATATATATATATATATATGTGTGTGTGTGTGTGTGTGTGTGTGTGTGTGTGTGTGTGTGTTTCATTAAATAATGTAGACGAATTTTATCTGTATAATTTATTTAAATTCCTTTCAAGTTTCCTGATACGTGTCTTAGAACTCAACCTTATGGGGATAGGGGAGTGTCTAACTATATATGAGACCTACTTATAATAATGTTGAGTTCTTTTCTGTTTCTGATTCGAAAATAGCTTACTATAACATTTACCAATCCTCGATCACAATGCATTGGACAGAAGAGGAAAATATTTTGTGTCACTACTTATATGGAGACAAAATCATTGAAAACAGTCTCAAAATAGGGTTGTATACTCAGTAATATGATAATGATTTATTACTGAAACTAGAAACTAAGAAAAAATGATTGCATGTCCTGGAAGCTGATATAGTCACTCTTAAAAAAAACTATTGATTTGAGGTCTTTAGCTCAAAGGATGCACGTTTTACAGGACGTGTTCCAAATGACCACCATTGCGTTTGTCTCAGTAATAAATCATTATCATATTAATGGTTTGCATCTACTCTGAGACACCCAATACAAATATATATATATATATATATATATATATATACTTTCTTTAAGAAAAACAACAAAACCGGTCACATAGGATTATCAATTTATTTCCATCCTGTTACGCATTTTTGAAATTTCCAAAAACACGAAAAAAAAAAAAAAATTAACAGGACTTCTTCAGATCTTTTAGATAAAAAAAAATAGAATAGACACAGAAAAGTGGGAGGGGATAGAAGAGGGATGAAGAGTTATCTCCTCATTAAGCCCACTTCCCTTTTAAATTTTAATTTCGGTTAGAAATGTAGTAAATTTATTTTAAACAAATTTTTTAAATTTTTTATTTTTCAATTGTGTGTATGTGTGTGTGTGTGTGTGTGTATAATAACAGAATTAAAAAATATGCTTTCCCCTATCGGTTCAAATTATTAAAAATTACTGGGGAATCTTTAAGATAAAATCTGAACAAAGAGATCTAGTTCTAGAATTGGATATGCTTGCATATCGTAGACTTAAAAATCTTTGCGGTATGATAGGGAGTGATATGATTTTAAACAATAAAACTATCCGCAATAAATCTACAAATAAAATAATAAAATCTTACTTCGGTCGAAATAGATTCTGATGTGAACGCATAAACTGCAGAGATTAATTCCCTTGTGGTGTAGACAATAAAAGTTTTTAAGATTTACCACACATCGAACTATAATAATAAAAATATCATACGCTTTTTAAAATCCACTCGTTGCTCCAAGCAATATATAAGGAAGTCAACATGGCCTTTCAATTGTAGAATAGATAGCTATAGAGGCAGAATGATATGTGTAAATTATGATATAAACTTCAACCAGTAGAATTACATTTCTGTCAAAAAGAAAACATTAAAAAACGTAAATTTGACAAAAACGCTGGATTCTCAAAATTAGAGAAGATGAAAAATTACAGAACTCCACCAAAATTCAAGAAATTAATGACGATAAATGTATGTACAAAATGTTTCAAAACGTGAAAAGAGAATTGCAGGTGTGATTGCAACAACTCAATTTCAAAAGAAATGTTTTTAAGGATTCGAAAGAGGACGTATTGAAGATTCCAAAAATGCGTTTAAGAACTCGAAAGAACACGTATTGAAGATTACAATAATGTGTTTAAGGAATCCAAAGAACATTTACTGAAGATTCCAATAATGTGTTTAAGGAATCGAAAGAACATGTATTAAAGATTCCAATAATGTGTTTAAGGACTCGAAAGAAGACGTATTGAAGATTCCAGTGATGTGTTTAAGGACTCGAAAGAACATGTATAAAAGATTCCAATAATGTGTTTAAGGACTCGAAAGAAGACGTATTGAAGATTCCAGTGATGTGTTTAAGGAATCGAAAGAACACGTATTGGAGATTCCAATAATATGTTTGAAGAATCGAAAGAACACGTATTGAAGATTCAAATGACGTGTTTAAGGGCTCGAAAGAACATGTATTGAAGATTCCAATAATGTGTTTAAGGAATCGAAAGAACACGTATTAAAGATTCCAATAATGTGTTTAAGGAATTGAAAGAACACGTATTGAAGATTCCAATAATGTGTTTAAGGAATCGAAAGAACATGTATTGAATATTCCAATAATGCGTTTAAGGACTCGAAAGAATATATATTGAAGATTCCAATAATGTATGCCCGGAAGAATTATTTAGGATATTTCTATAGCATAATTATTTGAATCTCGCAAAAATATTAGTTGTGAGGATGTTTTAGATAGTTACAAACATAAAATAATTCTCTAGACTTGAAGAGAGGTCCAACATCAAATTTTTGGTGGCTGAGAAGTGCAAACCAAATGAAATTTCCAGAGGAATGTGCAATGTGTATGGAGAAGGAAATTTTAGTAAAAGAATACTCACAACAACCCTGAGTCTAAAATGCAGTCCATAGAGTCTAGGCACACTTACTCTCAGGTAAGGAAAATGTCCCCGGAACATTAAACAAATAACAGAACTGAAGATCAGAGTAAAATTATACGGATCTAAAATCCTATCTAGGTGATCGGATAGAAATGGTCACGGTTTTAGTCACGTCGTATATATATATATATATATATATATATATATATGGGTGTGTCTGTGTCTGTGTGAATGTATGTGTGTGTGTGCGTGTGTGTGTCTCTCTCTCTACACATATATATATATATGTGTGTGTGTGTGTGTGTGTGTCTCTCTCTATATATATGTGTGTGTGTGTGTGTGTGTTTTGTGAATGTATGTGTGCATGTCTCTCTCTCTCTCTCTCTCTCTCTCTCTCTCTCTCTCTCTCTCTCTACATATATATATGTGTCTCTGTCTGTCTGTCTCTCTCTCTCTCTCTCTCTCTCTATATATATATATATATATATAGATATGTGTGCGTGTGTGTGTGTGTGTGTGTGTTTGTGTTTATGTGCGTGCTAGCTTATTTGGTTAAATGGCATATCAACCCTTGATGGTTATTTAATGCAAAATCTTATATACATATTAGTCATATATGATTTCTAATTGAATAGCTTGTAGGTAACAATTTTCTTTAAAAAACCGGAACTCATTAATTTGTACACAGTTAAATGGTTTCAAGTATTTATATTCAATGTTTGCCCGCAAGTAAATGAATTCAAGCATTACTATGCGATTTTAATAATTCATTTAAGCAGTAATCATTTGTTTACACACAGTTAAATGGTTTCAAGTGTTGCTTTTTAACACTAATATTTCTGTCACAATTAAACAGTTTCAAGTAAAATAAATGCTTAAACGGTTCTATTTGACCCAAAAGCCTATACTACTCTGTGTCAGAGTGGACCTGGGAGTAATCCTATTTACCAACCCCTACGCTCGAGCAGGATATGATGCAAGGTCATTTTTTAAGCGAAGTTTAACAGGTTTGAATTCAGAGTTTTCCTTCTGCTAGACTAGTTGCCTCATCAAGGCTGAAGTGTTGTATTTTGACCTTCGACCCGGCCAAAAATGCCATTCCAAGGTGATGCACCGGAAGGAGGTGACACATTCTAATGGCAGTTATGAGAGGAAATCGCGTGGGCGGAAATTGGCTGATGAAATGGGACGAGCTAAAAAAATTCCCATGGTAGACTCATAGACTGATGCACCGGAAGAGAGTGACCTGTGAACTGCATGACAGTTATTTCCGCTTGACGACGATCAAACATGCGATTTCAAAGATTGAGTAGGCGACTGAGTGGGCGTTGAACTATTATATAACTCAGTCAAGACAGAAGTCAAGTTCGAGTTCCAGTTAGAGTCGGACGGAGTTATAGACGAGATGTGGTAAGAAAAGCCACACACCAGGCCGAAGGGGCTTGGGGCACTGATGAGTTGGGGTCCAGAGAAGATGCTGATAAGATGCAGTAAAGAAAGCCATCATCCAGCAGAGAGCTGGGCCGCTGGGCTTCCGGTTGAGCATCTGGAGAACAAGAAAGACACAACACTGACGGCCATAAGAGTGGGGGTCAATATATTGCAGTTATGTTCGGTTTCCAACTCCCTCTCACACGCAGACCTTGAGTAATCCTTTTCGAACCCTTACAAATAAAGTGAGAGGTACATATATTTTGTTAAAGACGTCTTCCTGCGTCTATTTATTATTGTGTTGTTATGATTATGAGAATATAACAGAAGAACCTAGTCTGTCCTACTATTTACCCATAGCTGGAGGGAGAATAATTGGATTCATACCTTTCCCAAGGGTATTAGTGCTATCTGAAATGCAATCATTCTCGTCCAGGATTTGAACTCGAGTCGCCGTGTCCATTTCCTACGTCGATAACCATTACACCACGGGCACATGGGAGGAATGGAAATGAAGGGGTACTCAACATTCTCCAAAGTTCTAGTACTGGAGTTTCACCACTGGATGGTTTAGAGTCATATCCATGAAATACATGGGCGGGGGGGTCTTACCCTTCCAGAGAGATGCAGTCGAAGTTCTCTATAGCCAACTGGGATATATATATATATATATATATATATGTGTGTGTGTGTGTGTATGTGTGTGTGTGTGTGTGTGTGTGTGTGTGTGTGTGTTTTTACATTTACGAGTATACACCAACATATATGTATATTTCTGTAACTCTACATCTCTCTAACTGAACGAACACAACGTGGTTCCTTGCTGTCTTATCTTCAACAAAGAACAATGTAAAGAATCTTCATGCCGATCAACAGAGGCAACTGTGAAGAAAAGAAATAGAAATTAATTTTATTCCCGGCGGTTTTAAAAAAGTTCTTTACTTGCTTGTATTGTTTTTTGTTTTTTGTTATTTTCTTACCTTTTTTTTTTTCTCTTGTGTCTTTCTCCCCCAAAAATTACATCAACTTTGTCACGAGGAAATTTTCTGTTCGTGATCCAAAAAGAAAATAGAAAAAAGAAAACTTTTCACTATTACACCTTCGATCTTTTTTCTTTTTTAATTTTCGTCACACCCTATTTAAACTTTAGCTTCACAGTCTATTATTAATATACATGACAATATACATACAAGCACGGGCATGCCACACACACAGCTACATACACAGACAAATACACATACACACACACACATACAAACACACACACACAAATACACATATATATATATATATATATATATATATATATATATGTTATATGTGAGTATGGTTGTGAGTGACTGTGAAGCACAGAGGGGAAACTTTACATAATCGATAAAAAAACATGAAACGAACTAGAGTCTAAATGCTGGCATAAGAAAAGTTCCTACTAAATAATGTAAAAATGCAAAAAATAAAGCAAAACACACCCACTCCCACACACCCACACACACACACATATATATATACCATGGAGGCGCTCGTAATGTAATGGCTAGTCTTAGGAAATGGACACGTCAACCCAAGTTCGAATGTTGAACGAACTTGTTATCATTTCCCGTTGGCCAAATAGCCTTTGACGTGATATAATGCAATTATTTTCCATCCAACTACAAATAAATAGTAGGGCATACTGGGCTCTTTAACCTCGGTATAGCAACCAGTTTAGGAGAGGGAACAGTGAATGCAAACCTGTTAAACATGGCTAAAATACTGAAAATTGGGTCACATCCGGCTCGTGCTGAGAAGTCGTATATGTATGTGTGTGTCTGTGTGGAAGAAGAAGACGTTTTTACCCAATTATTTTTAAAAAGAAAATTTAAAATATGCTCAAGTCTTCAGGAGATAAACTAATATAAAACATATTTTTTTAAAGATTGCCTTTCAGTACGTTTTCTATAATAGTAATTTACAAAGCTCTTTGCTTCGATGTGGCACAAGGCCGAATGAATGGGGCGCCCAATGAGACTCGAACTCACTCGTGTAGGTTTGCTAGACTATCTTGCTAACCGTTACACCGCCAGAGGTGCCCTACGTTTCCTATAATAGTGGGCTTTACGTATTGGCACGATCATCAGCACTAATATCTCTGCATAATTTTTTAAAAGATCAATTTGAACCATTCATGGGTGTTTAACAGATCTTTCCACCCTGTGCCCGAGTAGACCTAAGAGTAATGACGATGAAGGGATACTCCACATTTCCTAGATCTCCAGAAGAGGAGTGTCACCACCAAATGCAGTTTATTGTCATATCCAGGACCCCCTACCCTTTTTTTCAGAGGATATAGTCTGTGTATTAAATGCCTCGCTGATAGAGCATGCGCCAAAACAAATTATTTATGAAAATCCAGCCAAAAACATGCACGAAAACACTTGTTTACATCTGCGGCATGTTATTTTCGATTAAAGAGATAAGTGCTCAACAGGGGGCGCTGATTTAGCTTAAAGCACTTCTTCATTAGAGCCTGAACCAATTCGCTACTGGCCGGAAAGGTAGGAGCAAATTTTGACACCACGATGTATCTTTGGTCTCTTTCCTCTTTGCATTCATACGGTCAACGGTTTCTCTCTTTCACGGACGGGGGAAGTCAAAGAAAGAATTCCTTTTCCCGTTAAATCCAATCGACTTGACAAGCTCCATCACTCTAATGAGTGAGCTGTGCCAGCGAGTGGTCAGTTATTAGCACACAGGGTAACGGAAGACGACAACCTTTTTATTCTGCGACATTATGGAATTTAATCATCGAAGGAAAATTACTGAGGTGTTACTGCAAAAAGACGAGAGAGTGACAATCGGGTGGGCAAGTCGGGCAAACCAATTGAGAAGTTGGTGATTGGCTAGTTGAAAAGTAAAATTGAATTATTTCAAACACTTGCAGAAAAGAGCGGTAAACCGAATTCGGTGGGTGATGAGAAGGAGGTGAGAGGGTTAATGAGTTTTTAAATGGCTTACGTTTCCCCTGGATGATTATAAAAATTGCCAGCAGGATTAATAGGCAATTAACATTTAAATAATTGATGGGGGCTGGTTAAGACGACCGCCCCTAATACTCACGCATACAAACATACACATGCATACACACACACACACACACGCGCACACACACACATATATATATGTATTTATATATATATATGTGTGTGTGTGTCCACCTTTCTTTCGGTTTCCAACTGTGTTTTAGTATATATGTAGAGAGAGAGAGAGAGGGGGGGGTGATATGAACACTATTTGATTGATATGAAGATAAATAGAGCGATGTGAAAAGATTGAAATTTATCTCTATATCAAGAGTAAATAACTGGAGAGATTCTGTTCTTGCTTAAGTAACCAGTCTTGGAGAAGGAACTTTTTAAATTCAAACCTGATTTACAACGGTTAGAAACTGAACTTGAGTCGAATCCTGCTCGTAGGAGAGGGGTATGGTAAAAGTTTACTGCCTTTTTTAGGAAATGTTCTTAATCATCAGACACATATGATTCTTTTCTAAATGCCAAATATTTAGCTTATATTAGCCTAGCAGTTAGAGTTTTCACCAAAGGCTCGGGACACCGGGATTCAATCCCAGATCGAATCATAGCAAAGACTAAAAAATGGTACTTAATACCTCCTAGCCTAACACTCAGCATTATAACGTACGTGTCAAGGGTAAAATGGAACAATCCAGGGAAAGGAGTAGCGCCCATCCTCTACACCGAGGTGGAGAGGCTATTGAAAAGGGAGCCTTCTGGTCACTCTTGACTATGGTCGCCAACATTACTAAGGATATAAATACAAATAGAAAAATGAATGTGATTTTTGAGGTGTAATCATAGTATGCGTCTGATGATTGAGGCGACTTCAAAGAATACAAATAACATAAAATCCTTTATAATTTCGTTTTTAAATTCAACAAAGACCATTTTACCGGGATTTAAAGGTTTTAACGTGTTCACATGCACACACGCGTGAACACACAAACACACATACACCCAAATAGATAGATAGATAGATGTGTGTGTATGCGTGTGTGTGTGTGTGTGTGTGTGTGTTAATAGATGGAGATAGATAGATAGATAGATAGATAGATAGATAGATATGCTATTCAAAGCAAACATTCTCCGGCATCGATAATTGTTTAGTTTCGTCGTCTTTAGTGCGTGTATATATATATATATATATATGTATGTATGTATATACCATATACAATTTTATATGGAATTATTTGCTCTGTAATTTATTTTATTATTATTTTATATTGAGTTCTCTTCCCATTTCAAATATTCTGAAGCACATATTACTATCTATATCAATGTAACACTGCTTGTTTCTATATCTCTCGCTCTATTCGAGAGTTGGTTGGTTTTTTGGGTTTTATGGCATATCAACCTTTCTAGGTTATCTAACGCCAAATCCATTTATATACAAATAATCAGTTCTCTTTGAAACAATTCCATTTAGCATGAGTATACTTCAATTGTCAAAACATTCTATTTCAAGCTATTCAGTTCTCTCAAACAGTTCTAATTCAAATAATTCAGTTTAGTATAAGCATAGATTTTGTTTACACACACTTAAATATCAATCATCAGACACATACTATGAGAATGGGATCGATGTGAACAAGGATCGATGTGAACAAGGATAGATAGATAGATAGATAAATAAATCGAAATTTTGTCACATGGATTGTTTCTTCACTGATTGGACATAGATTTTGCAATATTTTGGAAGGACGTGCCAGTTTGCTGCGCTTATATCACAGGACCGAAACGATTCAAGCCATGATAGGTACCCGCTGTGGTCTGTAGTATCGTGATAGCTGGTGCGTTGACACATTGTGCATTGCTTCTTTCCGTTGAAAGCTGCCGCACAGATGAACGTACAACATAATCTATTTTGGTAACTTAACCTTTACCAGTTCTAATGTAGCATAGGACCCAAAAAATTAAAGCGTTGTGTCTGATAAAAAGAAATGAATTAACAGAAAAGAAACAGTCGAAACTTGAATCTCCAGGAAGAAAATAGTAGTCGTTTTATTTTCGGGAATTACAGCGGACTGTTGTTAAAAAGTTCTTTCAATAGCGTTCTTCCTCGCCTTCTCTTTTTTTTTTTTTTTTTTGGTCGCTATCAAACGTCTTCTTTCTTTATCACTCTTTCCCTCCATGCACTTTAGCTAGCGTTCGTAGAAAAGGTTCACCTTCCTCTTCTTGGCGATGGCAGCTGCGTTTTTATCGTCGGTCTGTTGATGTTTATCATATCAGTCGGATTGCTAAGACAGGCTGGGCTCTTTATGGCATGCGTCATGCGGCGAGCGCCTATGTTGAAAGCTGTTTGAAAACCTGTCTTGAACTGCCAAAATCTTGATTTTCTTATATAACGATTTGATGGAATCAATTCGAAGGTTCCTGAATGTTCGATGCTCACAGGTGGAAAAGTAGTGCAACACGTGACAGTTCACGCGCGATTATATTAAATTCACGCTTTTTCTCTACAGGTAACTCAACCTGCACGAGCGAGGTTAATGACATTTTTTGATCGTCAGACCTTTGTACCCAATGACTGATAACAGCTGATGTGCACAATTGTTCTTTAACCTTGAGAACGACGCAATCTAATGACGACGTGCGTCCGTAATATTACACTAACTGGGCCATAACTTAACCCAGGCAACCCAAAATATTTGTGGTGGAAAAGGTGAAAGCACAGCGGATCGCAATACAGTAACCAGCAAGTTGATGAAATTTCACAAGGGTCACATGAACTTCGACGATCAGGCAAGTTCAGGTAGGCCTCAAACCGTGCATTCCGTCAACGTGCTTCAATTTATAAATGCAAATCTGACAAGTAAGCGCTGGGAGAGTATCAGGCGAGCTCGGCATCTTACAGTACAATGTGGTTCGTCAAAAGAATCCGTACTACCAAAATATTGCAAAAATTTTGTCTCACCAAAATTTTTGCGTTTTATGAAACGGATTTTCCTCTTAATGTTTAGACATAATTATTAACCCATCACCGGCGAGGTTCCGTCGTGTACTAATCTCGGAACGTCTACTTCAGAGAGTGATGTTTACCGGATTTGCATAGAAGTGATATTTTTGATTTTGCTTCCGTAAAAAATGCCTGAACCCAGTGTGGAAATTTTGGGTGGGTGTGTCCAGAAAAGGAATAGACAGGAAATGGTCGGGGAAAAAAATTCTTCGAGAAAAAGAAATTAATGTCGGTGAGCAAATGAGATAAACAGGAATTCTAAAAATATAGTTCATTGTTTTGTATGAGAGGTCAAGAGCTCGTAAAAAATGCATCAGTATGTAACTTTTAATAAAGGTTCTTGGTGTGATACGTAAATTTTATTTCTTGAAAGGAATTTAAAATTCAGTTTGCGATATAAGCATCCATATATTATTCTTTATTCTAAAAAGTGAGATATATATATATATATATATATATATATATATATATATATATATATATATATATATATATATATATATATATATATATATATATATATATATATATATATATATATATATATATATATATATATATATATAATGTAAACAAAATAAATGTGATACATAAACGTTTAAAATTCCATCGCTTCCGCTATTTTCCTCGTGGTTGTGTGGTAGAATCTTGAGTTGGCGTATGAGTCAGTCGAGTTTCGATTCCAGCTTCAAAAATCTTACGTGTCTAGCCACCCAGAAAACAGTCTGTCTGTGGATGACTATATCTGTATTAATAATCAACCAGATTTATATATATATATATATATATATATATATTTGAAGAAAATATAAAAATGAATGATCAACGTTGAGGAATTGATTACGAATCAGGGTTGCTAACCTAAAAAATAAAAACAGTCGGATTATTTTTCGATACACTGCCTGAGAACAAATTTTCAGAAAATAAGAATATCCATAAAATGCCACCTTACTCTCCTTATCAGTCATTGTAACTACTTTACATCTCTGAAAATCAAAACCCAATCAATGGTCACTATTCAGGAACTGTTTAGGACATGTAAAAGGTCTTGTCTAAAAAACTGAAGGCAGTGTTTGTTCAACATATCCAGTGATATTTCCAAGAGTGAGACCAACGTCTTAGAAAGATATGCATGTATGCATATATATGTGAGGGTATGTGTGTGTGTATATGTGTATGCATATATATGTATGTGTGAGTATGCATATATGTATGCCTATATACATGTATGAGTGTGTGTGTATGTTCCTATGTATGAGTATGTGTGTATGTATTTATGTGTAGGTGTGTATGCATGTATGTGTGAGTTTGTATGTGTAAGTGTGCATATATGTATGACTGTGTACATGGATTTGTGGGTATGTGTATGTATGTGCGTGTGTATATGTATTCATGAGTATGTGTGTATATGTATTTATGTGGGGTTGTATGTGAATATGTGTTGGTGTGTATGTGTGGGTGTATATATGTGTAGTCGTATGTATGTGTGAGTGTTTATAGGTTTATGGGTGTGTGAGTGTATGCATATGTAAGCGTGCGTGTATGTATGTGTGAATGTGTGTATGCATGTGTAAGGTTATTTGTATGTGTGGGTATATGTGTATGCATATGTGGGTGTGTATATAAGCATGTATGAATGTGGACGAGTATGTATGTGTAAGTGCGTGTGTGGGTATGTATGGGTATTTATGTATATGTGAGTGTATATATGCGTTTGTATATATCTGTATGTATGCATGTGTGGGCGTGTTTGTGTGTGCATGTATATATGCATGTATGTACGCATTTGTGTATGTATGTGTGTAGGGTGAATGCACGCCTGTATGTGTGTATGTATAGTAGCGTGTATGCTTGTTTGGGTGTGTGTGCCTATATAGTTGTATGTATGCATGTGTGTATGTGAGTGGGAATGTATGTGCGAGTGGGTATGTATGTGTGTTTGTAAGTATGATTGTATGCGTAAGTATGTATGTGTATGTATGTGTACGCATGTATGTATATATGCTTGGGTGTATGTGTGTGTATGGGTGCGTGTGTATGTATATGTGCGTGTACGTACGTATGTATGTATGTATGTATGTATGTGTGTGTGTGTGTGGGTGTGGAAATTTACTAAGCTTTTTGCTTAGATGTGGCACATGAGACTCGAACTCACTCGTGTAGGTTTGCTTGTCGAGCTTGCTAACCATTACACCACCAGAGGCGCCTTGATTGAGTGAGTGAGTGTGTGTGAGTGTGAGTGTGTGTGTGTTTACAAGGAAACTAGTTTGAAAGATAATCATGATTTTTCATTGACTGGAGTGAGTCTGATGACACAGGAAAATTTTATATATTGTGAACTGAAATAATATGCAGCTAGAATTTACAATACACAAGGTAATGTTGGGGACCTTAGTCAAGGGTAACCCGAAGGCTCCCATTTCAATAGCTGCCATACCAAGGGGTAGGGGAGAGTGCTACTTAATTCCCTGGATTGCTCCATTTTACCATTAATCCGCACATTTTAATGCTGCTAAGTGCTAAGCAAGGTGGTATCAAGTGCCATTTTTTGAGTCTTTGGTATGACTCAACTTGAGATTGAACCCCGGTCTCCCGGACCATTAGGCGAACACTCTACTCAATAGGCCAATGGCTAAAGACATGTAAAGACACTATATTTTGCTATAAAAAGAATTAAGACATATTTGTCTATGATCTCAAGGAAAACTTGTTTACAAGAAAGTTTGCTGCTGACAATACGAGGGTAAAAACCAATAATATATATATATATATATATATATATATATATATATATATATATATATATATATATATATATATATATATATATATAATCAGATTTAGTTAATTAAGATGGAATCATCGTGATTTGGAATTCTTTCTTTTTTTGTAAGCTCTTAGGTTTTTTTTTTAAATTTGAGTTCTCTTGAAATTTGATTTCTCCAAAGGAGGTGTTTGTGATATAACGAGTTCTTTTCGTTCTAATCAGAACTATTATCAAGGTAGTTTGTTTATTTCTAAATGAACGCTGTTTAATATTTAAACTAAATTCTTATCCTGTTTTTGTTTTTATCACCAAAGTCAATCTTGTTTTTTATCACCAAGGTGATGCTAAGCGTTAATAACAGTTTATCTTTAAAATATTTCTATTATGTGAAGTAGAATAAAATTTGTGATATGGGTTGTTCTATCTATTTTAAACTTTTTTTTAGATATTACTATTAGTAGTTTCGAAGTTAATTCTCTTAATAATGGGCTATATATATATATATATATATATATATATATATATATATATATATATGTCTTTAAGAAAAACAAAAATCTCAAATTAATCCTTTTTTTGGTTAATTAAACATTATCTATGATATTTGTCTATGG
Source organism: Sepioteuthis lessoniana (assembly GCA_963585895.1). NCBI lineage: Eukaryota > Metazoa > Mollusca > Cephalopoda > Myopsida > Loliginidae > Sepioteuthis > Sepioteuthis lessoniana. The sequence continues at coordinate 39,423,636 of OY757933.1, read as the reverse complement.
AGAATAGAGGTGTAATGAATAAAATAAAAAAATGGGAAGATACCATGTGATGTGTATGTACATTTCAATGGAAGGGTAACCGAATTAATGAACATGAATATAAATTTTGAATTTAAGATTTTAATTTAAAATTTTGAATTTAATTTAAGATAAGTACTACTATAATCTTTACGAAATGTTTTAATTCCCTAAATTATTATTAAATCTGGAGTTTTACGTTGAAATGTATTTAGAATTTAAAAATTAAAATATTTAATTCACTGTAGAAAGTGAATTTTTGAATACAAGTCCAGTTACATTATTGTGATTCCAAACGGTAATAAAAAAAGAAAAACCGGAAGTGGGTAAATGGGGAGGAAACTCTTCACCCCTCTTTTACAGCCTCCAACCCTCCCTCCTGTGTCTATTCTGTAATTATTTTATCCATTATATCTGAAGAAGTCCTGTTATTTTTGGTGTTATTGATTCATATCAATACCCATAACAGGATGGAAATAAATCTATAATCCTAATGGGACCAGTTTTTGTAGGTTTTTTTTAAAAGGAATTATTGCTCTGTGATGTCAGTTTACATTGAGCTCTTTACCAGAAAAATTTAAATGTACATAGTTGAATGATTTTTTGTCCTGACGGAATTATTCCCGGCTCCGATTTAACTGGACGGAATAAAATATATATATATATATATATATATATATATATATATCATCATCATCATGTCGTGCCACGAGCACGGATATCCCTGACCCTTTTCGCCACTTTTCCCTATCGCTCATCGCCTCTGGCAGGTCTTCATGGCAACATCCCGTATCCTCACACAGCTGCTGTATGTATGTTCTAGCTGGTCATCCTGCTTTAGCTCGGCCATATGTGGTGGTCCATAGGAGTAAATTACTTATGAACTCGTCCTTGCTCCTCCAGCAGTGTCCTGCGTGCCTGGTTCGTCTAACTCTGATAGTTTTCGTGATGGGAGGCAGGTGGCCGTATAGTTGGTGCCTTGTGGGGTGTTGCCGCCAGGACTTGTTCAATATTGCACGTAACATTCTTGTGTAATTGCCGTCCAGCTTCTTCTCTAGCTATTTTGTTAGCGTCGAAGTAGTGCATCCATACAGTAGTATCCACACGACAAGCTGCCTGGAAGAAACTGCGTTTCATTTGATCGGTCGGGTCAGATTTCCATATGATCGATAGCCAAACGATAACTGTCCACGCCTTCGTTAGCCGCATGTCGATGTCTTTTTTGGTTGATGAGATACTGCTTCCTAGGTAGGTGAATTTGTCTATTAGTTTCAGAAAGTGCTTTGTGGGGTGTTGTCACCAGGACTTGTTTAATATTGCTCGCAACATTATTATTTGGAAAATTGTTTTGAATTTTTGGAAAACATTTATGTTTGTGAATTTTGAGAGCTTTTATTTTATTATGTTGTATAAAAGTTGAGGATATTGAAGTTGCAGGAAGGAATTTTCTTTATAGACAAATTTATCACTTAAAAACTTAGGGATGCTAATCGTAAGAGATGTATAGTAAAAAACTTATTTATTCCATTTTTTTTTGTGTTGAGATGTGAGCAATAATGTGTATGATCATTTAATTAGTAGACTTATATTGAACTTAAAATTCGAATCCATTGTTATTATTGATTAGTAAAATATCAAAGAAAAGTAAAGTGGTGTTTTTTTCCTAGTTAATAAATAAAATCTATTGTCAGTTAAATATATCGGTATTTTTTGTTAAGTATGTATGTTAATGAAGAGGTATGGGGCTTGCGTGTCACCTTGAAGTACTCCTGCTACAATGTCGAAGTATTCTGTGTCACCATCCGGTGAACGTACTTTCACTTTCGTGTTTCTATGTGCTTAGAACATCCATTCACAGAGGGGAGATGGAACAAATCCTACTAGCATACAGCATACCAAAAGAAACCATCGCAGCAATAACGGTTCTCTCGATAGAGAACGTAGTTTCACCAAAGTGAAAGTACGTTCACCGGACGGAGACACAGAATACTTCGACATTGTAGCAGGAGTACTGCAAGGGGACACGCTAGCCCCATACCTCTTTATCATCTGTCTAGACTACGTGCTTAGAACATCGATTGATAAAATCAAAGAAAACGGCTTCGAGATGACAAAGAAAAGAAGCAGAAGGTACCCCGCAAAACAATTACCGATGCCGACTACGCAGATGACATAGCGATTCTGGCAAATACACCCAACCAAGCCGAAACACTACTACATAGTTTGGAACGAGCCGTCGCAGGCATTGGCCTCCATGTCAATGCACACAAAACTGAATATAGGCGCTATAATCAAACAGGCGACATATCCACACTAGACGGAACCTCTCTGAAACTAGTAGACAAATTGACCTACCAAGGAAGCAGTATCTCATCAATCGAAAAAGACATCGACACGTGGCTAACGAAGGCATGGACAGCCATCGATAGGCTATCAATCATATGGAAATCAGACCTAACCGATAAAATGAAACGCAGTTTCTTCCAGGCAGCAGTCGTGTGGATACTACTGTATGGATGCACTACTTTGACGTTAACAAAATAGCTAGAGAAGAAGCTAGACGGCAATTACATAAGAATGTTGCGAGTAATATTGGATAAGTCCTTGCGGCAACACCCCACAAGGTACCAACTATACGGCCACCTGCCTCCCATCACGAAAACTATCAAAGTTAGACGAACCAGACATGCAGGACACTGCTGGAGAAGCAAGGACGAGATCATAACTGATGAACTCCTATGGACCCACACATATGGTCGAGCAAAAGCAGGACGACCAGCTCGAACATACATACAGCAGCTATATGAAGATACGGATGTAGCCCTGAAGACCTGCCAGAGGCGATGGACGATTGGGAGAAGTGGCGAGAGAGGGTCAGGGATATCCGTGCTCGTGGCACGACATGATGATGATGATGTATGTTGATATATGTATAAGTAATATGTGATCTTTATGACGGAAATAGTGAGAATCTTTGTGTATTATAAACTCAAGATACCAGATTCTAAACATCTTAGGAAAAGGCATAAAAGTATTCCGCTAAGAGGCGAATCCATAGGTAAAACTAATTTTTGTTTTTAAAAAAATAGTTATATAAAAAAAGCAATGTTTCGTGCATAATGTGAAATTTCTAATTATTTTGTAAATAGGTTATGAAATGTTTTCTTGAGGTGAACTTCTGAACGTTTAATACAATTTTTAACAAGAATATTAGTATATCATAATTTTATGTGGATACTGGCTAGAGATTTGTTTTCCATGTTTAAATTATCGATTTTGTTGATTAAATCACTGGAGTTTTTCGTTTGCGAATTGACTAGAATATATATCGTATGATATATCAAATCATATATCATTTTACCCAACAATTCAATCACAAACATCATCGAAAAAAACTTATATATATATATATATATATATATATATAATAGCCCTTATGGTAAGAAAAAAAAGCAAGTGATTTGAAGATGAAAATATATAACGAATCACTGTCAAGGGGAAAAAATATATATTGGAAAAAAAGAAAAGCCAACCTTGTCATACCAACTGAAAAAAATCAAAAGACACGCAATTGATTGGTCAAAAGAAAAAAAAACACCGTTAGGGCTGCTAAGCTACAATGCAAAAAGTGCTCAATATTAAGTAGAGCAAAACAGTAACGATAATTACTTAGTGAGTCAGGAACTAACCTACTATAATTTCGCCTAAGCGGCTCATCAGGGTACCTAATCCTGACTTTGGCGAAACTATAGTAGGTTAGTTCCTGATTCACTAAGTACTCATCGTTATTATATATATATATATAGAGAGAGAGAGAGAGAGGTATATATACATATATATATATATATATATATATATATATATATATATACGATGCTCATTCAATAAATAAGTGGAATTTTCTCTGAGAATTTGGCTATATGTTGCATTCTTTACAGTTCCATATTTTTCAAGGAAATTGAATGTGATAGGTCCTTTCCTGTCCCAGAAGACAATCAGAATGACATTCTTTACAGGACGCTGCGCTTGGAACTATTTCCTTATCGGAGAGTCAGTCAGTTTTCTTTTAATTCCCTGGATTGTATTTTCGACTAATAACCGTAATGTGAAACACTTGTTTAATTCATTATTGACATTTTTTGACTAAAACATACTTATCTGTACACCTTACAACTTCTTCTGTAAATCTTGGATGGATTTTACTTTTCAGCCACCGAAAATTTGATCACATACCTTTGTTCAAGCCTATAGATCAATTCCAAACATTACAGATTTATGTTGGAAAAAATTTAAAAAATTATTCAAATTCTTTCAAGATTATTTCACTTATTCATTATATGACCTTCATATATTATTAGATGAAATTTCATGAAAAAGCCCAATGTACCATACCCATGATACGGATATGCGAAACGTACATAGAATGTTCGTAACACATATACATAAAACATAGGAATCCCGAAACACGAAAAACACTTACGACTTCTTAGTTCAGGTACGAAACTTTTTATTACTTTGAGTTTAAAGGTTTTTCGACATAAGGAGAGAGAAGCACAATCTTTCTATGGTGGCTTTTTCATCTGCCCCTACCCCAACACGTGTGGCACCCGCCACGAAGCCACTGCGAGCTAGCGAAAGTCACCCTTCTTCTTCGGACCGCAAGACTCAACTAGCTGACTTTCTTCAAAATTCCCCCAAATCCTTCCGGTGCATGACATCATTCACACCCCATGGTCAAATTTTCTGTCTGGGATTTTTATTTTGATATCTGTGAACGACACATCCTCCCCGCGCGCGCCTTAACACTTGCGCTCAAGTTTTCATCTAAATAACCCATGTGCTGAGCGGAAAGGTTCTCAGCCTAACTAAACCCAAAGCAAGATATATAAAACGAAATCCCTCGGCCATTATATTACACCAAGACGATGTGTGGCATTGCGGCTGAAGGATGAAGGACAACACTTCTTTATAAGAAGATAACTCTCAAACTTTATTCTAAAAAGGTGTTGAATCTCCTGTGATGTTTGAAAGTCGGACTGAGACAGGGACAGATTAAGACAGATTGCTATATTGGCCAATAACTTCTTTTGATTATAACACGCTGTGTTATCTTCAAGTCCCCACTTAGCACTTCTCCTTCTCGGTCGGGGTTACTCAACAAGAGGCTTGGTGTGGGCAACAGGCCCAGCAGGGCGCTCTCAGTGACTGCAAGCTGGCTCTGACTCGGCACTCATTGTCTCCAAATTCATCTGCATTTATTATTTCATAACGCCAACAACTTCCGATTTGATCACGTGATTTTCTGCTTACTTACACAAGTGCATCTCTGATTGATAGCTCGGTCAAGGGTCAATATCTAACACATGTGACAGAAATATTTAAACATTTTACTGTCTTATTAAACGGACATTGGCCTAGTGGTTAGAGTATTTGCCAATGGCCCGGGAGACCGGGGTTCAATCCCAGGCCGAGTCATACCAAAGACTCAAAAAATGGTACACTCAACATTATAAGGTATGGATCAAGGGTAAAGTGGAGCAATCCAGGGAAAGGAGTAGCGTATCTTCCCTATGAAAATAGGTTGAAAAAGATAAAATTTATTTGCTATAAGTTGATGAGAAATTTTAAACAATCTTATTACTTTCACTGTTTTTGAGAGTCACTTGTAACTCTCAGTTTTTTCTTTGACTCATTTGTGAGTCTTATATGGTTCTCTTATGGCATTTAAAATAAAGTATACAATAATGAGAAGAAGTGTGATAGTTTATCCCCATAGCCTCGTGGCTAAAGGGCTGTACTGCGACCACAAAGTTACCGAGTTCGAACTCCAGTCGTGCTTCTAAGTTCACTTTCGGACTAATACGTTTGGAATAGATATGAACTTCTCTTGTCCCCAAAGTATTGGTTAAGTAATATTACTGCTGTTCTTCTCCAAAGGTGGTTTTAGCATTAAATAACCCATTAGGGTTGGTATACCGTAAAGCAACAAAACCGAAAAAGTGTGAGCAGACACTTCTAATTTGCTTTAAGCAATGAAAGGGTTAATAGACTGACCATGAAAGGATATATGACTTGAAAACTAAAATTAGCGGAGTATTTATTCATGGAGACATTACTGCTTCAGTGGACTTCATCAGATATTGATTTAGAATAATAAAAATGTTTTACTGGATAATTACTTGATTAAGCCTGTAATTTAAGATTAATGTAATTTAAGCCGGTAAATTAAGTCTGTAATTATGTGATTAAGCCTGTAAAGGTTGGAACGTTATGATAGATGAATAAATAATCTTTAAAAAATTTTTACGTCATATTCCTTTTCCAGCAGGTGTAACAGGTGTTTTAAACTCATGATCTCAGTAATAACACAAATAGAGGCGGACTCAGTCGTTGCCGATACGAACGGGTTTATTTATTTCGGCCTTCTGTCCTTGGAGACACGAGAAGAGATACATAAAACATAAAGGCCTGTGCTAACCATACTCTGCTGACACCCCACCCCATGCACGGTGAATCTTTTGGCGTCTAAGATCTCAACTCATTTCTGCCGGTGGAAAACCAAACTGATCTGCTCTGATCAGATCCGATAAAACCAACCGTGAACTTCAATGAATGAACATCAGTCTTTTTCAAAATCCTAAAATTCGCAGGACTGTCTCTTTCGGGTATGACGTCAACCAATCACTCAATTCACTCCAAGAGCCGTCCAGCCCCATTTCCTATCTTGAGTTTATTATGACAGATGATGATCGTCATATCCTTTTTGCGCGAGCATGCAAGTACCCAATCTGACTACGACATGTGAACCCCACACACCGAGTAATTCAAAGCCTTACCAAACTAAATAACAAAATATAATTAACGAAAAATGATTAATATAATTAATCATTACCCTAATTATATAATACAGAGCATGTTTTCTAAAGTGCTGGACTGTGGGCTCGTAGTAAGCGAGTTCGAACTCCAGTCGTGCTATTAAGTTCATTTTTGGAGTAATACCCAAGGGAAATGTATAAACCCACATTTCCTTCAACTAAGGATTAAATTGTATAATTAGTGTTCGTCTACAAGGATAACCTTGGCATTGAACTGTTCACGAAGGTTGATATGCCATGAAACAAAGAAACCGAACCAGACCAAACGAAATTCTTCTTCAAATCTGTCTGATACTGATGGAAAAGTTGCACTCGGTATTAATACAAGTTTTAAAATTTCGGTCTGAGCGAGAGAGAGAGAGAGAGAGAGAGAGAGAGTGTGTGTGTGTGTGTGTGTGTGTGTGTGTGTGTGTGAAATGGAGAGAAAGAGAATGAAATGTTGGTATTTACTCTGCTTTTTCATAAATGTTAGGATACGACACTAGTCAGTTTTTGGTTTGATTTTATGGCACACTAACCTTTGTAGGTTATTAATACCAAATTCATTTTTATACATATAAAGAGTTCTATTTCAAACAATTCAGTTTATCATAAATACACAGTTTCAATGTTAAAAACAGTTCTATTTCAAACCATTCAGTTTAGCTAGAGTACATAGCTTCGGTGTCAAAAACAGTTTCTATTTCAAACAATTTAGTTTAACATAAGTACACTCTTTATTTCTATTTGACCTATAGATAGGACCCTATCAGGTGCTACCACTCCAGGCTAGAGTGGACCTGGGAGCGTTGGCAATGACGAGGTACTCCATATTCCCCAAAACTCCAGCCTTACTGGAACCTCACCATCTGATTGTTTAGTGTCATATCTTGGACATTCGTTGGGGGTGTCTTACCCCTCAGCAGAGAAGTCAGTCAACTGGGTAAAAGTTAATTTTTAGCGGAGAGCAGAATTTAGAATTTTCTTATCATAGCAAGAGAATTCATCAGGCCCACGATTTACCAATTGATGAGGGGGGGGGAGACATGGATCCATGCTTTTCCTAATGGCTTTAGCGTGAAGTGAAACGCAATCAGCCCCGTCCTTGAATATGCTAAAAAAAAGAAAGAGCAAAGCAAAAACGATTACTCTAGCTAGTAACAGAAATATGAAATGAAATAACTGGATGACTAACAGATATAGAACAATGAATAAATCTAGGAAAGGAAAATGAGAAGAAAAACAAGTGGATATTTCAAACGACAAGGGAAATTTTGCATGAGATGACCTGTACACGGTTGCGCAGAGAAAACCTAAAAAGAAAAAATCTTGTATAATAGTAGCAGAAAAAATACTATAGGTTGGTGGATTGGTCGGTCGGGTTTTCTGGAATATCAAACTTTGAAGATCATTTTATGCTAAATCCTGTTTATACATATATATATATGTGTGTGTGTGTGTGTGTCTGTGTCTGTGTTATATAGGATTTGTAAAAGCATATTTTGTAGATAACATTTTTAAACGAATCAATTATTTCAAATATTGTTATCTAATACGAACAATCCAAATAGATCAGATGGAAACTACACAAGAGGGCTATGAGCTATTTTGAACAAATGCTGGAAACAACACCCACAAACAACGACTGTAAGGTAACTTACATCCCGTCTGAAAAACCATCCAAGTAAAACCAAGACATGCGGGACACCGTAGGAGAAGTGAGGATGAACTCATTAGTGACGTTTTTCGATGAACTCCTATACATGGGGATGCCTGGGTTTGCTGAACAAGTAGAACTTTTCTATGTCAACTCTTTGAGGACACAGGATGTAGTTTGGAAGACCAACCGGGAGCGACGGACGCTAGGAATGAATGGGGAGAGAAAGCTAGGGAAATCTGTGCTAGCAGTCCGACTTGATCAAGATGATGACTAATAATACTATTTAATATCAATCATTTTCGCACACTGTTAAATGGTTTCAAGTATTGCTATGTAACTAACAATTAAATATTATATCATGGAGGTGCCCGTGGTGCAATGGTTATCGTCACAGGAAATGGACACGGCAACACGAGTTCAAATCCTGGACGAGACTGATTGCATTTCACATAGCTCTAATACCCTTGGGAAAGGTATGAATCCAATTATTCTCCCTCCAGTTATGGGTAAATAGTAGGGCAGACTATGTTCTTCAGCCTTGGTGAGGCAACTAGTCTGGGAGAAGGAAAACTCTGAATTCAAACCTGTTAAACTCCGCTTAAAAATTGACCTTGTGTCATATCCTTCCAAAGAGGAGGGGTTGGTAAATAAGATATCAGTCATTGGTTTGCACACGGTTAAATTGTTAAACAGTTGTATTTGACTTATAGATGGGACCCTAAGAGGTACTACCAGTCTAAGTCAGAGTGCATCCGGGAGAAACAGCAATGAATGGGTACTGCACATTACACAAAGCTCCAGGACTGGAGCCACACAATCAGATGCAGTTGTTTCATATCAGGACATTCGTTGGGGACTCTTACGCATCTAGTGATGTAGTCGGTGTATTCAGCAACCCCAGCCGACAGTGCTGAATAATGCCATAAGAACTAAAATCACGGCAGAGATGGAAGAGTTAATCATATACGAGGATGGACTGAAAAGTTCATAAGCTGAAAAGTTTCTATGAGGACTTCATATCTGCTGTTGATGACTTTTTTTTACGAATGGGATCTAAGTACTGCAACACTAATGAAAGAATTGTGTCGACCTTGCGGTCGACACCTCTTGGTCAGCCTATGAACTTTTCAGCTAACCAACGCTATAGATGAATGCAAAAAAACTGACAGAAAAGGATTACATGAGTAGGTATGACTGGGTGGGAAATGTGATAAATAGGGAACAGTGCAAGAGATTAAAATTTGAAAACGCTGACCAACTGTATCAGCACTAACTAGAAATTCTTCTAGAAAATGAGGTGCACAAAATTTTCTTAGATTTTGAGAGGCAAAAAGATTACCCGATCCTGGTCAGACGACTAGACCTGGTTTTAATTAACAAGAGAAAAAAAACTCATCAAGGGGATTTTGCTGTGACAATATACAACAAAGTGAAAGTAAAATAAAGCGAAATGATTCATAAATACTTTCATCTTGTCAAAAAGTAGAAAAAGCCGTGGAACATGAAAGGGACGGTGATACCAATAATAATCCGAGCACTTGAAACGATCCCCAATGGTCTGGAAAAGAAACTGGGAAAACTGGAAACAAGAAGAATCGAAAGCATACCGACCACAGCATTGTTAAAATCCGCAATAAATCTTAGAAAAGTCATGGAAACCAAAGGGACTTGTTGTCACTTCAACTTCAGACTTCAGTCAAAAACCACCACACACATATGATAAGATTACCTTATGACAGTTGAGAATATAAAAACAAAAATCTTGAAATTTCGAAACTCATAATCGGAATGTGGAAACTGATTTAGTTCAAATACTGGAATGGCCCAATCAGTTGAACCTGTAGAATACACCGACTGCTTCTCTGCAGAGGGGTAAGACCCCCCTAACGAGTGTCCTGCATATGACACTCAACAATCTGGCGGTTACGCTCCAGTAACGATGGAGCTTTGGAGAATGCGGAGTACCCCTTTATTGCCATCGCTCCTACGTCCACTCTGGCCCGGAGCGGTAGCACCTGATAGCGTCCTAACTATGGGTCAAATAGAACAAAACTGTGAACTCTTGCTGAACTGAATTGTTTGAAATTGAACTCTTTGATATTAAACAGAGTGTAGACAAAAACTTTACTTATGCTAAGCTGAATTATTTGAATTATAGCCGTTTCGACATTTAAACTGTGAACTTATGCAAAACTGAATTATTTTAAATCGCACTGTTTATAAGTATAAAAATGGATTCGGCATTAAGTAACCTACAATAGTTGATATGACATCAAATCAAACCAATCAAATCGTAGAATAGTTTGATGGGTACTAATAAAAAACCTAAAAATTGTGTTATATACTCATATGCATATACGCATGCATATACATGTCCATCTCGTTCTCCTGATGCTCAATCGGAGGCCCAGGGGCTCAGCTTTCAGCTGAGTGCTGGCTTTCTCTACCACATCTTGTCACTAACGGGTCTCCAAAACTACTGGGGGCCCCGAGGGCCCCTTCGACCGGGAGTGGCTCTCCCTACCGCATCTCGTCTCTAACTGCAACTGTCTGATTTCTTGTCTTGACCGAGTTATATAATAGTTCCACGCCCACTCAATCGCCCACTCAATCTTTGGAATATCATGTTTGATCGTCATCAAGCGGAAATACCTGTCATGCAGTTCAGAGGTCACTCTCTTCCGGTGTATCAGTCTATGAGTGTACCATGGTTTTTTTTACCTTGTCCCATTTCGTCAGCCAAGCACGCCTACGCGATTTCCTCTCATAACTGCCATTGGAATGTGTCACTTCCTTCCGGTGCATCACTTTGGAATGGTATGTTTGGCCGGGTCGAAGATCAAAATACCACAATGGTACTTTTTTCTTATTTGTCTATGATCATTTTTTGCATACTTTTGGACTTCTACCAAACTTAGCAAATGTTAGTATGGAAATTACTTAACCCCACCGCCATGAGCAGGAATAGACACAAAATCAATTTTAGCGAATTATTGAATCCAGAGTTTTTCTTCCCCTAAGTTGGCTGCCTTGCCAAAGCTAATGATCCCAGTTTGCACTTCTATTTACAATTCACTACCGGGCGTGGATGGGGGATTGTATGATTAATGCCTCCGGGTTATAGTATTATGCGATATGCAAACAGTCTCCTTGACAATTCGAACTCAGATTGCTGAGTCCATTTCATAAAAGATAACTGTTACGCTACCATTTAAAGATAGTAAATGACAACAATGCCTGAAAGTGAGTATCCTAATGATTTGGATTTTCAAAGTGAAGGGACTGAACCATTTGAAAGTTTTGAGTTCACCTTATAAACAACAGGGTAGAATTTTTTGTCTATAATCCGTATTGAGTTGAAAATAATTCGGTAACAATAAAATGGATTAATTTATTTCGACTGGATTTTCAAGAGTTGCTTCATTTTGAATTTTAATTTGTTTTGGATATGCTCAATTGCCTCTTTTACCGACTGCAGAGAAGAATGAGCTGGAAATATGGCGCGAAAATTATGTGAGAGATCCCAAAGGATGCGTTTGAGGGATTTAGATGGGATTGGCTGGAGGTAATGGCCGAGAAATAATCAGTGATACTGGAAGATGACGTGCTTGATACTTTGAAAGAAAGAAAGAAAGAAAGAAAGAATTAGAAATGGTGAAAAAAAGAAAGAAAGAAAGAATTGGAAATGGTGAAAGAAAGAAAGAAAGTAAGAGAGAAAGAATTAGAAATGGTGAAAGAAAGAAAGAAAGAAAGAATTAGAAATGGTGAAAGAAAGAAAGAAAGAAAGAAAGAAAGAAAGAATTAGAAATGGTGAAAGAAAGAAAGAAAGAAAGAATTAGAAATGGTGAAAGAAAGAAAGAAAGAAAGAAAGAATTGGAAATGGTATAAAAACGATTAAAGGAACGAAAAAGGAAAAAAGAGAAAATTGATTGAAGAGAGAAACGAAGAAAAAGCATAGGAAGTAAGAATGAAAGAAACGAAGAAAACAAAGAAAGATGGAGGGGAAGAAAGAAAAACAAGAAAGAAAATTAAATTGACATAATAAAGGAAAGAAGAAATATGAGAATATGGATGTGAGACACGAAAAGAAACAAAGAAAGAATCAGAAAACGTAAAAAAAAGGAAAAAAAGGAAAAAAAGAAAAAATTATTAAAGAAAGAAAGAAGAAAACACGAGAAGAAAGAAAGAAAGAAAGAAAGAATTTTAAATCCAACGAAAGCAACGAAAAAGAAAGAGAGATTTGAAAAGGAAGAGGAAAGAAATATCCAAAGGAGCAAGAAAAGAGGGAGCTATTAAAAAGAAAAAGAAAAAAGAAAAATGGATAGATAGGAAGATGATAGATGAAATATGATTCAAAATGAAAAAAATGAAGCAAGGATGAAATAAATGAGAAAAATTCAAGACGAAACCAAAAAAACATAAGAAAACTTTAATACGGCAAAAATCAAAGACGCATGACGCATGTAAAGAGCACTGGAAAAAAATTAAGACGAGTTTAAACGCAAAGGGAACTTCATTTACTTTAAAATCAGTTCCTTAAAAGCAAGCGATTAAAAAAATGAATAAAGTCACGCACCCCCCCCCAAAAAAAAAAAAAACAAGGAAGTTTCGGAAAAATATAGCAGAAATAAAAACACGAGCTTTATTCGATCTTATATTTTGTCAATGACATTTACGAAACGCGAGAATATGACCGATCAGGGCGTTAAAGAAACGTGCTATATCTGTTCCATGCAATTAAAGAGCTCTACACTCAAGGGAGGTAATTTACTTGCTTGGCCCAGCTTAGCGTGACGTACAGTCCACTAAAATCGATGCTCAAGGTGATTTGTAAAATGATATAGGGAAAATGGATTCCGCATTCACATTTTTTTCTTTTTTAAATCTTTGAATATTATATATATATATATATATATATATAACTATCAGATAACGGTTTCAAGAGATAAAACATTCACTTTGAAAAGGGTGTTATGTTCGGCTAGAATGTCATTTATTAAGGAAATATTGACAAAATATGTTACAACTTGTATTAATTCCTACATTTCAGGAGCATTTGCTTTGACACGAGACAGAAGTGGGTATTTAAATTTAATGTAAATGTATTTCCTGCTTCAATATATAGAAGGTGTGTCCAAAAAGAAGCTGAATTTTTTCATTGCTTGCATCTCAATATTTTCTTCAAATTAGTCTCTATCACTTTTCCCACATCGAACCCAATCGACTGGGGCTGTCGAATATGCTCACTGCATCTCTGCCAGGGGGGAAAGACCCACCCCCACTGTGTGTACTGGATATGACACTTAACTGCATCTAATGGTGAGGGCCCAGTCCTGGGGCTTTAAGGAATGTGAAGTAACCTTTCATTGCCATTAATCTCAGGTCAACTCTAACCTGGAGTGATTATATCTGTTTGGGTTCAATCAAGTAGAACTGTCTTACTATTTAACTGAGTGCAAACAAATGACTGATGATGAATTATTAGCATTTGATAGAAATACTTGAAACCATTTACCGGTGTGCAAACATATTGTGACGGCAAATTCTTTAAAATCCCAAAACGGGACTTTAATTTTTGCACGTGTGAAGACGGGGTAGGTTGGCACTTTATCCCTTGTAGAATAAGTCCTCGTTCAGAGTTTTTTTCTCAGGCATATAAGAACTGGCATATTATGTGGGGGATTAATTTATGGCCAGACTGACCGCCGCTGGCAAGGGGTTCCAAATTTCACACTATACACACACCCACCAAGGCCACTAGACTTCCTCCCCTAGACAATGGAAGGTATGGACCTCTAGGTTGAGACGTAATAATATTATATTGTAGTAGTCGGCAACTCCGGTTTCCCGTGTGATATTTTAAAGGAATTTATTGGACAATTTTAAGCAAGATAACATAAGGCGAATAGAAGCTAGAAAAGAAATATGACATAACAAACTCGTAGAAGACAATGCAAATAACAACTTCGACCAGGTGGGAACATTAAAATACATGAATCTTTTACTACATTCATATACACCTTCAAAGTGTCAAATATATAATAAATGAACAGTCCATGAACATAAATGTCTTTCTTCTTTTCTTTTCTTTCGTTTTCCTTCAAATTGTGAGAGAGAGAGAGACAGAGACAGAGAGAGAGAGTGGTATACAAAATTGGGTATGAGGAGAAATAGTCCCAAAGTTACTTATCTTATTTTTCGACGGGGTTCCACTGGAGAATCTTTCTTCTTTTACGGGCTAATAGACTTTATGCTATTTTTAACACTGGCTTGAAGAAAATGGCTTCTTCGTGTCTCGCAGAATTTCTTCGCCTTCTTTTACCCGGAGTACTTGGCTTTTGGTTCTGTCTCCTACGAACCCTGTCCAACGACTAACTTTCCAAATTATCTATTTCCGCTGACGGGAATGAGTCCCCACTTCCGTTTTAGGGTCCCAGCCAATCGTTTGGCTTCTACCTTCTTCCTTCCAGTGCCAGGCGACCCAAGTGAGGTCACCAAGAATAAACATCTGTGGGTCTCCCCTCTGTGACCTACATTCTTTCTTAACGGTCATTCATTGATGGCTTGCTACTGTTAATTCAAACAAGACACCACGTGACAATATGATAAAACGAAATAGAATTATTCGTGTTAGATAGGAATACATGAAAACATTTTACTCCGTGCAAAGAAATGATTAATATAAGATAAAATTAATTTTTTGAGATAGCAATACTTAAAACCATTTTACTGTGTGCAAACAAATGATTTCTGGTTTGTTTAAAACGTTTCCTACGAAGTATTCGTTTATGAATCATTTATATGCAATATATATATATAAACAGTAAATAGTATAAACTAAACGGGTTGATATGCCATAAAATCAAACCAACCAACCAATCAACAAACAAACCTTTTCCTACTCTGTAGGTTCAGTCTGTGGGGCTTAGAATATTCTGACTGTATTTCCTGGAGAGCGGCAAACCCCAGCACATAATGTGCGTCCTAAGTATGCCACTCCATTACATCTGATTATGAGACACCATTCATGGAAACTGGTGTTGCTCCCAGGGCCAAATTGATCTAGAGCGGTAGCACTTATTTAGGCCCCATCTATTAGCCAAAAATATATGTTTAAAGATTATTCGTATTCAATTGAAAAACCTGATGCCATATAACTGTAAATTATTTGTATTAAATATATCTATGCAGAATATACAAACTGCATCTCTGCAGAGAGGTAAGACCCCACATCCAACGAGTGTCCTGCTGAAGACATTAAACAATCTAATGGTGAGGCTCCAATAACGCTGGGGATTTGGGGAATGCTAAGTACCCCTTTGTTGCTATCGCTTCTTGGTCTACTCTTGCCCGGAGTGGTAGCACCTGGTAGGGTCCTATCTAAGGG
Source organism: Sepioteuthis lessoniana (assembly GCA_963585895.1). Taxonomy (NCBI): domain Eukaryota; kingdom Metazoa; phylum Mollusca; class Cephalopoda; order Myopsida; family Loliginidae; genus Sepioteuthis; species Sepioteuthis lessoniana. The sequence goes on along the minus strand of OY757933.1, from coordinate 39,407,717 downwards.
TCAAATAATTGTTCGACATTAATTCGTGAAAAAAAATGATATACGATGAATGATTTAAAAGAGTGAAAACAAATGACCTATGCTAAATTTAATTGTCGGATATAGAATTGTTTGATCACTTAACTGATTATAAAATAAATGACAGATGTTCAATTGAATTGTTATAAATACTTATCAATATTTAGAACAATTTAACTTTGTTCATGCTAAATTGAATTGTCAGAAATTAAACTCATCCTTTAACTGTGTGTATCCACAAAATATGTTCACAAATCATGTATTTAATATATATATATGTGTGTGTGTGTGTGTGTGTGTGTGTGTGTGTGTTTGTGTGTGTATGTGTGTAAATATAGGATTTGGCATTATATAAACAACAATGGTTGATATGTCATAAAACCAAACAAAACCAAAAGATAATCACTTGAAGCTATTGTTATATAAGGGCCGAGGGATTTCGTTTTATATATCTTGCCTTTGGGTTTAGTTAGGCTGAGAAACTTTCGGCTCAGCACATGGGTTAGTTAGGTGAAAACTTGAGCGCATGTGTCGTTCAAAGATGTCAAAATAAAAATCCCAGATAGAGGATGTGACCAGAGATGTGAATGACGTCATGCACCGGAAGTGTGCGCGGAGGATTTTGGGAGATTTTGGGAGTTGAGAACTAGACACCGAACGAGAAGAGTCGACTTTCGGGGCTCGCAGACGCCAGACGAATTTGTGCGCTATGGGCGCCGCACGAGATGGGGGGCAAATGGAAAAGCCAGAATAGAAAGAATGTGTATCTCTCTCCTTATGTCGAAAAACCTTTTAACTCAAAGGTAATAAGACAAAGTTTTGTACCTGAACTAAAAAGTCATAAATATTTTTCGTGTTTCAGGATTCCTATGTTCTATGTATATATGTTATAAACATTCTATGTACGTTTCACATATTCGTATCATGGGTATGTTACACTATGATTATTCACTTTGGATTATTATTTGTTACTTGAAACAATTGCACTTTGTACAAACAACCGTTGATTATTAAATAGAAATAATTCCTTGAAACAATAGAATTTTTAATATAAGATAGGTATACTTGAAATCATGCAACTGAGCACAAATTAGCTGGACCTGAGGAAATTCCACGGAACGAAAAATCAAGAACAACAATTTAGGCAAGAAGGAATGATTTTCAGATTTATTACTTATAAATCCTATTGATGCCTTAGCAATAAACAATACAAAAATATACAATAAAAATCTATATAATACTTAATGCAAATATCATTTGTTAGTATTTAATTCAACCGAAACTACTTGGTGATATATATATACACGTGCGCGTGTGTGTGCGATCAAAATTCGGTATTAAATAACCCACAAGTATTATATAATTAAGGAATGATTTTTTTATATTAATCATTTTCCGTTGATTATATTTTATCATTCAGTTTGGTAAGGCTTGGAACTTTTCGGATTAAGAGTTCAGGTGCATAGTCATTGGGTACAGTTTTACGCTCGGGTGCAAAGGAAATGACTATCACCATTGTCATAATAAACCCCCAGAAAGGAAATGAGGCTAGAGTGTGGATGACGCCATGCCCGGAAGAGATAGTCATGAGAATCAGAGGATTTTAAAAAGAGAGTTGAGTTTCTGCCATTGAAGCGAGAGTTGAGATTGCACCATTGAGTTTTCTACCGTTGCGGGGGCGGTTAGGTTTTTCGGGTCTCGACCGGCGGAGAGAGGAGGTTTGCTTCCTATGGAGCATTCTATATTAAACCGACCTTGCGTCACATTTTTGGCCTCTGGGATAAATAGTTAAATATTACTACAGGAATGTAACCTTATTCGCTCATTTCATTTTCCCGCAGATTATACCCTTCCTCGACTTAGCACAAAATGTGTTACCATTAAAAAAAAAGAGAAAAACTGATATGATAATTCGTGCAATTTTAGAATTGAATCAATAATTAAATAAACGTTTGTTGTAAATAAATGATATATTTCACTCACAAAAATGAATATAATCAGATTAAAATACATAGATAATGTACAAAAATAAATATGAAAAGAAAAATAGTAAAACTGATATATTAAAAGATAAATAGCAAAATTGATATATATATATATATATATAGATAGATAGATATATGTTGTATAGTCACAACCATGATACATATACAACTATACACATATACATGCGGAAACGTAATCGACACAACAATGACGAACGGACACAGTTTTTTTTAGAAAATATACCTCTCACTTTATTCGAAAGGGTTGCGAAAGGGTTATATGTGAGAGGTGAGTTGGAGACTGAACAAAGACTGCAACATATTGACCCCTAGTTCCTCTGTCTTTAGCAGTACTTCTTTCTCGTTCTGCTGGGCTGCTCAACCGGGGGCCCTGAGCCTCCCCCTGCTGGGAACTGGATCTCACTGCCTTGAACTGCAACAACTGACTCCAAACTAACTCTAATTTCCCGTGGTACCGGGTTATATAATTGTTTGATGTTCACCTGCTTCAGTGAGCGTCGTATCTGCACCCAATTCAACCACTCCTCCGTGAAGGTTATCCCCTAATATTTTCGACCGGATGCACCTGTTATTTACACAGGTGAATTTCTTATTTGTCAGTTCGGCCGGGTCGGAGGTCAATATGTTACATATATATATATTCACTGAAAAATCTTGGCATTATATATAAAATATAGAAGTACTTTTTGTCCGATCTTAAGTCATCATCAGGGGTGTGTATACTACAAAAGCGATGTGACCTTTGAATGTGATTATTATTTATATTGTTGTGTTGTAGTGTTTTATTCGTTTCTTTAAGTAGCAACGATAGCTAAAGACATTTAAGTACTGGGTAACAATTAGTTTTGCGAGTTGTATCAAACAATTCCCTCGGGATACTATAAAATCAATTCCTCAACTGGAAAGGACATATATAAAAATATATGAGCAAAACATATCAATATTGTTCAATGAATGATACATTAATGAAGAAATGCTCTCGATATACATCCGTGGTGTAATGGTTATCGTCGTAGGAAATGAACACGGCGACACGTGTTCAAATCCTGGACCAAGCTAATTGCATTTCACATAGCATTAATACCCTTGGGAAAGGTATGAATCCAATTATTCTCCCTCCAGCTATGGATAAATAGTAGGGTAGACTAGGCTCTTCAGCCTTGGTGAGGCAACTAGTCTAGGAGAAGGAAAAACTCTGTATTCAAACCTGTTAAACTCCACTTAAAAATTGACCTTGTGTAATATCCTGTCCGAGCGGAGGTGTTGGTAAATATGGATATACATACACGCACACATATATTTTTTTCAATGAGTAGGTCCACGAAGAGATGTGTATTTTTTTACGATTTATTTTGTCTTTACATACGTGTATGTTTCCAGGTTGCTGCTTTCGTCAGAAAACATATATGCCACAAGGTATTGTTATTGGGATACCCAACGAGACTTGAACTCGCTCGCGTTTGCAGTTTGATGGTTTTCAGTTGGTTATGGGTTTATATAGAGGTCAATCATTTTCTTAGAGAGTGTTTACCTTTGTCGGCTTTACCCCTCAGTTGCCTTTGATATTTGATACGTTTTGTTCGTTGTGTGTATGGGGGGCGTATGTGCTTTGGAGTGGTTTCGGATTTCACTTACAGTTATTTCTGTGTCTGTGAATGTGTGTCTTGGTATTTTTTTTCTTTTTTGTATGTAGTCGTGTGGTTTAAAATATACTGATAATTATATTTACAAATAATTTTTGTATATATATATATATATATATATATAAACATATCTACGAATGTTTGTGTTCATTTTTTTTTGTGTGTGTGTGTGTGTGTGTGTGTGTGTGTGTGTGTGTGTGTGTGATTCATGTCTGATTCAACTTACTTCAGATTTATCTATAAATTTCTTTTCCTTTATCTGAAGTAGCGATTAGTCGTTAGTTTGATATAAGGGCATTATTTTAAAGAACCTTTACTATATTCGTATAGGTGTTTCGATACATTGAATTTTCTATTTTCTGTTATTATATATATATATATATATATATATATATATAGAGAGAGAGAGAGAGAGAGAGAGAGAGAGATTTCTTGGTTCGACGAGAGAAAAGTTAATATATTAAAATAAAATGATTTCGAATTTGGTTTTTATTTTTGTTTCTTCCTCCCTACCCTTGGTATCTGCACGTCTTTCTGACTTCACGTCTTCTTCAGTAGATTTTGAATGTTTAAGCCAAGTTTCGATTGTTGCTTTTATGGTAAAGATTAAAGATTGTTTTGACGGGATGTAATCTTTTGATTCTAGTATTTTTGTTCAGGGAATGTCCCTACGGAGAAAATTTTCTGTGAATGGCTATGGTCTGTGTAAATATTCCTCGAATACATGAGTAAATGTTCTTAGCGTACATAAGTATGTATTCTTTGTGTGTTTGTATGCTTGAGTTTGTGTGTGTGTGAGTGTGTGTGTGTGTGTGTGTGTGTGTGTGTGTGTGTGTGTGTATACACTCGATAGGTTTTGTTTAGTTTTGTTTAATTCAAGGTTTGTGCCTGTGAATGTCCAATTAGATTTTATTGTCCGTGAAGACCTCTGCTCTCTGTCGCTCTATTTCTCTCGCTCTCTCTTTCTCTCTCTCTCTCTTCACACACACAAACAAACACACACACACACACACACACACATATATATATTCATATATTCAATGTGTTTGTGTATGTGTGTATACGTATACACACGTAGAGATGCACGTACACTCATGTACACACACACTTGTACACACATATATTTTCAGGCGTGATGTGTTGATTTTTGTCCGTCTTTGCCTTTCCTCTCTCTCTCTCTCTCTTTGTATGTGTGTGTGTGTGTGTGTGTGTGTGTGTGTGTGTGTGTGCGTAAATACATATATACGTTTAATCAAGAGTATTGGGAGTGTTTAATGCATGTGAGAATGGCCCCATACATAGATGTATTTTAAGCTTGTCTCTGAGTGTATCTGTTAGCGTGTGTGTGCGTGATTATGTTCTGTTGAATGTTGTTTTGTTTTTTTATTTGAAGTAATGATAAGTCATCAGTTTGTTACATTGGTAAAATTTTAAAGTCTCCTTTGCTGCATTCATGAAGATATTTTGATTCATAAAGTCTTCTTGTTTTCCGATAATTTAATGTTGCTTTTATGTAAAAACAATATTTTGTTCAATGCTTGAGTGCATCCACTGCATATCTCTTTGCAGTCACTAAATTTGATTATATAAACTACATTTTTAGAATTGCAGCTTAAATTTCTATTTGTTAGGAATGTTATTTTCCGATTATTGAAGATAAAGAAGTTTCGTTCAGTGATTATATGACATACTCCACATATTTTAGCTTTGTAATTTGAGATAGATAGATAGATAGATAGATTGGTTGGTTGGCTGTTTGGTTGGGTTTTATCGCATATCAACTTTTGTAGGTTATTTAACGCCAAATCAATTTTTACACAGCCTCAGTTCTATTTCAAACACTTCAGTTTAGCATAAGTACACAGTTTAATTGTCAAAAACATTTCTATTTCAAGCTATTCAGTTTAGTCAATTTTAGTTCAGCTAAATCAGTTTAGCATAAGTAAATATTTTGTTTACACACAGTAAAATATCAAAACAGTTCTATATTAAATAATTCAGTTTAGTGTAAATACAGTTTCAATATCAAAAACAGTTCTATTGTCAGAAACATTTCTATTTTAAGCTATTCAGTTTAGGCAAACAGTTCTAATTCAAACGATTCCGTTTAGTTCTATTGAACCCATGGATAGGGCCCTATCAGGTGCTACGATTCTGGGCCAGAGCGGACATTGAAGCAATGGCAATAAAGGGGTTCTTCGCATTGCCAAAAGCTCCAGCGTCACTGGACCCTCACCATCAGATTGTTTACTGTCATATCCAGGACACTCATTCGGGGTGGGTCTTACCTTCTGCAGAGGTGTAATCACTGTATTCTACAGCCCCAGCCAACTGGACAAATGCATGCTTTGTGTGTTCCCGAAATTTACATGAAGTTAGAGTGTTTTAACTTTTTTGGTAGTAGTTTGCTTCTAGTATATTTTTTAATTCCTTTATTGTTTTCGAGTCGATCTAGATTTTTTGATATTTCTGAAAATATTTCTGGGTTGATTCTATTGTATGTTGAAATATGTGTTAAGGATTGGTCATTATTTCCTGTTTAGAGGATTCGTTGTTTTTTAATGTTTTCTTCATATATCATTGTTTTTTTATTTGGTAATTCGAATTCCTATTGACTAGTAATGTGGGATGTTCTCTTTGAGGGAGAGTTAAGTGTAATTCTTCTAAGAAAGATGGTCGTGGATTTTTGTGAGTAGTAATTTACTGAACGCTTTTGCTCAGATGAGGTAGAAGGCCATCGGATTTTTGTGAGTGACTGTGGTGCACATCCTACGTGCTAGGGTGTAAGGGGTGGATTTTATGCAGTTTGTTGGGTGATGTCTCTTGAATTAAAGGACTTCTTTGAGAAGTTCAGTCAAATGTTGTCGATTGAGGCCGCCTGACATGAGCGCCGGGAAAGCCTAGCATTCGTGTCACATGGCAAAGGTCAACACTCGTTGAGCCTCAGGGGGAGGGGGTTCCCCGAGGCTCTCACCTTCTTCTAAAGGGTTAGGTTTATCACTTTGTGTCTGAGGCGTCTATTTTTAGATACGGGGCCCAAGGAATTTTTGAAGCCGCACGTCCCTGTTCCCGGCCCCCACGCCAAAAACTTTTTCCACACTTTAGTATGGTTCATTAATTCCTAAAATGAATATATTGTTTGGTGTCTGTGGGTTTGTCGAAAAATCTGTTAAAATTTAGCTGTTTTGATTTTTAAAGAGGCTGTGTAAAAATAGTGGGTCTTTAAAATTGTGTTCTATAGTGAATTTTATTTCAGTGTGTAGGTTTTGGAGTAAGTTAAGTAACTTAATGAAATATATGCGTACGGATGAATGGGGTTATTTGTCTCTGCATCCCACCGTACAGGAGTTGACACCAGGTCAATGACCTGAGGATCGATTATAGTGGGGATTTAGGGGAAGGGGAAGTTCGGGTCTGAACCGAGGCTTGAGCCCTGCAGGTCTATGCTGGACATCTTCCCACTTAGAGCAATGTGGGCCTGATGAGCCTAGTTGGACTTGGACCCAAATCGGGATCCAGGCACATATGCCTGATTATAGCTTAAACTGGACAGCTTGCTCCTGTGCTATACAAGGGGGACAAAGGTGTCAATGTTGCAGATCGCCCATCTGAAGGTGGCCCAGCCGAAGCCGGGGGACTTTTGGCCTCGAATCTGCCATTGGTTTCGATACCCCATCCGGCACAAATACCAGACGTTCCAGCTAATGTCAGGATGTATATTCGTGTATAGTTGTGTGTGCGCAGAGATAGATAGATAGATAGATAGATAGAGACCGACAGATATCAAAGGACAAAAATCAATATAATACCCCTGAAAATATATGTGTATACTGGTGTGTGTGCGTATGTGTGTGTGTGTGTGTGGATTTATGCATGTGTACGCACACACATACGTTGGTTGGTTTGTTTGGTTGGTTTGTTGGGTCTTATGGCATATCAACCTTTGTAAGTTATTCAACGCCAAATCAATTTTTATGTAAATAATCTGTTCTATTTAAAACAATTCAGTTTAGGATAAGTACACAGTTTAATTGTCAAAAACATTTCTATTTCAAACTATTCAAGCAGTTATATGAAACAATTCAGTTAAGTGTAAATACAGTTTTAATGTCGAAAAACAGTTCTATTCCAAATAATTCAGTTAAGCATAAGCATGCAGTTAAAATGTAAGTACGGTTTAATTGTCAAAAAGCATTTCTATTTCAAGCTATTTAGTTTACTCAAACAATTCAGTTTAGCATAAGTATGCTGTTAGTTTTATTTAGCCCATAGATAGGGCCCTATAAGGTGCTACCATTCCGGGCCAGAGTGGACCTGGGAGCAATGGCAATGAAGGGGTACTCCGTATTCCCCAAAGTTCCAGCACTGCTGGAACCTCACCATCAGATTGTTTAGTGTCATATCCAGGACACTTGTTAGAGGGGGGGGTCTTACCCCTTTGCAGAGTTGCAGTCGGTCTATTCTACAGCTCCAGCTGACTGGGCAAGCACACACGTACACTTATGCACTTACAAGGAATACATACTTATATAAGAAAAAAATCATAGACCTGAGTTTTTTTTACCGGATAATAAACTCCAATAGAACATTCATAGACATAAATTTGGAACTAAACAAAATTAAACATGTATCAATTTTCTATTCATAATTGCCTCATCCCGACGTTATATGAAAGGAGTTTGAAAAGCTCCCTGGGTAGCAATTACAGATTGATTTCTATTAATTTACGTTTTAAGGAGGTGCCCGTGGCGTAATGGTTATATGAATTATATGAATCTAATTATAGTCGTAGGAAATGGACTCGGCGACTCGAGTTCAAAACCTGGACCAAGCTAATTGCATTTCACATTGCACTGATACCCTTGGGAAAGGTATGAATCCAATTATTCTCCCTCCAGCTATGGGTAAATAGTAGGACAGACTGGGTTCTTTAGCCTTGGTGAGGCAACTTATCTAGGAGAAGGAATACTCTGAAATCAAACCTGTTAAACTCCGCTTAAAAATTGACCTTGTGTCATATCCTGCCCGAGTGGAGCGGTTGGGTAAATAGAATTGATTAACGTTTTAAAAGCCATAGATCGTAACTGTTAGCAAAATGGAAAGACATTAGCTAGATGGGGTTACTTTTACCACTCAAATAAGTTCGCGTCTACCACGCAGATAAGAGTTAAAATGCACATTATATGTATATGAAGAAATGGTAGATTTTGATAAATCTGACAAGATAATAAAAAAAGGTGGAAAAGTGGATCAACTAAACACTGACAACAGATTAAATAGTTTGCTCTTTATTAGAAACAGAATTATATATATCATCATCATCATCATTATCATCATGTCGTGCCGCTAGCACGGATATCCCTGAGCCTCTCTCGCTACTTTTCCCTATCATTCATCGCCTCTGGCAGATCTTCAGGTCTACATCCCGTATCCTCATATCGCTGCCTGCTGTATGTATGTTCGAGCTGGTCGTCTTGCTTTTGCTCGGCCATATGCGGGGGTCCATTGGAGTACGTCACTTATGAGCTCGTCCTTGCTTCTCCAGCAGTGTCCTGCTTGTCTGGTTCGTCTTACTTGTATAGTTTTCGTGATGGGAGGCAGGTAGCCGTATAGTTGGTGCCTTGTGGGGTGTTGCCGCCAGGACTTGTTCAGTATTGTTCGCAACAAAAATTACAATTATATATATATATATGTGTGTGTGTGTAATGGTTATCGTTGCAGGAAATGGACACGGCAACACGAGTTCAAATCCAGGACTAGACTGAATGCATTTCACATAGGGCTAATACCCTTGGGAAAGGTATGAATCTAATTATTCTCCCTCCAGCTATGGGTAAATAGTTGGGCAGACTGATTTCTTCAGGCTTGGTGAGGCAAGTATTGTAGGAGAAGGAAAAATCTGAGTTAAAACCTGTTAAAATCCGCTTAAAAAGTGATCTTGTGTCATATCCTGCCCGAGCGGAGACGTTGGGTAAATATGATATATATATATATATATATATATATATATATATATATATATATATGTGTGTGTGTGTGTGTGTGTGTGTGTGTGTGCGTGTGTGTGTGTGTGAATGTTCAAATTTGAAAAACAAAAGAAACTTGAGGGATGATTCTATTTCTTCTTTGAATATTTGCTAATGTTAGACTTATATCCGATGGCCCAGCGGTTAGAGTGTTCGCCAATAGCCCGGGAGACCTGGGTTCAATCCCAGGTCGAGTCATACCAAAGACTTTAAAAATGGTACTTGATACCACCTTGCTTAACACTCAGCATTATAAGGTACGGTTCAAGGGTAAAGTGGAGCAATCCTGGGAATGGAGTAGCGCCCTCCCCTACACCTTGGTGTAGTAGCTATCGAAAAGGGAGCCTTCGGGTCACCCTCGACTATGGTCGCTAACTTTTACATAAGTGATGTATTTCCTTAGTTTTATAGAAGTAAAGTTAGCGACCGAAGTTGGTGACTCGAAGGCTCCCTTTTCAATATCTACAACATCGAGATGAAGGTGAGGGCGCCACTTGCTTTCCTGGATTGCTCCACTTTACACTTGTTACTCACCCACTTGGCTAATGAACCGGTAAAAGTAAAGTTAGCGACCGTAGTCGAGGATGACCCGAAGGCTCTCTTTTTAATATCTACTACACCAAGGTGTAGGTGAAAGTGGTTCTCTTTTCCCTAGATTGTTCCACTTTACACGTGATACATACTTTATAATGTGGAGTGTTAAGTAAAGAGGTATCAAGTACTATTTTTGAAGCCCTCATTATGTAGAGGTTATCATCATAGAAAATCGATACGGAGATCCGAGTTCCAATCCTGGAGGAAGCTATTTTATTTGGTTGTTTAATCAGGTTGAGTTTTATGTCATTATTGGTTATTCAATGCCATATTCTCTCGTATATATATTGATTATACGATTTGTAAACTGATTTTGTCGATAACATTTTTAATCAAGCCGAAGTTCATTTTTAAATGAACCTGAACTCGTTTTTGCACTCAGGTAAATGGTTTCAATTATTGCTATCTAATACAAATATATTTATTCAATATTAATCATTGTTTGCACTCAATGAAGTGCTTACAAATATTGCTATTTAGCACTAATCCTTCTATTTAACATTACTAATTCGTTAATTGGTTCCATAAATTGCTATGTATTACTAACAATTCAATTAAACAACAGTCATTTATTTTCACATCGCTAATGATCAAATATTTCTATTTCAATCAATCCTACTTAGTATAAGTCATTTGTTGGCACACAGCTCAAATGTCAAATAGTTCTATTTGACCCATGAATAGGAGCCTATCAGGTGCTTCAACTCAGAGTGGACTCGGGAGCAATGACTAAGGAGTTCTCCACATTCCCCAAAGCTCCTCGACTGGTACCTCACCATAACATTTTTGAGTCATATCAGGAAACTCGTTGGTGAGTGGGGTTTCTTACTGCTATGCAGAGGTACAGTCGGTGTATTCTACTGCTCCAGCTAACTATGCTGGAGGTTATCTGAATTTTATATAGAACTAATACCCTTGGAAAAGATACGCATCTAACTAACCCCCTCCAGCTATTGGTAAATCGTAGTGCAAAATGGGCAACCAGAGAGAAGGAAAAATCTGAATTCAAACCTGATGAACTTTAAAAATCTGCCTTGTATCACATCCTGCTAGTGCGGGGGTGGTGGTAAATACCCGCCTCTCTCTCTCACACACACACACACGAATACACACGCACACACACACACATATATATATATATATATATATATATATATATATATATATATATATTTGCACATTGTCTCTTCTAGTAGATTGCCCAGTCGGCTGGGGCTGTAGAATACAAAGTCTGCATCTTTACAGAAGGGTAAAACTCCCCCAATGAGTGTCCTGGATATCAGATTAAACAATCTGATGGTTAGGTTCCAGTAATGATGAAGCTTTGGGGAATGGGGATTACCTCTTCATTGACGTCGCTCTCGGGTCCACTCTGGTCCAGAGTGGTAGCACCTGATAGGGTCGTGTCTATGGGTCAAATGGAATTAAAATGCATACTTATGCTAAACTTAATTACTCGAAATAGAACTGCTTTGATATTTATACTGCGTTCTAATGCTAAATAGAATTGTTTGAAATAGAACTGTTCATTTGTATAAAAATGCATTTGGCACTAAATAACCTACAAAGGTTGATATGCCATAAAAAATCAACCAACCAACTGTTCTGGTAGAAAATTTGTGTTGGACGAATTCCAAATTGCTGCTAAATACAGATTGGCGGAGATCCATTCTTCAAAGCGAGTCTGTTTTCATAAAAAAAATCTCTCCTGTACAGATGTCGTGTTGATCCGTTGACGTTGTATCTAAATAACCCCATCAAAACTTACACATGACCTCAACCAATCAAGAACAATCGGTTGCTTGATGTGCTTTCAAAAATTGGCTTCTTTCATCGTTTTTCTTTTTTTATTCATTTACTTACAAACTTTTCACCTTGTCTATGTTATCTACTAGTGAAGAAATGAATGACCATATCACTTGGTTATAAAAATATAACTCTCACTATATTTCTCTCGTAAGGGTCCAAATTTCTGTAAGAGAGAGAGAGAGAGAGAGAAGCACGGAGACAGGGGACGCGGACACAGATTGGCGGAGGACAGCTTTATGGACCCATATCTTCTTAGACACTCTTAGCACTCCTTCTGCTTCCTGGACGAGAGGGTCTCCAATGGGATCCTCTATGGGCCACAGCTCCCGCTCCCTCTGGGCACTCCGTGGCCGTGACTCTCATGATTGTACCTCTGTAACTGACCGTGAATGTATGTTCTTGAGACTGACCGTCTGACATGGGTACCTGTGTATATATAATTTCTTAACATCAGCACATTCCGGTTGTCAATCCACGTGAGCTGCTTACACCTATGCATCGCTGTCTTTCTCTTTACACAGCTGGAACATGACGACTCTGTCAAAGTTCTGTATGCAACATCTGCACCTTTAAAGAGAGGTCAAGACTTCTCCCTAAACGTGTGTCATGGGTACGACAGTAAAACATCTAATGCTGGATATCCAGTTCTGGAGTTTTGGGTAATGTCAAATACCCCGTCATTGCCATTCCTGCTAAATCCAGTCCGAACAAGTGTAGAACTACCTGTTAGGGTCTCAACTATGGAGACGTAAAACCATTAACTGTAGGCAAACAAAGGATAAATCCTAAATTAGATAGGAATACTTGATAAATAGAAATACTTATGTTAAATAGCAATACTTGATTACATTTAACCGTGAACAAACAAATGAAGTTTAACTCGTTTAAAAATGTTCATTTTGTTTTTTTTTAGATTAAACGGCCACGCAAATGCCATGACTAGTTGATTTGGCATCGTTTGTGTGCAATGTGGACCGGGGCTCAGTGGTAGAGTTTAGGCTTTGCATTCTATGATAGCTGGTTCGATCTCCAGTGGTGAATATCACGGTATACACGGCTGATGAGACCTGTCCAGTGTTCCCGTATGTCGCATGCAGTGCTTGCCGGATTATCTGATCATGGTAATTCAATCTAAAATTCTTTTAAGAAAGTTTCCTTCAAGCTATTGGCTTTTCAAGTCACACACACACACACACACAAATATATATATATATATAAGTATATAAGCAAGATTTCGCATTAAATAACCCATAAAGATTGATATACCATTAGATAGGAATGCTTGATAGATTAAAGTGCTGATGTTGAATAGCAATACTAAAATCCTTTTAATCGTAAACAAACAAGTCAAATCTGACTAGTTAAAAAAATTTTCCAATACTAATTAACAAATCATACGCACATGCGCACTTATATATATATATACACACACACACACACACACATATACATATGTTATAAATAGAATTTAGTATTAAATAACCCCAAAGGGTTGATATACCATTAAGCCAAATACAGTGTAACCCGATATAAGAGAGTTGTCGGGACCGGCGAATAAGTATCTTATATCCGGGGTTTTGGTCTATTTTATTTAGGTAACAGGGGTGATAATTTGGGACCAGAGAAAATCTCTCTTATATCCGGGTTTGTCGAACATCAGGGTATCTTATATCTGGGTTACACTGTAAAAAATGTGAAGTTTGAAAATGGACATTGATATTTTCTTCCGACACCGGACAATACTTTTTTGGTTGCGTTTTTTTTTTTTGTTTTGTTTTTTCTAATTAACTGCGAACAGTCATTTGCCCAAACCACTGTCTACACTTTAGCTTCAATTATAAGGAAAATAGAAAATGCTCATCTTGTCCAAGAGCTAGGAAGAAGGTGATGTAGAAGTATGCTTTTTGTGAAATGGGTGGTTCTTATAAACATATGTCCGTGTTTACAAGAACACACGTAGTCCAGAACAATGACTAATTATATGCATACATATATACTATAAAATGCGCATAGATACATTATCAACAAAAAAAGTGTATACACACTTCAGGAAAGGAAAAACCTGTATAAATATATTAACCCTCTACAAGAGATATATCTATATTATATATTTTTTTCTGAATTGAGTTCACAACAGAGACAGAGAGCGAGAGAGAGAGAGTGAAAAACAAGGAAATCCAAAGTGAAATATTTAATGTTAAAGAAAGTTAATGTTATAACGTTTCGGTTCAAACGAACCATTATCACCTCTAGACATGATATCATCCTTCCAACCGAAACGTGATCACTTGACTTTCTTTTACATTACCTTCTTTGAATTAACTAGTTTTTCAATTTTTCCCTATATTGTCGGATTCATTTCCATTATTTATTTCTCTCTATCTCTCTCGCTCGATATCTATATTTATCTATATATATATATCAAATCATACAGATAGCACGAAGTTCTCTGACGCTCGCTTACGATCTTTTCTTATCGTCCATCCCTTCAGGTATCTCTTGTACACTGAATCTGATGTCCATACTGAGCTGATGTATATAAATTCTAACTAGTCGGTTACTACTGGCGCGTCCGTGTTTAAGAGACTATAAGATAAAATCGCTTATGAGCCAGTCTTTAATTATCCAGCAGTGCCCTCCATGTCTAGTTCGTCTTACTCGGATGCTTTGTGTGATAGGAGGTGAGTAGCCGTACAGCAGCTGTTTTGTGGGGTACTGCTTCGAGGATTTGTTCAACAAAGCAAGTAGAATTCTTGCGAACTTCTCATCAAAGTTTTTCTCCATGCTTCTCTGTAGTATCGATATGGTACATCCGCACAACAGTGCTGACACAGCCGCAGCTTAAAAGAAATTTCACATATTTTATCAGAGATCTGATTGTTATATAATTGCAGAAGGATTTTTTATATCATCATTTTTCGTTGCTTATATCTTATTCGGTTTGGTTAGGCTAAGAACTATACGGCTCAGGTGAACACATTGAGTACAGTGCACGCTCGTGCGCGGAGGATGTGACAATCACAAATGTCATAATAAAACTCCAGATAGGAAATGAGACTGGGGTGCGAATGACATAATGTCCGGAAGCAATGGGCTGGGATTCTTGGTGATTTTGAAAAAAAGCAGTTAGTTGAGATTTGTCTCTGGGCGAGGCGAGTGGAGATTCGAATCTGGGGGAGGCCAGTCCGGTCTGAGACCACGGGATGCGCCGCGTGTTTGTTGGGTTGGATGGAACGGTCAGCATAGTAGAAATTGTATCTCTCTCCTCGTGTCGAAAGACTAAACTCAAGAAGTCAATAAACGTTTCGTATGTGAACTACCAAGAGTCGTCAGTGTTTTTCGGGATTTCCATGCATATGAACATTGTACGTATTCGTATTGTGAATATATTACATGATTTCCATACAATCGTTTACCAGCCAATAGCTATTCATGCCTTTGCAATGCATATGTTAGCATCATTTTATATATATGAAAATTTATAAAGATAAAAAAACGCAAGGTCTTCAGACAATAATTTTATTTGCAGAAGTATTTGCCAACTAACCAACTTCTCCAAAGCCTTTGACACCATACACAGACGAAAGATGGAGCTAATATTTCATGCCAAAGGCCTCCCCAAAGAAATCATCACCGCCATAATGATACTTTATATAAACACTAAAGTAAAAGTCCGCACATCGGATGGAGGTACATACAACTTCGACATTATAGCAGGTATGCAACATGGAGACACATTAACTCCATACCTGTTTATTATCTGCCAAGACTACGTACATAGAACGTCTACAGATTTGATGAAAGAAAACCGCTTCAAGCTGGCAAAGAAAAGAAGCAGAAGATAACCGGCACAAATAATTACAGACGCGGACTACGCCGATGACATAGAACTTCTGGCAATTACACCCGCCAAAGCCGAATCCCTGCTACATAGTCTGGAACGAGCAGCAGGTGGTATAGGTCTCCATGTCAACGCAGACAAGACGGGATACATCTCCACACTAAAGGGTGGTCCTTTGAAACTAGTAGACAAGTTCACCTACCTAGGAAGCAGTGTCTCATCAACCGACACTGACATCAACACGTGACTAGCAAAGGCATGGACAGCTAACAATAGGCTATAGGTCATATGGAAATCAGACCTGACCGATAGAATAAAACGCAGTTTTTTTTCAAGCAGCAGTCGTGTCAATACTGTTATATGGATGCACCACAAGGATGTTAACTAAACGTATGGAGAAAAAGCTTGACGGCAATTATACAAGAATGCTGCGAGCAATATTGAACAAATGGAGGCAGCACCACACAAAACAATAGATCTACTGCCACTTACCACCCATCACGGGAACTATCCAAGTTAGACGAACCAGACATGAGGGACACTGCTGGAGATTTAAGGACGAACTCATAAGCGTTATACTCCGGTGGACTTTTTCACATGGACGAGCAAAGGTTGGACGACCAGCTAGAACCTACCTGCAACAGTTCTGAGTCGTTACAGGATGTATAGCTTTGATGAACAATAGAGAAGGGTGGTGAGAGAGGGTGTGGGAGCTCCTTTTTCACAGCGTATTATGATGATGATGAGGAGAAGGAGAAGGAGGAGGATTTGCCAAAGCTAAACGTTTTGGTTTTTAGACCTTCATCCGGGCATTTATTTTACAAAATGAAACGAAAGAAACGAGAAAGATATAGAATATCCACTTCCACCGGTAACGCTCAGTTCTGACTTTGTGTGATGTAATAAACCTTTCAAAATTTATTTTAAAACTCCATATCATATCAGCATATTTATCTATGTATTTATCTCTCTATTGCTCTCACTCCCAACTCTCTCTCTCCCCCCCTCTCTCTCTCTCTCTCAATATATATATATATACATATATATATATATATATATATATATATATATATATATGGCCGTTGTTTTTTCTTAATGAAATTATTGCTCTGTAATGTCTGTTACATTGAGCTCTTTACCAGGAAAATTTAAGTGTTCACTCTTGAATAGTTTTCTTGTCCTGGTGGAATTACTCCCAACTCCGGTATAACTGGACCAAATAATACTTATATGGTCGGTAGACATATTTGAAGACGAAACGAAGTCCAAGAACGTATCAATAAATCGAGAGACGATAAATAGGAAGATAGCCCCAGCAGAGAAAGATATATATATATATATATATATATATATATATATATATATCTGTGTGTGTGTGTGTGTGTGTGTTATTTAGTTTGTATCTGTCTATTATTAATATTCTATTATATATCTATCCGTCTTTATTAGTCATGATCTTCTTTCTATCTCTGTTTAATTCGAGTGTTTATACATCGATCTTTCTAAATATATATAAAAAGAGTTATTTTCACAAATAATTAACAGCAATCAATTATAATTTAAAGTACATCCCAAATACGGAGATGTCCTCATGGTGTAATGGTTGAAGCGCAGAACTGCGGAAGCGTAGAAAGCGAGTTCGAACTCCAGTTGCTCTTTTACATTCACTTTCGGACAAATACCCACGGAAAAAGTATGAACACCTTTTCCTCCTAGCTATGTGTTAAATAGTACCTTAACTTTTTTTTCTAGAAGGAGGGCATTGGCATTGAATAACCTATAAAGGTTGATATGCCATTAAACAACGAAACGAAACATCACAAATAAAAATTACCATATGCATTTATATTCACAGCATAAAACCAAAATAAAGAGGTTATAATATTTATCTTAGAGGTCTGATGATCTTCAAACACAAGTTTTTAAATGATAAATTTCACTTTATGTACAAAATCCTACAATATCTTTCATCTTTCATCCAAAAATAAAAGTTCTCAAAACTTATGAACATAAATGTTCTCCAGAAATACAAAACAGTATTTTTAGACAAGGGAGTAGAGTGTTCGCCAATTGGTCCGGCAGACCTGGGTTCAATACAGACTTTAAAAATGGTACTTGATACCTTCTTGCCTAATACTCAGCAATATAAGGTACGTATCAAGGGTAAAGTGTAGCAATCCTGGGAGAGGAGTAGCACCCTCCCCTAAACCTCGGTGTAGTAGCTATTGAAAAGGGAGCCTTCTGGTGCGCCCTCGACTACGGTCGCCAACCTACTTACAATAAATTACTTAGATATTTCATTTTACCCAACGACTCAACCTCAAATGTCATCAAAAACACCAAAACAACCTCAGAATTAAAACAGTTACCAACTTTTCAAAGACAATTAAGACTTTGATTAATAATAAAAAGCACAATACCCATATCGAATACAGAGCAGGGATATATGAAATTCTATGTCAAGACAGCAATAAGAAAAATGTACGTGTGAAACGAAAATGAATTCATGTACGCAGAAGAGATTTAAAAAGAGCAGACATAAATAACGGTTTGGTCAAATAAAATTTAGAAATTAATCACGTATCTAATTATAAAGTTTCCAAGATGTTAGTTTATAAACTTAATAAAAACTTAGGAAAATAATTGAATCTACAATCATTTCAAACCACAATACAATCCAACAAAGACCGGGGTTTTTTTTTGCATTGGTCTCCTAATTTAGTCAGCTCGGTATTGAAAAGTTTCTTTGTTTAATGGTACAAAAACTTTTGCGGGATATTTCATGCTATGATACTATATAACTCATAGTCGAGAGGATGAGAGGATTCATTACCTTTCGAAAGGGTAAAAGTTGTAAAGTGAACGTCATCGAGCAACTGAAGTACGAACTCAATTACGAGGAGCATACGATAAGTTTACAGACTTTTTTCGTGTGGGAATTTTTATTGATAGTACACACATGAAACTCTAGTCCCCTTCGAAGTAATCTCCTCTGGCTGTAATGCACTTGTTGTACAGTTCTAACAACTTCTCGAAGGCCCCATGGAAGTCCTCTTGTGTGAGCATGTCAATGACCTTCGTCACAGCCTCTTTCATCTCCTCAATTTTCTCATAACGACAGACTCTGAAGTGAGGAAATAACTAAAAGTCACTGGACGCAAGGTCTGAACTATAGGGAGGTTGAGGAATTGTCTTGATGGATATCTTGGTCAAATATTCTGCGACAAGGAGGGAGTTGGAGACTGGTGTATTGTCCAGGTGGAAATGCCACTGACCCGATTTGAAGAGTGCTGGCCTCTTCCGACGGAATCTCTTCCTGAACTCCCTTAAAACCTTAACATAATAACACTAACACTAACTCTAACCCGTTGGCCAATCAACTCTGGTGTATTGACTTCCTTACTCCTCCAACACCTCTCATCATCCCTCACAGACTCTGTGGCTTCCTTGAATCTCTTATGTCACTCAAAAACTGGTGCTCGATTCATGCAAGATTCTCCAATGCAGTGTGAAGCATTCCATACGTTTCTGTGACATTTTTTGCATATCGTTCTTCTAAAGTGTCAGATTACATTTTTGAAATTCACCAGCTGTGACAATCAGGGTTTAGTAGGGTGTATTCCAATTGCTGCTGTAGCTGTTGATTTGAAGCTGAAATCATAAAAATTAGTCAGTCATCTCATAAGATATATAGCAATAACATACTGAATTTTCAAAATTCTACGACTAGTTTAAATGCCTGTACGAAAAAGGTCTGGAAGCTTATTGAATGCACTTCGTATTTCGAAGCTGTATTCCAGCTCTTTAACCATTATGCTATGAGGATTTTCTCCCTACTTGTACTAGGTAGGAATACTTGATATCATATGACTCTGTGCTAGCAAATAATTATATAGAAATACAGCATAATTTTTAATAAATGCAATGTAACATCAAAAATATATTTATGATTGCCAATAAACATCAAGAAATTATTCCAATTTTGCCTCTAAATAACCCAAAACGAGATGATATGACATTAACATTAAATAGATAAACCAAAACAAACCAAATATTAACAAAGTGATCAGACTTTTTTATTAAATAATCAAGTTACAGCTTTAAATAACCCATAAGAATTCACTTTGCCGTTAAACAAATGAACCAAACCAAATATTAACTAATTACTCAAATTACGGCTTTGAATAATCCATGAGGAGTTGATATGCCATTAAACAAAGAAACCCAAACCAGCAGGGTCGGCATTCAGAAAAAAAAAAACCAACCAGCCAACCAGCCAACCAATAAGCCAATCATTCTTTATTGTGAGCGGATGCATTTGACCTTATTTAAGTCGGTAAGATTAATGGTAAGTGCTGCACTTGTAGCCTGAAGCATTACAAAGTTTTTTATGGAGATAAGATTCATCGTGTTTATAGCAGAGTAGTAATTAATTTTTTTTTTTAATTTTGAATTTTAGCATATTTAATCTGGAAAAGAACGAGATTTGAAAGATTTCACAATTGGATTTAATTCAGAAATGTAAAAAAGAAAAATTTTAAGTTAATAACGAAAACGATTTTTAATAGGAATAATTAAATACTCCGTTCAGACACCTCATAGTAATTGACTGACAGTACCAAAAGCGTATATTTACGTGTGTACTTTGGTGTGTATATGTGTATATAGATTATAGTTTACCTTTGCCCGTATGTGTATAAACGTTTGGTTTGGTTTTATGGCATATCAACCATTGTAGATTACTTAATGCCTAATCAATATTTATACATATAGTCAGTTCTATTTCAAACAATTCAGTTTAGCAAAGGTACACTGCTTAGGTCTATTTGACCCATTGATAGAACCCTATCAGGTGCTACAACCCCGGGCCAGGGTGGATCTGGGAGCGATGGCAATGAAGCATTACTGGAGCCTCACCATCAGATTGTTTAGTGTGATATCAAGGAAAATTACCAGATGCAATCAGTGAATTCTTCTACCTCAGCTGACTGGGTAAGTGTATAAATGTATCGACACAAATAAGTTACTTATAAGGAGGTGCTCGTGGTGTAATGGTTATCGTCTTAAAAAATGGACTCGGCGACACGAGTTCAAATTCTGGACGAGACTGATTGCATTTCACATAGCACTAATACCCTTGGGAAAGGTATGAATCCAATTATTCTCCCTCCAGCTATAGATAAATAGTAGGGCAGACTAGGCTCTTCAGCCTTGGTGAGGCAACTTGTCTAGGAGAAGGAAAGCTCTGAATTTAAACCTGTTAAACTTCGCTTTAAAAATGACCTTGTGTCATATCCTGCCCGAGCGGAGGGGTTGGGTAAATATGAATAAGTTACTTTTCAAACTGCATTAAATAGGATTTGTTTAGTTTCTTTGTTTAATGGCATATCAACTTCTTATGGGTCATTTAATGTCAAAGTCATCCTAGCAGCGGAGTGGATAGGGGTTTCAAAGTTTTTCCAAAGGTATTAGAGCGAAAGTGAAAGTAGTTGCGCAACCGGAGATCGAACTCGGTACAATAATATAGTTCTGCAGATAAGCCACGATATCACAGAAACTCCTCTGTATAATATTACAAATTGTATATATATATATATATATATATATATATATATATATATATATATATATGTACCCCGCACAAACAATTACGGTTACAGACTACTCCAATAACATGGTGTGCTTCTGGCAAATACAAAAGTCTAAGCCAAATCCCTGCTATATAGACTGGAACTAATAGCTGGTGGCATAGGCCTCCATGTCATCGCAGACAAGACGGAATACATGTGTCTTAATTTAAGAGGGGAACATCTCCAAACCAATGGGTAGGCCTTTGAAACTAGTACACAAGTTTACCTACCTAGGAAGCAGTGTCTCATAGACCGAGAAAAAACTTTAACACGAGACGAGCAAAGGCATGAACAGCTAACAATAGGCTATCGGTCATATGGAAGTCAGACCTGACCGATAAAATAAAACGCATTTTTTCAAAGTAGCGATCGTGTCAATACTGTTATATGGATGCACTACATAGACGCTAACTAAGCGTATGGAGAAAAACCTTCACGACAATTACACAAGAATGCTGCGAGCAATATTGAACTGGAGGCAAGAGCCCACAAAACAGCAGCTGTATGGCCAACAACCACCCATCACTAAAACTATCCAAGTTAGACGAACCAGACATGCCGGAAAAGTAAGGACGAATTTATAAGCTATATACTCCTGTGGACTTTTTCACATGGACGAGAAAATGCAGGACGGCCAACTCGAACCTATCAACAACAGCTCTGTGCCGATACAGGATATAGACTTGAAGACCTCCCGGGAGCGATGGACGATAGAAAAGGGTGGTGAGAGAGAGTTAGGGAGCTCCGTGTTAACAGTGCAACATGATACATATATATATATATATATATTACACGATAGTGTCTTACGAATGCGTAAAACATAAAACTCAGGGTCACAGACTCTACCATTATATATATATATATATATATATATTAGCCCAGTCGGCTGGAGCTGTTGAATAAACAGACTGCATCTTTGCAGTGGGGCAAGACTCCACCCAACGAGTGTCCTGCATATTACATTAACAATCTTCTGGTAAGGCCCTGGTAATGTTGGAGTTTTAGGAAATGCAGAGTACCCTTTAATTGCCGTCGTTCCGAGTGATAGCACCTGATAGGGTCCAAACTCTTAGTCAAATAGAACTGTTTAACTTTTAAACTGAATTGTTTGAAATATATTTGTTTTTACATTTAACTGTGTATAAAAGAAATGCCTAATGTTTAATTTAATTGTTTGTGAGACATAGTAACACTTGAAAATATTAAAATTTGTGCAAACAAACGATTTATATTAAATAGAATTATTCGTATTAGATAGAAATAATTGAAATCAGTTAACAGTGAGCAAAAAAAAAAAAAAAAAAAAGAATGAGCTCAGGCTCGTTTTAAGATGTTATCTACGAAATGTGTTTAGAAATTATATATTTGATGTATATGTTTAAAAATGGTCATTAAATAATCTATAGTGGCTGATGTGCCATAAAACCAAGCCAAACCAAATCATATATATGTATAAAAAGGATTTCGAATTAAACAACCTACAATGGTTGATGTACCGTAAAACCAAAGCAAACCAGATAGATAGATAGATAGATTGTTTAATTGATTGATGTATTAATGTTTTAAAACTTTCTTGTTTTTTTCTCTTCACTTAATAATTCACACGCCCTGATGAAGGCCTAAAAGCCTAAATGTTTAAGGTTGGTACTTAATTCAATAAACACAATTGTCCATGTGATTTATCTTGTCTGTGCATTTTTCTAAAAACCGAGTAACTTACTAAATGTTCCCCGAGGAAAGCAACAAGCTAGAAACATACACTTATGTAAGAACAAAATATATAATTCTTAAAAAATATAAATCTCTTAGTTGACGTATCCATCCTGAAATATATATATATATATATATATATATATATATATATATATATATATATTCTTCAGCCGGTAGGTGTTCGAATCTGTACCATTCCTATTTTTTAAATAAGAGGTCACGTGACATTCGCAAACATTCGATTCTAAATCAACTACCAACCATCTATTTACGTTTTCAGATCATCCCATTAATATATTATTTCGTCTCTAAATGAAGGATTCACAGTTAAATAATATAGAATTTCTCACAGACTCTACACGGTTAACTAGATGTGTTTGATTAACTGTCGGAATGAGATAAAAAAGAATTTTAAAAAATTAATGGTTGTCAATATGATTAATAAAAATGTTATTTGTAATTCAAAATGTTAACATATAAAACCAATACATATATATACATGAAAATGTACCGAGAAGAAAAATAAGTAATATATATATAATTATATATAACTGTCCATGCTTTCGTTAACCTCGTTTCGATGTCCTTTTCGGTTGATTCGACGCTGCTTCCTAGGTACGTGAATTTGTCTACTAGTTTAAGTGGGGTTCCTTCTAGAGTGGAGATGTCCCCCGTTTGGTTATAGCACATATATTCCGTTTTGTGTGCATTAACATAGAGGCCTATGCTTGCTGCTGCTCGTTCCAAACTATGCAGAAGTGTTTCGGCTTGGTCAGGTGTATTTGCCAGTATCGCTATGTCATCGGCGTAGTCGACATCGGTAATTGTTGTTGCGGGGTATCTTCTGCTTTTTTTCTTCGTCAGTTCGAAGCCATTCTCTTTGATTTTGACAATCGATGTTCTAAGTACGTAGTCTAGACAAATGATAAAGAGGTACGAGGCCAGCGTGTCCCCTTGTAGTACTCCTGCTACAATGTCAAAGTATTCTGTGTCTCCATCCGGTGATCGTACTTTTACTTTAGTGTTTCTATTGAGAATCGTTATTGCCGCTACGGTTTCTTTAGGTATGCCGTACGCTAGTAGGATTTGTTCCATCTTTCCTCTGTGAATGGAGTCGAAAGCCTTGGTAAAGTCGACAAATATTAATGTCGCTTGTAGGTTCTTTGCCCGTACACCTTCAAGGATTCTGCGGATGGTTAATATTTGTGAGGTCGTGGATCTATTTCTTCGGAAGCCATTTTGGTTTTTTCTAAGTATGTTGTCGATTTTGGGTTCTATTCGGTTTCGTAGTAGGGCATTGTAGATTTTGGCAGCTATGGATGTAAGTGTTATGCCTGGACAGCTATCAATAAGCTATCGATTATATGGACAGCTATCAATAGGCTATCGATTATATGGAAATCAGACCTAACCGATAAAATGAAACGCAGTTTCTTCCAGGCAGCGGTCACATCGATACTGCTATATGGATGCACTACATGGACGCTAACAAAACGACTGGAGAAGAACCTAGATGGCAATTACACAAGAATGCTGCGTGCAATCCTGAACAAGTCCTGGCAGCAACACCCCACAAGACACCAACTGTACGGCCACCTGCCCCCTATCACGAAAACTATTCAAGTTAGACGAACCAGACATGCAGGACACTGCTGGAGAAGCAGAGATGAACTCATAAGAGATGTACTCTTATGGATCCCCACACATGGCCGCGCAAAAGCAGGACGACCAGCTCGAACGTACATTCAGCAACTATGTGAAGATATAGGATGTTGTCCTGAAGACCTACCTAGGGCGATGAACGATAGGGAGGAGTGGCGAGAGAGGGTCAGGGATATCGGTGCTACCAGCGCGATATGATGATGATATATAACTGTGTTGGTTGTCGCTAAATCACTTTGTGAGTTTGTGACGAACCAAGGGTAATACAATATGGAGAGTGCTCAATATCTCAGATTGAGCTATTATATAATAATTATAAATAAATAAATAAATATATATTAGATTTATATATTTAATGCCATGGAATCTATACTGCGACCCCTGGGTTTCATGGAGTTTTTTACAAAAAAAAACAGGAGTCGCAGTGTAAATTCCATGGCATTAAATATACATATCTATTATATATATATATATATATATATATATATATATATATATATATATATATATATATATATATATTTAATGAATAAATATATAATAGATATATATAATTATAAATAATTATATATATATATTACTTATTTTTCTTCTCGGTACATTTTCATGTATATATATATGTATTGGTTTTATATGTTAACATTTTGAATTACAAATAACATTTTTATTAATCATATTGACAACCATTAATTTCTTTCATATATTTCAAAATTTTTATTTTTTTTTTTATCTCATTCCGACAGTTAATCAAACACATCTAGTTAACCGTGTGGAGTCTGTGAGAAATTCTATATTATTTAACTGTGAATCCTTCATTTAGAGACGAAATAATATATTAATGGGATGATTTGAAAACGTAAATAGATGGTTGGTAGTTGATTTAGAATCGAATGTTTGCGAATGTCACGTGACCTCTTATTTAAAAAATAGGAATGGTACAGATTCGAACACCTACCGGCTGAAGAATTGAAGGAACACATCTTCGCTGTCTACTATTAGCTGATTTAAGAAAATCGGTGAGTAAAAAATTGTCTTCAATTGGAAATGCATAATGGATTTTATGATTTCTCTGCCGAATATTTGTAATTTAAAGAAAGACAACGTGATTAATTCTTAACCTGAACTATCAAAAAAAAAATTATGTATTTGATTTGAACCCTTGTATTTTTTCGTTCTGTGAATAAAAATAGAGAACCTAACAAGTAGTGGACTTTGAGGTTCCGGCTGATCACAGGGTAACACTGAAAGGAAGCGAAAAGAGAGAAAAGTATCTGGACATTGCTAGAGAACTGAAAAAAAAAACCGTGGAACATGAAAGTGACGGTGATAACAATTTTAATTGGTGCACTGGATAAAGTCACCGAAGAATCGGTACAGGGAATGGCGAAATATGAAAAAAGAGGGCAAATGGAAATAATCCAAACTACAGCATTATTGAGATCGTCCAGAAGAGTCCTTGAGATTTAAGAAGATTTGCTAGTACTCAGATTTCAGTGGAACACCATCAGCTAACACTGGCGTGAAAAACTCTCCAATGAGTAAAAATAGTAAGAAAACTAAGAAAAAACAGTGGAACATGAAAATGACGGTGATACCAAATGTAATTGGGGGACTCGGTACTGTCACCAAGGGATTGGTTTAGGGACTGGGATGACTTGGAAATAAGAGGGCGAATGGTGACCATCCAAGCTACAGCATTGTTGAGATCGACAAGAATACTGAGAAGAGTCCTGGAGACTTGGGGAGACTTGCTGGTTCTCACCCTCCAGTAGAAAATCATCAGCTAACCCTAGTATGAAAAAAATCAATAAGTAAAATAATGATAATAATAATAATTGTTATTAGCAAAAAAAAGGGAATTTCCTGTCTAGTGGATTTTACCGTTCTAACGGACTATAGAGTATGAATAAAATAAGCGAACTGATAGACAGATATTGGACCTTGGTTGAGAATTTTAAAAAAAGATGTAAAACGGAAAAAAATAATCGCAGTCGGTTCACTTATAAAGATCTCCAAGGGCTTGGAGAAAGGACGGGAAGAACTAGAAATCAGTGGAAGAATGGAGACCCTTCAAATAACAGCATGGCAGAGGTCAACCAGAATACTGAGAAAAGTCCTAGATAAGTGCAGTCACTCAGACGAGAATGAAAGACTACCAGCGAAGGCTGTTGTAAAAAAAATCTCGCATGAAGTAAGATAATGATAATAATAATCCCCTAATAATATAAAACACAAATATAGCGTTCTGTGTGTACATCTGAGTGTCTGTATACATGATATTTAAGAAAGAAAGAAAGAAAGAAAGAAAGGATCAAGGGATCTGTAGCTTGCTGCATAGAAAGAGAAAAGAAAAGAAAGTAAACCAGGTGTTATGTCAGTAGTCGTAACAACAGACTGACTTGAGAATTAAAAAGAAAGAAAGAAAGAAAGAAAGAAAGAAAGGATGGGAGGTGGAAACTCAGACGTTATAAAATTGTAATCCTGAAAGAAAGAAAGAAAGAAAGAAAGAAAGAATCATGTGATTTGTGACTTGCCTCATCGAAAAAGAAAGGAAAAGAAAGCAGACAAGTTGTCGGGAAAGCAGACTTACGTCACAACGCAACGATTTCTTCAGTTTTTGAGTTCGTCTGCTTAGCTATATATCTTTTGAATCTATGTTGAACGACGCGCACTCCCAATGTAAAAACCTTTTAAAGTAACCAATGAATTGAGAAATCAGATAGAATTAGAGAATGAAAAAAGTGTAAAAGAGAATAGGGAAGAGAGTCATGAAAAAAGACTTTGCAGACAACTGCGTTAGTTCAGAGCAGACGACAGCTTTTAGTTGTAGCAGAGACAAGGGCGTTTGAAACACACGGACGAAAGGTAACAGTTCTACCACTAACCACTTCTTTGTAACCTTTTGTAAATTGAATAATTATGATAACGTCTATAAAAGACGATTTTGTTGCAACTAAAACTCTTTTTTTGTTACTTTTACGGTTTGTTTACTTTTATTGACCTTACGTTTCTCTTAAAAATTTTGATCCAATATGGACTCGGTAAGCATAACCATTGACAACCTCAATACAACCCCAACAGTAGATTCATCATTACAATGATTCGAGGAATTCTTTAAAAAAAGAAAAAAAGACTAATTGTGTAATATAGCCATGATACGGATACGGGAAATATACGGATATGTAAAAACGTTCACATGTACAGGAATCCCGTGAAACACTGACGACTCTCTTGGTTCAGGTACGAAACTTTTATTACCTTCTTGACTTTTAGGTTTTCAACACGAGGAGAGAGAGAGAGAGAGAGAGAGAGAGAGAGAGAGAGAGAGAGAGAGAGAGAGAGAGAATTTTTTACTATGCCAGCTGTTCTATCTAAACCAACAACCCGCGGCGTATCTCGTAGACCCCAACTGGCCTCGCCTCGCCGAGCTCCGAAAATCAACTCGCTCCGTCTAAGTTCAAATCTCAACTTACTGCTTTTTTTTCAAAATACCCGAGAATCCCAGTCCATCACTTCCAGGCATGACGTCATTCATATCCCCAATCGCATTTCCTATCCAGAGTTTTTTATAATGACTTCTGTGATTGTCACATCCTCCCCGCGCGAGCGTGAACACCTGCACTCAATGTGTGCACTAACTAACCCGAATGATAAGATATAACCAACGAAAAATGATGATATAAAAAAATCCTTCCGCAATTATATAACAATTACAGCACCCAATGACATCATTTGTAACATAAGTACAGAAAGAAGAATAATAAAAACTAAGAAACAGAAATGGGAAGAAAAATAACTGTACGAATATTTCATGTGACTTTTACGCCGCCATGTGCCCAGCAGGCTTGCAGGGTGCTGTTCGTTCCCACAATGTCCACCAGGTAACGCAGGGCACTGACGTTGGTTGTGGTCTACCGAACGCTATTTAGTGTCACAGATATCACCAACTCCCAAGCAGAACCACATTTATAGCCACTGGGCGAGTTATAGGTGAAGTACTAAGAGTCAATACAGCTAACTGGCAAGTTTTCCCTCTCAAATACAAGATCTTCGACAAATACCAATCTTCAAAACAAAAGAAGGACTCTGAACTGTCGTGATTGGGTTAACAAGATTAATATCAATCTTCTTTTATTGAATAAAAGAAAGAAACAAAGACAAAAACAATTCAAGTAAAAGTCAGGAGCGTAGTCTTTCTGTATCTCGGAAGGAACCTCCACTAAAATGTCCGTATCCCGGACTAAGCCCACATAAAATATCTTAATCCTCAGACGAGCCAGGCATAAAATATCTGTTAATGGTGGAAGGGGAGAAGGTAGTTCGACAACGGTAGACACGGTCTCCTTTCTTTCAGACTATGGAATTTAATGGCCGAGCTTGTACTCCGAATCTCAAGTTTATCATTTCAGTATGAATGCTGCAGGATAAAGTTAAATATACTTAAATTGTATGTTACTTACTTGGGATTCTGTGGAATTTATTCTTTTCTCCTTTTTCTTTCGTTATTGGGTTTCCATAACACGTTGGTGGAAGGATATACGTTTTATTTCTGATCAAACCAGGATTAATTATTGTCCCTTTCCTCGTGGACAAGTCTTTTCTTTGGGTATTCGTTTAACAAGGCCACCATACCTCGGGGTGCTGAGTTCATTCAAAGGATAAGCTTCTTTTTTCTCTGCGTTCTCTGCGCGGCATTATTTTGGAGTTTGGGTTTCTTCCATATCCCAAATTATGTTCTTGGTTTTTCAACGAACAAAGGTAACTCCTTATGCGTCTTCATCCTTTGTGGAATCAATGGAAACACATTATGTGTCTTCATCCGGTGATGAAGGAACGGCGACTAACTTATTTTCCGTAGTTTGAAAATTCACCACATGTTGATCTTTTCACGGGCTCTTCCTCGGTAACAAATATGGTCAAGGGTTTGTTTCTCCGCTGACGCACACATGGCTAATAGAGAGTGAGGTCCTTCCATGCCTATCTCACCTTGTAATATTAGAGAGGGTGGGAGAGAGCAATAGTCTCTCCCACGGCCAATTCAGCTTACTACTATCGTCCGCTGAATCTTGCCTGCTACTATCGTCCGCTGACGGCCAAATGTATTAGGGTGTCATATTTCCCTGTCATGCGACAAACTGGCTTGATTGAACAGGAGAAGATATGGACATGGCTACGAAATCAGTAATACTTAACAAAATTTCAAGTGTAGATTATGCGGAGAAAGATTTTGGGTTGGTGGGTTGGATGTTTGGGTTTTATGGCATATCGACCTTTCTTGATTATTTAACGCCATATCTATTTTTATGCAAATAGCCAGCACTATCTAAATAATTCAGTTTTGCATGAGCACACAAATTAATGGTCAAAATAGTTCTAATTCAGATAATTCAGTTTAGTATAAGTACAGATTTTGTTTACAAACAGTTAAAAGTCAAAATAGTACTATATCAAACAATTCAGTTTAGAGTAAGTACAGTTTCAAAGTCAAAAACAGTTCCATTTCAAACAATTCAGTTTAGCACAAGCACGCTGTTTAAATGTAAGTAGAGTTTAATTGTCAAAAACATTTCTAATTAAGCTATTCAGTTTAGTCAAGCAGTTCTAATTCAAACAATTCGGCTTAGTTCTATTTAACCCATAGATAGGACCCTTATCAGGTGCTACAACTCCGGGCCCGAGTGGACCTGGGAGTGATGACAATAAAGGGGTACTCTGCATTCCCCAAATCTCCAGCATTACTGGAACCTCGCAATCAGATTGTTCAGTGTCATGTCCAGGATACTCGTTGGTGGTGGGGGTCTTACTCCACGGCAGAGGTGCAGTCGGTGTATTCTACAGCTCCAGCCGACTGGGCAACCGGAGAAAGAGATGAAACAATTACTCACATAAGTTAATGCTGAAAACTAATCTAAAAGGAATACAAGACTAGCCACGACTGGGTAGGAAACGAGATCCACTGGGAATTTTGCAAGAAATTGAAATTTGTCAAAACTACCCAATGGTATATGCACAAACAAGAATCCGTCTTAGAGAATGAGACACATGAAATGTTCATAGATTTTGAGATACAAAAATATAATCTAATCTCTAGCTCAGTCGGCTGGGGCTGTAGAATACACCGATACATCTCTGCAGAAGAGTAAGACACCCCCAACAAGTGTCCTGGATATGAGATTAAACAATCTGATGGTGAGGCTCCAGTAATGCTGGAGTTTTGGAGAATGCAGAGTACCCCTTCATTGCCATCGCTCCCAGGTCCACTCTGGCTTGGAGAGGTAGCACGTGATAGGGTCCTATCTATGGGTCAAATAGAATTGTTTGACATTTAAACTGAGTGCAAACAAAGGACATGCTAAATTGAATCGTTAGAAATAAACTGCTTGATAATTCAACTGTGTGTAAACAAATAACTGATGTTTAATTGAATTGTCAGTTATACATAGGTATACCATTTAACTTAGTTGATTAAGGCTAAAATTGAATTGTTAGAAATGTTGATCTGTTGATCATTAAACAGTCTGTATCTACAAAATGTGCTTTCAAATTATATAATTCAATATATATGTAAAAGGAGGATTAGGCATTAAATAACCAAAAATGATTGATATGCTATAATGGCTCAATCCAACCAACCAATCGACAGAAGACCAGACTTTGTGGTTATTATTAAAAAGAAGGAGTGGTGATTTACAAAAACAAGACAACTTGCCGTCTCGTTGATTTTGCCTTTCTGGTCGATCTCAAAAGAAAGCGAAAAGATAAATAAAAACTTGGAACTTGTCAGAGAACAAAAAAAAGCTGTGGAACATGAGGGTGACGCTAATACCAATTGTAGTTAGAGCGCTTGGAACTGTCTACCAGAACTTTGAGAAAGGACAGGAGGAAGTGAAAACCTGAGGAAAATCGATACCATCCAAATAAAAGAAAGATGACCATACTGAAAAGAATTACTGACGAAGCTACCCTTATCGTAAAACTAGTTCATTTTATTTTCTATTTTGTCTTCTTTTTCTGATAGATAGATAGATAGATAGATAGATAGATGACAGTTATGTGTACGGGTGCGTAATTTTTAGACAACTCGTGAACACATTTAATTTCCTTTATTACAATGGTCCATGATTATGATGTTACTTCTATATGAGGAGTGACATTTTGTTACCATTCCATAACTATCATAATTGAATCGATACTTTGCGTTTAAAAGATAACATTCACCACAAACACTGTTCTTACTGGGTTGGTTGGTTGGTTTTAAGGCATGTCAACCATTGCTGGGTTATTCTATGTCGAAGTCACTTTTTCTTCTGCTAATAATCGTTTAACTATTATAGCTGTAACGTTACCGCCCTCACCCCCACACACATTCATCATTCTTCTAACCATTCGCTTCTTGTCCGGCCGGTGATCAACAAGTGGTTCCGAGGGGGTAATGCACATTTCTTGGCACTACAAGAATACGATTGAGGGGGCTGGAGAAAATAGAAGGACAAACGAACAAACACTTGGGGTTAACTCAAGAGCAAAAAGATGAGTTATGCAACACTACATTTCCGATAGCATATATGGACTAACGCTAGCATGGATTACTAGCGAAAATTCCACAAAGCTACTGGAATGCAGACTTCTTGACTCGATCTTCTTTGCTGGACCCTATCTTCTCTGCTACTGTGTCTGGAGTCGACCGCATCTGTCCGTCCTCGTCGCCAACTGCTTGTCAGCTCCTTTCTCCAACCAACTCTCTTCTCGCGTCCCGTTACCTCTCCCGGCCACGCTGAGATTTTAAGTCCAAAAACACCTTTGTGTGGTTTCGCGCCAAAACAGACAAAGGAATCATCTGCTTGGCGGGCCACCTATATAGTGTTACATAACTCCCCCTCTTACCCTTGTCATTTATTCACAATAAATTACAACACAGAAATAAAACAAAATAAAGGTATAATACAAACATAATTTCACAATTCAAACGGAACCCCCCTCGATTCTTCCACAAAAACACACTCAATTGAGGTTACTCCACAAAATTACCACAAACTGCATTGTGCTGGGATGGCATGCTCCTCCGCTCCCCCACTCTCAACCAATTGGTTGAAAAGGACTGCTAATCATTTATCTTTACGGGTCACGCGCATTATGGTGTCTGTGGTTAGCCAAATGCTATGTCAGGACCTAAACATCCTCAGGGCCTAAACATATCCGACCTTGCTGCTACATTTTATCTCAGAGGACTTTTAAACACCTCTATCTTGCGTTCTACTCCAAACAATACTTCATACCCAGAGAGCTCCCTGCAATTGTGAGCATCATCAATCTCAGCAGTTGTTTATGTGTTGCATTGGGAGAAACCTTCGTGGGGGGTTCGCAGCATATGTGGCCCCTGGCCTCGTAATTCCAACCTAGTAACAGGTGAGCAAGGAACTCTTCACCATTCCAGCATCTTGCCAGCAATCTCCATGGATTTTCAAAAGAAAAGGAAAAAAACAAAGCAATTGACACCATCTCCCAGATCGTCCAGCCATGACCAGCCAGAGGGGGGAGCAACCGGACACCGCCCCGCGCCCAGGCATCGTCCTCCCAACCCATCGTCAACCGTTTCCTCGGTACCAGGTCCATCAATTCGTGTCAATCAGGCCACTCGCTTTCCCAAACCATCAATTGTATAACTTACTACCCTTCGATACCTGTCCTCGAAACGGGGGCCCTGTGCAACTAAACCCCCAGGGGGAACACGATCAGACGAAGTGAAGAAGTGCCAAGAGCAACTAAACTTACAAAGAAAACCCCCCAGAAAATCCATGAAGGTAATAAATAAATAAATAAATAAATAAACAAATCAACAAATAACAATAAACAACAAAGCAAATGACAAGGCAAGCTCAATCCCCCAAGATTAACAAAAAAACAAGGTAAGGTATAACAAAAAAAAAGGATAACAAAAAAAAATCCACACAAATTAAACAACAAAAAAAATTAATAATAACAATTCACAGACAAATAAAAATAAAATAATTTCAATTGCCAAAAGAATCTCTGTCACGCATCCACCATTTCTCTTTGCTCCTTTCTTTCCTTCTCTCCTGTCCACTTAACTTCTTCCCTCTCCCAGGGTTGGTCTGGGTTGGGTGGATGGTTGGAGGTGACAGTATTTGCTTCCAATCGTTTTTCTTTTTAACTCGATATTAAAAAAAACGAAAAACGGAAACTTTATTTTCTTCTTAAAATCAAAAGTTTACTTATTCTTTTCCTCCTTTTTTCTTTTTTTAAAAATCTGAGACAGGCATGGATGCACTGACAAAAATTCCCTAGCAATCTCTCTTTCTTTCTCTTTTCGTTCTCTCTTCTTTTTTTTTTTCATGACTTTATCTGTTCTTCCTTCTCTTTCTTGGTTCAAATTTTCCGCCATTTTTTTTCAATTTTGCATTTTCTTTTTATCATTTCTTTATCTGTTCTTATCTCTCTTTCCTCGTTTAAATTTTCCAGTTTTTTTTTTAATTTTCTATTTTTTTGTTTTTGTGGTAGAAGCTTTCCTCCCCCCTCCCCCCCTCTGACTCGGAACGATCCTACTTTGACCAGTCGATTTTAACCTAGCTTAGCGATCTCACTCTCTCTCTTATTTTTCGTTTCATCTTCCCTTTCTCTGGGGTTTTAAAATACCACAATTTTTTCTTTCAGTGAACCTTACAGCAATAAAATTGCCCATACGAAAAAAGTCTGGAAACTTATTTAATGATCCTCGTATATATATATATATATATATATATATATATATATATATATATATATGTGTGTGTGTGTGTGTGTGTGTGTATGTTTATATATATATATATATATAAAGGACTCAGCTGTTGGTATCGACGTTACAGAACCTAGAGGGTTATTATGGGACTAACTACAGAAGCAAAGGCTTGTGAAAAGGTAGACAAAGTTTTTTGTATAAGTTGATGACAGAAGAATATTGACCAGTCTGTTGGTGCTGTCGAATACTCTGACTGGATCTCTGCAGAGGAGTAAGACCCCCTTCAACCCGAACAAACATTCTGAAGATGACCCTAAACCATCAGATGGTTAAGCTCAGATTCTGGAATTTCAGAAAATGTGAAGTAAACCTTCATTGTCATTACTTCCTAACCCACACTGACCCGAAGCTTGAGTACCTGGGTCTAATAGAACTATTTAATCATGTGTGCAAACAAATGATTTCTCTAAGATTAAATTATTAGTATTATATTGGAACCATTTAACTGTGTCCAAAAGAATGAATAATGTTAAATATAATTATTAGTGTTAAATAGCATTACTTAAAAAAATAACTGTCAGTAGATAGTACTATTAATGTTAAATAGTTTTTATTTAAACTATTTGAGTACAAGTAGAACTGTTAATGTTAGATAGCAGTTGTAGTAGAAAGAAACTTGTATTTTTGTTTGGCGTGTAATTTAATTTGACCGTTAGAGTAACCGAACATTTTCACCCAATCAGGATGACCTGTCCTATTCAGTCCGACCATATTTCCTAGCAGCACCAAAAATTGAAGAAAGCCCGCGAATCTCTCTCTCCCTCAAAAATCCTCAATAGGAACAGACGTCTATTCGTCTACTCCTGAATAGCAGTAGCAGCATCATACACTCTGAGGAGAGCCATCTAGTTTACGGACCCCCTTGCGTCTATTCTTCTAGAGCAAGGGATTCTAGTTAAAAACAATTTAGAGGATACACTCTAACAACTTCCTACCTTCTTTCCTTACTACGAGCCTCGCAGCACACCAGCGTAAACCCCTTACTTCATGCTGCCATTAAAACCTTCCTTTAAAACCTAACGACGTCTTCTTTCTTCTCCACTACCTTTATTTTCCATCAACATTTAGCGAGGGGATAACAACCAACGAAGTACCAGCGCAACCAAAGTAATACCAACAAAACCAACTTAAACCTTAAACCAAAAACCCAATAACAATAATGATAATAATGTTATCCTCATTGCTATAAATGGCGACCTTCCGACTTGTGAGAACACGCAACCACATATAAAAATAAATTAAATATACCACTACAAAAGGGAAATTAAATATCAAAACACAATGTCTCCTCCTACACAATACTTGAAACTATTTAATTGTGTACAAATAGAACTGCTAATGTTAGATAGCAGTACTTGAAACAGTTTAATTGAGTACAAATAGAACTATCTGTATTCTTTAGCAGTTCTTAAAACCGTTGAAATATTTGCATACAAATAAGCACTGTCTCGTTTAAAAATAGTATTACCCTCAATTCATTCACAAATATATATATATATATATATATATATATATATATATATATATATATACACACAGGATTTGGCATTAAATAACTCACGAATGTTGATATGCCATAAAACATAATAAACCACAACCAACCAACAGAAGAATGGCTTACCAAAGTATATTTTCCAGGAAAACGCTACTAAAGATATAAATTCTTGACTGGTTAGCTTACCAAAGATTTGGAAGCAAATCTGTCCAACTATTTACCAATAGCTGGCAGTTAGTGGGGAGAAAAAGAGGATTTATACTTTTCCTAATGGCATTGGTAAGAAGTAAAACGCGTAGTCTCGTCTAGTATTTGTTCCTTGAGTCTGTTCTTGAGACGATGACCGATACACCAGTTGCGCTCTCCCCTCCCTCCATCTCTCTCTCTACATATACACACACACACACACGCGCGCGCGCGCACACACACACACACACACATATATATATATATATATATATATATATATATATAGTTAAACTTAAATACTCTAAAAATCAAAGCCTTTTTACACGTCTATACTTAAATTCTTTCGCGTTTGATCAGCTGCAAAGTCAGAGATACTTTTGTTATATTGTAAACCATACAAATTTTGCGTCCGTACTTTTTGTTCCAACGCGCATGCGCAGTCAAACTTATTCTATCATAAATCCTGCTTTTTGTATTTGTTCACGGAATTTCAGCAGTTTTTTTTTATTTTTTCATTTTTTCATTTTCATTTGTATTTATTTACTTTGAAATTTCATTCTGTATATTTCTATGTCTTCGCACACGTTTTGTGGAGCGGTAATTTTTCATGAGATTTTCATTTATTTATTTATTTTTGCATATTTGTTTAAATATTTTTCATGAGCCTGTTTTAAAATTTCTCCTGAATCGATTGGACTGATTTCATTTTCTTTTAGTTTTCTCCAAAATGAATTTACTTCTTTCAAAAACGGATCGAGTATAGGTTAAATGTTACATTTTTAAAGGAAATGTATGAGGATTGAAATGTTGCCGGAAACGGTCGTTGCTATGGTACCGTCAAATGTCATGAGGAAAATGTGTTAATAAACTTTTTATCGGCCCTCTACTAACACACTGAAAATCAGATAGATAGATAGATAGATAGATAGATAGATAGATAGATAGATAGATAGATATGAAAAGATAGATAGATAGATAGATAGATAGATAGATAGATTGGAACTGTCTGAGATAGATAGATAGATAGATATGAAAA
This sequence comes from Sepioteuthis lessoniana, assembly GCA_963585895.1. Taxonomy (NCBI): domain Eukaryota; kingdom Metazoa; phylum Mollusca; class Cephalopoda; order Myopsida; family Loliginidae; genus Sepioteuthis; species Sepioteuthis lessoniana. Next base: position 39,370,259 of record OY757933.1, on the reverse strand, counting down.
GATAGATAGATAGATAGATAGATAGATAGATTGGAACTGTCTGAGATAGATAGATAGATAGATAGATAGATAGATAGATAGATAGATAGATAGATAGACTGGAACTGTCTGAGATAGATAGATAGATAGATAGATAGATAGATAGATAGATTGGAACTGTCTGAGATAGATAGATAGATATGAAAAGATAGATAGATAGATAGATAGATAGATAGATAGATTGGAACTGTCTGAGATAGATAGATAGATAGATAGATAGATAGATAGATAGATAGATAGATATGAACACAGATAGAGAGAGTGGGGAATCGATAGAGAAAGTAAAAGAGAATTCCAGTTTAATATTGAGATGAATGATTATTATCAACACATTTCTATGGTGCAAGATAAAAACTAAGAAAGAAAGACTCGAAGAAACACAGAGTGGAAAAAAGAAAAAAGAAGACTTTAAATGAGACATTTATGCACACACTGATATCGTGTTCGATAGATACTGACTAAGATAGATCTTTAGAAGCTATGATTGTTTACAAACGATTAACATTGGTTACTTGAAACTATATAATTTTTCGCCAAAAATAAGACTGACTTCGGCACTAAATTATGCAAGCGTGACATGCCGTAAAACCAACCAACCAACAAACTTACCTTATTCTTTGTGTATTTCTTTCTTCTCTTTTTTTTTCTTTCCGTGCTAGGCGTATGCCATAGTAAGATTTACTTGTTTTTATTCCATTCTGTTATATACGGATAAATTTGTTCTTTTTTTCTTTCGATTTTTCAATGAAGGTTCTTTTTACGCCTTTTTTCTTTGTTTCAAAGCTTCTTTTTTTTTCCAGTTTTTCTTTGAATTATCTTTTCTTCTTTTCATGTTCTCAGTGTCCGCAATTTTTAAAAACCTGTCTTGGTATTTTTTTCTTAGTCATGACTTGTACATCATTCTTTCTTTGTCTGTATTTTGTAGTGTCTTTTTTTTTTTTTGGAGGGAGGATTTTTTCTTTTATTTTTATTTATCAGTAAGTAGCCACTGATGGCTCCTTGCTAGAAATGGGCAACTTTTTTTTTCTAAAGTTTATTTATGCATTTCTGGTCCATGTTCTTATTTATTTTTCTTTTCTTTTTTGTTTATTTGTTTTGATTATCCCCTGTTTCTTTTTCTTTCTTTCTTTCTGTCTTTCCTTGACACCACATGGACTGATATAATCTCTTAGCAATTTTTCTTCTGCCATCATTCTATTTATTTATGTATTCTATCAATAACTAGCTTTACTTTTCCATTTTTTTTTTTTTTTTTGTAATTCTTTTTTCCAATTTTTCTTTCTGTTCTAATAACTTTCTTTTCCTTTCGTCACATGAGCAGTCAGGGCTCTTTAGCTTTTTACTGAAAATTCTACCATCACTTTTTGTACTCTTTCTTTGTAATTCTTCGTTTATTTATACTATCACTTTCTTTCGTTTTCTTTTTTTTTTTTTCTTTTGTTCTACTTACTCTAATATTTTTCTTTCCCTTTCGCCATATGAGTAATCATGGTGACTAAGCCATTTTCCTGGTGTGATTGGTTTGCCATTTTTCGAAACTCTGGGTATTAGTGATTTCTTTGTCATTTGTTTTTCTTTGTTCATTTTCTCTTTCTTTCTTTCTTTCTTTCTTTCTTTCTTTCTTTCTTTCTTTCTTTCTTTCCACCCTTCATTTCTCTCTCTCTCTCTCTCTCTCTCTCTCTCTCTTTGTTTTTGCTCTAATATCTTTCAAATTCTTTCCTCACATGTTCGACCAGGGTTCTTTGCCTTTTAATTCATTTTTCTGCCAAATTTCTTAACCGTGACTTTCCGAACTTATTATTTGCAACACTATTCTTCATTTTTACTTTTTCATTCTTTCTTTCTTTCTTTCTTTTCTTATCTTTTTTCTTATCACTTTATCACTCATCGTTTCTTCAATCTACATTTTTGCCTCAGTATTCAGCCATTTTTAATAAATTATATTGACCTTGTGTCTGTGTCAATCTCTTTCTTTTGCTACATATTTATCTCCCTTTTCTTTTTTTTTCTTTTCTTTTTTATTTTCTCTTCTGTCTTTTTCATGTACTTCTTCTATTTCCATGCTTTTTTGCTATTTTGTTCCCTTATTTATTCACTAATTTAAAATACAATTCATGTCGTTTGTCAAATGTTCTTTGTCCAATTTTCTTCGTTTTTGTTTCTATATCAATCTTTTCTTCTTATTAGTCCATCATTTTATAAATCTTTACTGATATCTAAAAAGTATTCTTTCTTTCTTTCCTTTTTTTTTATTCCTTTTCTTTCTTTCTGTCTCTCTTTCTTTCTCTCTTTCTTTCTTTCTTTCTTTCTTTCTCAATGAAACAAGTTTTTCTTTTTCTCCCATTTTCTTTCATTTTTTTCTTTTCTTATTCTTTCTTTTTTCCTTTTTCTTTCTTTTTTTCTTCTTTCTTTCTTTTCATTTGTTTTGCTATCTTTGCTTGATACTTGTTTTATTCTCACTTTCTTCCTTTTTTTCTGTTTATTTTCTTCTGTTAGTTCTTTGGGCTCTTTTATTTGATAATTCTTTCTTTCTTTCTTTCTTTCTTTCTTTCTTTCTTTCTTGCTTCATATTTTCTTTTTCTCTCTCTCGTCTTCCAACTTTTGTCTCTTTCTGTCTTTTTTTCTTAAGATATTCTCAGTACTTTTTTCTTTTCTAAAACATCAATCTCATCCTTTTTTTTTTTCATGATTTCAGTCTCTTTCTTTCTAGATTTTATCTATCTTTCTTTATTTCTTTCTTTCTTTCTTTCTTTCTTTCTTTCTTTTCATGTATTTTGATTTCTTTTCAGTCATTTCGTTTTCTTTATTTAATAAAAATCTTTCTTTCTTTATATTTTTCTTTTTACATTCTGTTTTTTCTTCATTCAATAATAATCTTTCTTTTTTATGTTTTGCTATCTTTATTCAAAAATTCTTTCTTCGTTATTAACTTACACTTTCTTTCTTTTCTTACTAATTAAACAGTCATCTTTCCTTCCTTTTTTCCCCCTGTCTTTTTATCAAATAACCCATTTTGTATTTATTCTTATACACGTCTTATTCTCTTTGTTTATTTTTTTTTTATCTCTCTATGTCTTCTACGAGTTAATTTGTTTCTGGCCGCATATTTCTTCTCGAAACTTCCCTTTTCACCTTCTCCCCCTTCTTCTTTTCCTTATTTTTTTCATTTTCTCGTTTCGTTTTTGTTTAAGTTTTCCCCCATTTTCTCCACGTCGTCTTTCATCCTATTTCTCCGACATATTTTTTCTTAACCTTATTTCCTGCCGCATTTCGCACTTCTTGCTCCAAAATCATTTACACTTTCCTTCCTTCTCTTCTCCATCTTCTACAGGCTCCCCTCGCCTCCGGATGAAGACGCGAACGATGATCCCATCAAAAAAGCCGCCGAAAATGGATACTGAATAGGAGAAAGCGATAGGAATAACGATAGAAAACGAGCGGCCGGACTTCGGAGGGAGGAACCATCCATCGCTTGTCATTCCAAGCCGTTCAAGAAAAACCAAGCGATACAAGCGATACATTTTTCTTGACCGTAACCCCAAACCTAGTAGTTTTCTTCTTTGACGCATGCGTAATCGATTCCTAGTTTCGCGCCATTTTGATAAACGGTGTCGATTCTCAGTGACACCCTCGTCTCTATCATTCACTGCTTTGCGCTCCAACTTCTGTCAGTATTTTATTTGGCTAGAGAGCAATATGGCGGGTTAGATGTTGTTCTAACTACTACAAGAGCAACGGGTCACTGCAGTGACTCGTTGCTCAAGCCAAAAAATCTAAACCTTGAAATAGAATAGCAAACCATTACGTAACAAAAACGAATAACTGCGAAGAAATAAACTGATATCCTATAAATTGAAGTATAAAAATAGAATTATGAATAATTAAGTAATCCTTAGCATACATTAATGGTAAGGTGTAATGATTATCGTCCTAGGAATTAGATGCGTCGACACGAGTTCAAATCTTGGACAAGACTGATTGCTTTTCACATAGAGCTGATTCTCTTGGGAAAGATATGGATCCAGTTATTCTCCTTCCAGCTATGGGTTAATAATCGGGCAGACTGGATTCTTTAGCCTCGTTATGGCTACCAGTCTAGGAGAAAAAAACTCTGAATTCAAACCTTTTAAACTCCGCTTAAAAATTGATCTTGCGTCTCAGGGGTTAGTATATATATATATATATATATATATATATATATAAGAAATAGTGCATATTTAGATAGCAACTTGGTATTAAGACGATGGAACAATGTTTGTTTATTATTTTTTATGGTAATTTTTCCAGTTTTCTTGTTATTTTTCCTCTATCGGGATCTAGGTGGTCAAGATATTGTCCTATATTTTCGGCATAAGAGCTTTCAACCATACTAAAATGTCAACTCAAACGACACGACCTCGGATGACGAACAAAAATATGGTTGAAAGCGCTTGGGCAGAGAATGTGGGACACTTTCTTTACACCTGTATTCCGACACAAGAAAAATGACAAGAGTACTTGAAAAATTAAAATTATAAGTAATAAACAGCGTTTCATTGTCTTTAATAAAACTTGCCTCAATATATATATATATATATATATATATATATATATAAATTTCAAGAAGCGTCATCCTTGAAAATCTCCTGAAGGTTCAATACATTGGAAGAGTTCTGGAGACTTTTACACGGTACTGAACAATGAACGCGATTCCCCAACCTTAAAACAAAAACTAACTCGACACGAACTGACATGACATTGTGATCGGTTCATCCAGCAATTAATCAATCTTAAGAACCAACACAAAAATATGAATATAACTGTACAATGAATGCGATTGCCTTGTCTCTTGGCATAAAATAACATTAGATGGGTTGACATGCCGTTGAAATCAATGAATTAATCTAAACTAAGAATACCACCATTTTGTTATTCCTAATGGAACATGATTAAATTCGAACACCTATTATTAGGTATTATTTATTACATCAATATACCGGACATTGGCATAATGGTTAGAGTGTTCGCCAAATGAGTTCAATCCTAGGTCGTGTCATACCAAAGATTCAAAAAATGATACTTGATGTCTCTTTGCTTAACACTCAGCATTATAAGGTAGGGATCAAGGGTAAAGTGGGGCAATCCAGGGAAAGTTTAGCGCCCTCCCCTACAAATTGTTGTAGTAGCTATCGAAAAGGGAACCACTGGGTCACCCTCGACTACAGTCACCAACTTTACCTACTTTTACTTATTACATCAACCCTAAATAAACGCACCCGTTGCAATCTTTAATAGAATGTTAAATGTTTTACACGAAAGACCCAACAATATTATTATTTCCAGTGGAATATTATACTATCAATACGAACATTATTAAGTATTATTTACAATCTCCCCTTTAAATGAGTTCACCACTCACATTTTTTTAAACTGTTAATTTTCTCCTAAACTAAAATACCAGGATTTTATGAATTTTGATGGAGCATTCTTCAATCGAAACGAATATAGTTAGGTATTATTTACAATATCAACCATTAAAAAGTAAACCTCTAGTATTTTTTATGAAATGTTAATTTTTTAAAACAAAGATGGGATGCACAAGAGCAAAAACTAATCTGATTAGTAATTATTTTAAATATCACAAATAAATGAAAAAACACTGGCAATTTTTATTTAAAAAACAAATTTCTTATAGACTGAAGATATCACAACTTAAAAAAAAATTCGAATGAAACATTATACAATCGAAGCGAATATCATTAGGTATCATTTACTATACCACCCATAGATAAGTACTCCGTTTACAACCAGTCCAGTCGACTCGAACTGAAAAATACACTGCAACTCTGCAGAGGGGTAGGACTCTTTTAAGGAGTGTCCTGGACTTTAGGGAAATATATGAGCCCCCTTATCCACCAAGCTATGGGTTAAATAGTACCACTACTAATTTCTTAAAGAATGGCTTTGGCATTAAATAAACTACAAAGGTTGATATGCCACTGAACAAAGAAACCAAACCACTCTAACATCAAATAATTTTCTTTCTTTTATACTTCTTTCACATTTTTTTTACTGTTGTTATTATGTACATATATGTACATACATGTGCATGTGTAAATGTACCCTACCCATGATACGGATATGTGTGAAACGTACATATAATAGGGGGGTTTCCTCGTGGTGTAATGGTTAAAGCGATGGACTGCAGAATCGTAGTAAGCGAGTTTGTACTCCAGTCGGGCTATTACGTTCACTTTCGGGAAAATACCCTTGGGAAAGGTATGAACCTCCTTATCCTCCCAGCTATGTGTTAAATAGTACCATTGCTGTTCTTCTCGGAGAATTGCTTTGGCATTAAACAACCTATAAAGGTTGATATGCTATCAAACAAAGAAACCGTACATATAACAGAATGTTCATAGCATATATACATAGAACATAGGAAACCCCAAACACGAAAAACACTTACGACTTCTTAGTTCAGGAACGAAACTTTTTATTACTTTTGAGTTTAAAGTTTTTTCGACATAAGGAGAGAGATACACATTCTTTCTATTCTGGCTTTTCCATCTGCCCCCCCCAAAAAAAAACACGTGTGGCACCCGCCACAAGGCCACGCGAGCTTGCGAAAATCACCCTTCTTCGGACCGCAAGACTCAACTAACTGACTTTTTCAAAATCCCCAAAAACCTCCGCACACACTTCCGGTGCATGACATCATTCACATCCACTGGTCAACCTTTCTATCTGGGATTTTTATTTTGACATCTGTGAACGACACATCCTCCCCGCGCGCGCGTCAACACCTGCGCTCTTGTTTGCCCCGAACTAACCTATGTGCTGAGCCGAAAGTTTCTCAGCCTAACTAAACCGAAAGGCAAGATATATAAAACGAAATCCCTCGGCCATTATATTACATAAATGCATGTGTATATGTGTGGAAAGATATATATATATATATATATAATTGCGCGCGCGCGTGTGTGTGTGTGTGTGTGTGTGTGTGTGGCGAGTTCACACTCCAATCACGCTGTAGCGTTCACTTTCGGGCAAATACTCTTGGGAAACGTGTGAACTTTCATATCCTTCCAACACTCGGAAATAAATAGCACCCCAATTGTTTTTCTACAACGATGGCTTTGACATTGAATAGCCCATTTAGGTTGATATGCCATTCGAGAAAAGAAATATAATAAAAGCAAATGGTAGGATTTTCGTGCAGAAATACCAGGTGGATTGAAAAGATGAAAAAGGGTTTCTGAAGATATCTAATGTCTAATTTTCAGAGATAAATTGATAGTAAAATACCATAATAAATAGATTAAAAAATACCCAGCATTTCTCAACGTATCACGTTTCTGTGTATCGTGTATGTCAATATTATAGTTTCTTTTGCACACACACACACACACACACACACACACACACACACACACACATATATATATATATGTATATATGTATATATATATATATATATATATATATATATATAACTGCACACAAGCCGTTCAACCAATCTGTAAATTGGGAGGAACAACCTATTTAAAGAAATGGCTTCCTCTATGCCAAAAACGACTGAACTGGTTAAAAGTCGATGTTACAAAAATGGACCCCAAGCTACATTCCCGCGACTCTTAGCTTTATGCTGGGCACTCATTAGGTGTTTAGATGGTATCTGTTTCTACGATGAAATTGGGAGTCAAATATGCCTATTTATGCCTAGTGAATATATTTGTCAAGAGAGCTCAACTTCTGTTAAGGAAGAAGCCTTATAATTAATATCCTATATATATTTATATATATATATAATTTGTACGATAGATTGTTTTTTACTTCTTGAATTTTTTACTCTGGTCTATGTATGAAAATATAGAGCAATATCATGATTTAAGGAAGAAGCAATATAATGTATATATATATATATATATATATATATATATATATATATATACGTGTGTGTGTGTATGTGTGTGTGTGTATTTTGGACGATAAATTATTTCATTTATGAATTTTTTACAGTGGTGTATTTTTGAAAGTACAGAGCAAAACCACAATATAAGGAAGTAGTACTATAATTGACACGTATATATATATATATATATATATATATATATATATATGTGTGTGTGTGTGTGTGTGTTTATGTGTTTTTGTGTGTGTGTGTGTGCGTGTTTATGTGTATTTGTGTGTGGGTATGTGTATGTGCGTATGTATATATATATATATATGTATATGTATATGTATATATATATAATTTAAACGATAAATCGTTTTTTAATTCGTCAATTTTTTTTTTTTGTTCTATGAGTAAAAATACATAGCAATATCACAATATAAGGCGGGAGAAATAATTAATATATATATATATATATATATATATATATATATATATATATATATATATTTGCGTGTGTGTGTGTGTATATTCGGTCCAGTTAAACCAGAGTCGGGACAAAAAATCATTCAACTATGAATATTTAAAGTTTCCTGGTAAAGAGCTCAATGTAACTGATTTCGACGATAAATGTTTTTTAATTTTTGAATATTCTACAGAGCGCTCTATACGAAAATGCACAATAATTTCGCCATATATTTCATGAATGTAACAAAATAATAATAAAACAGTATAAAAAATCTCATAATTTCATGTAATCGAACATCAGCGGAACATCATTTTCTTAGGAAATAAAATCTGCAACCTGAGTTCGAAATCTCTACGTGGCTGTTTGCTTTTCATGTCGTGCTTATTCCTTTCTGAACGGCATGTATCCATTTATCCTCCCAGCCCACAAACTATGAGTAAATAGAGGTGACAATGTTCTCTCGCATTTGTCCGGCTGCCAGTCTAGGAGAAGGAAAACCCTGAACTTAATCCAGTTATACTCGGCTTAAAAATTGACCTTGTGTTACATGTTCCCTATAGATGAAGGTTTGGATATATGCATATGAATTGTTCGTCAATGGTTCAAGACACCGGGGTTCAATCACAGGTCTATTCATACCAAAGATTCTAAAAACGGTACTTGATGCTTCCTTGCTTCTAACTCAGCACTATAAGTTATGGATCAAAGGTAAGTAGAAAAATACACGGAAAAAATAGCGCCCCACTCTACTCCTCAGTGGAGTAGTGATTGAAACTGGAACGTTTGCGTCACCCTTGACTACGGTCGGCCTACTCTCTCTCTCTCTCTCTCTGTCTAATCTTATATATATGTATATGTGTGTGTGTGTGTATGTGTAAGTGTTCCCTGCCCGTTGTCGTTTGTGTGCACATGTTTGTGTATGCTAGTGTCTCTCTTTCTATAGATCCCTTAGCGCTTGCCCAGCTACTTATTTTTACATCATACTGTTTACTTTTCTGGGGGTTTTGTTTCTTTGTTTATTTTTTCTATTTCTTTTTTTTTGTTTTTTTTATTACTTTTTTTAAATACTTTTTGTACGCTTGCGTGTGCTTTTTGGGACTGTTCTTACGGTTCCGTGTGTTTCTAAGTGTCTGTGTAACCACTTGAGAGGGAGGGAGAGACGTCGGTCGATGTGCGGAGTAGAAGGACAGCACGAGCCTCGTCCAAAACCACCCCTATTTGCCACCGTCCCTGGCCACCCTACATAGGGTCCCGATCATTCATCACCGCCTGTGTTATTAACTTCACAACCCACAACACTTAGGATCGCTAACAACGACAATCAATCGCAGTGATTTATCGGACCGGCTACGTCATTCATCAATTCTTCCTTTTTCGCTCTTCGATCTCTACTTTCTCGCCAATTCTCTCCCTTCCAAACACGTGCTTATTGCTGGATGACCTTCTCCTTTTGCCATTGCTCCTTCAATTCCACCCGCTTGTTGTTCAGCCTCACCCATCCTACAAAGTTGCTGTAACCCTATTTACCCAACCCCTCCGCTCGGGCAGGATATGACACAAGGTCAATTTTTATGCGGAGTTTATCAGGTTTGAATTCAGAGTTTTCCTTCTCCTAGACTAGTTGCTGAACCAAGGCTGAAGAACCTAGTCTGTCCTACTATTTATCTAGGGAGAATAATTGGATTCATACCTTTCCCAAGGGTATTAGTGCGATGTGAAATGCAATCAGCCTCGTCCAGGATTTGAACTCGTGTCGCCGTGTCCATTTCCTACGACGATAACCATTACACCACTGTTACCCAAACTTCAGTCTTCGTACACTCGTTCATTAGATTGCCTTAATCAACTTGCTAATACGGTCTTTAATTGCCCTCATGTTATTGGACAACATTGCAAAAATAGGAAACTTCACTTTCGGAACAAAACCTGAAATAAGATACATAGTATTGTTAATGGTAACATTACAAGTACTGATATTATCTTGATTAAATTTTAAAAACTTTTCTCGGGGGTGTCCTCGTGGTGTACTGGTTAAAGCGATGGATTGCGGAATTGTAGTACGCGAGTTCGTACTCCAGTCGCGCGATTACGTTCACTTTCACGAACCCTATACCCTTGGGAAAGGTATGAACCCCCTTATCCTCCCAGCTATGGGTTAAATAGTACCACGACTGTACTTCTAGGAGAATGGCATTGGCATTAAATAACCTACAAAGATTGATATGCCATTAAACAAAGAAACCAAACCAAAACTTTTTTCAAGTATTCTGATCAGAATTTCGAGGTTACATTAACTGGTGACAAAGTGTCAATTTACGTTAATTCCGCAGGACTTGTCGAAGTATTCTAGCTGTTTTTAACAATGCTGTCGCCTCGATGGTCTTAATTCTAAACCTGGCATCCATTATCTTTAGTCTTTTTTCCGAGCCAGCATGACTTGAGAAAATTAATTTCAATAATTTAATATAGTTTTTTAAAGTTTAATTTTTTTAAGTCAGACTTTTCTTCTCTTCGATAAAAGTTGTTTTGCATCTTATCTGTTATTAGTTAATTTACTGCTAAATAAAATAAAAACTACGTGAACATCCTCTAAGTCAACCAACTCAATGATTTTTGGCAGGAGTTGTATTCTTTACTTCTACGTTAGCAAGGAACAGTTCTAATTTTTTTTTATTCTTAGTTTCAGAGGCATACAGTTCAGGACCATCGTCAAAGTAGCAATATCTTGGAATTGAAAGTCCGACGAATTCGCAATAAAAAGCAACAAGAATTTCTAATTTCTAATTATCGTTTGGTTATTATTTACAATATTTACAACCGGGTCATTGGCCTGATGAGTAGAGTCTTCGCCAGTGGTCCGGGAGACCAGGGTTCAATCACCAGGTCGAGTCATACTGAAGACTGAAAATGGTCCTTGATGCCATCTTGCTTAACACTCAGCATTATAAGATGGGGATCAAGGCTAAAGTGGAGCAATCCAGGGAATGGAGTAACGCCCTCTCCTACACATCGGTGAAGGAGCTATTGAAAATTGAGCCTTCGGGTCACCCACGACTGAGGTCGTCAACTTTACTTGATTTTATTTTATTTACAATATCAACAATTGATAAGAAAACCCCACTATTTTTTCCAACGTGTGGGTGTGCATATTGATAATTTTCTAAGTTATAACATTTTAAGAGCATTACTTTTAGAAAATACTCGTTATTAAATTCTGTTTTTACTTGGACACGATTACGACATACACACACACATATATATATATATATATATATATATATATATATATATATATATATATATATATCATGATGGTTTGGCTTCGTGAACGAAGTTCAAGAAGGAGACGGTCAAAGTCGACTGCAAGCACGTTCATACGACACGAGACTGGGAGGTACGGTCACACTGGCTGCAGCGGAAGGTCTAATTAGGGCTTGATGGCGGTTGTGTTGCGGTTCCTCTTCCTGCGTCTTTTGATCTTGAGTGCAGCACTGCAGAATTTTCAGAGGAGACAACGGAATGAATGATGAGACACCCAGTGTCATGGCTCTTTCACACACGCACATTTATGCATTGGTTTGTGTCATAAATAATTACCGTTAAAGTAAAGTATAATTTATTCTTGAATAATTTAAACAATGAATAAATTTCAGTCAATAGTATATTCACCATTATTTTGAAAGCCCTCTTCTCATTTATCAGGTAGCTTGTTGATTCCCCTCAAGCAAAATTCAGCTTGTTTCGAACTCTACAATTTTCCTCTAAAGGTTTTCACCAGATTTTCTTGAGAAAACGTTTTCTCATTCAGAACATTTTTCTGGAGAACGAAAATGATGGAAATCTCCTGGTGCAAGGCCTAGTGGATATTGTTAATGTAGTAGAACAGACCAGCGTAAATCCAATATTTTGTTCAGTATGATTCTTGCTGAATGTGGCTTTGCGTTATCTAGAGAGGAGTACAATGTTTCTCCCATTGACTAGAGCCAAGGGTTTTATATAAAGATTTTCATGCATTTGTTGCAGCTGTTGAGCGTACAATTCTGGATTGAAAGGTCTAATTGCTGTTTAAAAATTTCAAAATGAGTAACAGTGTATGATGTTTTTGTATTTATGTTTTGCTGAGTGTATGATTCCATCATACACTCAGCCAAACGTTTTTTTCTATGATGCTATGCTTTTGGGGTTGGCTGCAGAGAATCATCCTTGTCAATCCACTCACTTTTACATTAAGAATTGTCCTAAAAGAACCATTTTTCGTTAACTGTAATGACGTTCTTGAGAAACGGGCAATTTCTATGCTTTGAAAGATTTGTCACTCTCGATAAGAGATCTTCCTAATTCTTATTCAGTTTGTATTTATAAATAGATTGCTCATTACCGGTGATAGAGAAAAGGAAGTTGTAGTTTAGGGTAGCGTTCAGTGACAGTCTGTTTTCTTGCCTTTGGGATCATCAGTTCAATTTCGATCTATCTATACACACACAAGCGCGCATATATATATATATATATATATACCTAGAGAGCCAGAAGTAATCTACCGAGTTTTCACTGCTGGATCAACAAAATCGTTCTGATGATGATCCATTTAAGTGAAACCTCGGTAGATTTTTTCTGACTCTGTAGGCATTTATATTTCGCTTTACTTAATGTATTAAGTACACGTATGTTTAACTTGAGAGATTCGGCGAGAGTTTTTTTTTCCTTTGACTTGGTATTGAGTTATTGATTGATTATTTTCAAGCATTACGCGTGTTTTTAGTCTTTTCTTTTTTTTTATGAATTTTTTCCTATATATCAGTTTGTCTAATTTTTTTATTTACAAAATGTATCACCTGTTTTTTTTTACACCGTCAGAATTATATACCTTTTCCAGTTCAAAATGGGAGTAGTTCAGTTCAAAATGAGAATAGTTCATTTCAAAATGGGAATAGTTCAATTCAAAATAGGAATAGTTCAGTTCAAAGTGGGAATAGTTCAGTTCAAAATGGAAAAATTATTATAAGTATAAATATAAAAAATATTTTATAAATTATTTTAGCAATAAAATAGTTAATATTTTATAATATAAAAAAAATTCTTCAAGTCATTTATTAGAATACAACATCTTCTAATATACAGCTGCAGGAATTTTAGATTGAATTCCAGCTATGAAACGAGTGCATACTTCTGGTGTAACCCTTCCAAATTCTTCCTCAATTAACGAAGTCAAAGCTCTTGCCCTTTGTTCAGTAATTGACAAGCCATCTCTTCTCTCCATTGCAAGAATACTCACAATTTTAGCAGCCAATTCCTGCTTGACGTAAGCTTTGATTAAAGACCATACTTGTTCAATCGGATTAAACACTGGACTGTAAGGTCCCAACCTAAGCACTTCACATCCTAGAAATTCTTCTTCACTAAAAACTTCTTCTATGTTTGAGTGACATGGGGCATTGTCAACAATCATCACAACTGGACCTCCATATTGTCTCTTTGCAGCTTTTTTATATTTATACTAATAATAATTTTTCCATTTTGAACTGAACTATTCCCATTTTGAACTGAACTATTCCCATTTTGAACTGAACTACTCCCATTTTGAACTGGAAAAGGTATAGAATAAGTATAAAACTATATATATATATATATATATATATATATATATATATATGTTTGTGTATGTGTGTGAGTTTTTATGAGAGATAATATTGATAAAATTAAAAATTACAAAATGATAATGGTTAATAACAATAAAATCACGTTCAAAATTGCTTATTGTACAGGATACTCACCAACAACTTGGCAAGGGCCGTTCATCTTACGAAGGGGAAATGCCAAAATCAGTTCGTCCCAAATGTCAGAAACTTTGTTGTTTTTATGCTTTCTATTCAGTTTCTGGGACCGCGGAAGTATGCTGAAGTAGCAAACAGTCGATCTATTCTATATCTTGACAATGAAATATAATAGTTTTGAGTGTTTTTCATTGATATTGCACATATTCCTAGCGATTTTATTTTCATTTCAGCATTATCAGATGGTCTTTTACTGGAGTCTGAGGGACTGCTCGTATCTTCAAGTCTCCTGGACTCTTCTCAGTATTCTAGCCAATCTCAACGATGTTGTAGTTTGGATGGTCTCTGCTTGCCCTCAAATTTCCAACTATAACAGCCCCCACAACAAAATTTTGGGGTTCATTCCGAGTGCATCAGTTAGAATGTTCCATTGCTATTTTAGTTCTCAGGCAATGTCCGAGTATTATCTCTCTTTTCGAGTTCTCTGATTTTTCCTATGTAGCCCACCGAGACGACAAAGTCCACTATTCGGCACGTTCTCTTTTTCTATTTCTTTTCTTTTCTTTTTTCTTTTTTTTTTATTTTGTTCACTATCACTAGTTCTGGTCTTCTGGTCAGGATTAGAGGATCTGTTTGTATAACAAAATGCCAGAGAATTTTTTGTGTCTCATTCTGTAGGGCGGATTCAGGTTTGTGCATTTACCATTTGGTAAAATGGTGAGAATTCAATTTCTTGCACAATTCACAGTAGACCGCCTTCCCCACCCAGTCACATATTGTCTTATATATTCTTTTTCTGTTGTTTGCAGCTTTGGCATATTATGTGATGAGTAGTTTTGTCTCTATCACAACCTAACTTACTCTTACTATTCTATTGAGTCGTATCTATTTTCGATTTATGGCGTTATTTTTTGCTGCTATTTAAAGAAATTCGGTTTCTCTCTTTAAGTGTCCTTTTTTAGGTTTGTCCAGATCTTCTCGTGTGAGTTTTTGATACTTTGTTGCTTTAATTAAAACTCACAAAGATTATTATTCACTCATTAGAGTTTTTCATAACAGCGTTAGCCGATTGTTTTTCATTGGAATCTGAGAGACAGCAAGTATCCTCAAGTCTCCAGGACTCTTCTCAGTATTCTGGCCGTTCTCAATAATGCCGTCGTTTGAATGGTCTCCACACGTCTGCCAACTTCCAAGTCCTTCAGCCCCTTTAGAAATCCTTTAGTTACCGTTCCAAACGCACCAATAACAATTGGTATAATTGTCACCTGCATGTTCCACAGTTTTTTCAATCCCCTAGCAAGGTCGAGGTATTTATCTTTCTTTTCACATTCTTTCAGTTTTATTGTGTGGTCAGCCGGGACAACAAAGTCGACAATTTTGCAAGTTCTCTTTATTATTATTATTATTATTGTGCATTTTTCACACCAGCGTTAGCTTGTGGTATTTCCGTGGGGTCTAAGTGACAGCAAGTCTTCTCAGGTATCCAGGACTCTTCTGAGTATTTTAGCCATTCTAGACAATGCTGTCGTGTGGATGGTCTCGAATTTCCAATCCCTCCAGTTTTTCTTCAAGCCTTTCGGAACCGTGCCAAATAACACTGATTACAACTGATGTCACCCTCACCGTGATATTCTACGGCTTTCTTAGTTCTCTAGCAAATATTTGTCCACCTTTTTACTTTCTTTTATTTTCTCTCTGTGGTCTACCGGAACGGCAAAATCTACAAGACGGCTAATCCTCTTTGTTTATTGATAAACATAAGACTGGGTTTTCTAGCTAGTATTATTGGGATCCGTTTGCATAGAAAAATCCCTGAGAATTGTTATAATTATTATCATAATTATCATCATTTTAATTTTTTGAGAGTTTTTCATCACGCCAGCGTTAGCTGATGGAGTTTGATTGAGAGCAAGTCTCCTCGCATCTCCAGGACTCTCCTTAGTATTTTGGCTGATCTTAATAATGTTGTATTCAGGTTGGTCTCAAATCGTCCTGTTATTTCCAAGTCCTTCAGTCCCTGTATCAATCCTTTGGTGACTGTACCATGAGCACTAATTACTATTAGTATTAACGTCACTTTCATTTTTCCATAATTTTTTCAGTTCTCTAGCAAGGTCTAGGTACTTATCTTTCTTTTCGCTTTCTTTCACTTTTACCCTGTGATCCGCCAAAACAGCAAAGTTCACTATTCGGCTGGCTTCTTCATTTTTTTTTTTTTTTTTTTTGACTATCACTTGGTCTGGCCGTGATTATGTGGTCCGCTTGTATCTTAAAATCCCGGGGAACTTTGCACATCTCATCTTCTTGGACGGATTCTGGTTTGTGCATATACCACTTGTTCGTATGGTGAAATTTAAACTCCTGTGAATCTCCATCTCCACCCACTCGTGTCTAGTTTTATACTTTTTTAAATACTAATTTGCTGCATTTCCTTAATATGAGATTTATCGTTTCGACTTTAACACCACACAACCAACATCTGCTATTTTGTTGTGTCTTATTTATTTTTGCTTAAACATAATAATAATAATAATAATAATAATAATTATTATTATTATTATTATTGTTATCATTATTATTATTTACTCCTTTAGAGTTTTTCACATCTGCGTTAGCTGATGGTCTTTCTCAGAAGTTGACAGCAAATCTCTTCAACCCCCAGGACTGATCTCAGTATTTTGGCCAATCTTAATGATACAGTAGTTTGGGTGGTCTCCACTCGTCCTCTTATTTACTAGTCCTCGAGGCATTTTAACAATCCTTCCGTGACTGTACCAAGAGCACCAATTACAATTGGTATCACCGTCACTTTCATTTTCCAGAGTTTTTTTCAATCTCTACCAAGGTCAAGGTACTTATTCTTTTTTTTTTTTTTTTTTTCACTTTCTTTCAATTTTACTATGTGGTCAGCCGGGACAGCAAAGTCCACAATTTTTCAAATTCTATTTTTTTTTCGGGGGCGGGGTGATTATAATAAGATCTGGTCGTCTGGCTGAGATTGGGTGATCTGTTTGCATGTTAAAATCTCATTGTAGTTTATGTGTCTCATTCTCTAGGACAGTTGATGGGTTGTGCATGTACCATTAGTTCGTATGGTCAAATTTAAATTTCTTGCACAATTCCCAGTGGACTACTTTGCTCACCCAGTCTTGTCTCGTCATACTCTTTCTGTGCTAATTTGCTGCATTCGCTTATTATGTGATTGACCGTTTCGTCTCTCTCGCCACATTACCTACATCTGTTGTTTTGTTGCGTCTTATCTATTTTTGCTTTGATATGATTGGTTCTGATGGCGTTGTTTTGTGCTGCTATTAGGAGAGATTCAGACTCTCTTTTAAGGTTTCCTTTTCTTAACCCATCCATGTTTTTAGTGGGGAATGTTGCTTATTAGTCGCTTAAAACGTCCATTGAGTTGTTTTTCTTCCTATTCTTGTTTTCTGGCTTATTATGATTACTATTGCTATTATTTATTTATTAGACGTATTACTATTACTTCCAGGTTGATTCTAAACCTTAAATTATGGTACCTGTGAGGATCCCATCTATGGGTCAAAAAGGTTTCTTTAAAAATCATTAATATTCGATTTGACCGTGTGCCAAAAACAACAACGCAGAAATGTAAATGTGAGGGTAAAAAGGAACACAATTCTCTAACCTCTCGATATAAAATAATCCTGGACAGACTGACATACTATTAAAATGAATCAGTTTTTCTTTAGAAACAACTTCAAAAATGTAAATATGAATGTTCAATGAACACTATTCGCTATTTTCTGAGCTTAAAATAATCCTTGGTTAGTTAATATGCCATTAAAATCAATCAACCATTCTTTAGAAACAACTGCACAAAAAATATGAATATAAACTTTAAAGAACGCTGTTTTTTTTTTAACCAATTGCCATACATGAACCCTAGAATAGTTAGCATGCTATTAAATGATTGATTGATTGATTTTAACGATATGTCACCTTGTCTAGAGATATTTTATACCTACACGTTAGGGAATCATGCTCACAGTATAGTCATATTTACTTTTTTATGTAAATATTTGATAGAGGTGTTTTTTCACTATCCTATTACATACGAATAACTTTTTAAAAGATTTATTTGACCGACAGATGGGGCGTAAGCACGTACAACTATGGTGGTTCAGCGTGAAACTTGGAGTAATGGAAACAAAGGAGTATTCTACACTCCCTGGAACACCATAACTGAATCTTTGCCACCAGATTCCTCAGCAGGGAATACACTCAGCTCAATCTAACCCCAACTTACAGGGTTACCTGATACCAATCATTTTCAAACAGATCAATTTGACCCATAGATGGGTCCATAATAGGTACTACCACTTCGACTCAGAGTAAACCTGAGAGTAATAGCTACTCCCCAAAGCTCCAGAACTGGAGGCTACCACTGAGAGCATACAACCTTTTCCGGGGGAATGGATTTTATCCCTCTCTCGCAGATATCGTTGGTGCGTACAGTGTTTACGGTCATTGATAAATAGAAAGAAATATTGAAAATTTATTCGACGATGACTGTATTCCTTTCAAAGGAATCTGATAGTAAAGTTTCAATTATGATGTTCCGGGAAGTGTAGAGCACTCCTTTATTTCCATTACTCCAAGTTTCTCGCTGAATCGCCATAGTAGTACGTGCTTAGGCCTCATCTATCGGGCAAATATATTTTTTAAAAAGTTATTCGTATGTAATAGGATAGGATCTAATATATAATAAAATTTCGGCACTTTTTTCCTAACACTTAGACATATTATTATCAGTAATAATAGTGTCATTAAGTCACGAGACTTTCGTGCAAACCACTACTCCAAAGTGACGATTTAATTTATTTTTCTCGGAACTTTGCTCAGAAGATTATCCAGATGCTTCCTAGTTCACTGTAATTACGAGTTGAAATTTCAAATTCGAAATTTCATTTGCATTAATAAATCCCTTTTATAAACACTAATCCAAGCGGAAATCTTTTCTCTCGAGTCTATATGAAAAGCTTGTTGGGGATCGAGATGCACATTGAATTAACTTAATCCTCTTTCGATGAGGATCGCTTTTTAAGCCATCTTCCAACAAATTGTTTGCGCAGGAAATCAAAGTGAATACACCAAGGCAAACGGAGTTGTTAGGTAATTACGATCGACAAGACATCAGTTGTTACATTGTTCAGAACATTATTATTGGCTAGTTGGTGGAAAGGGAGGGTGATCTTTTACCAGCTGGAGGTTGGGATATAAACAAAGTCACTAAGTCTCTTTTAACATTGTATGACTATTATTAATTTCGAAGGCAGGCCTGTCAAGCCAGGTTGGCTTTGGTTGAGGAAATTGCTTTTAATTTAAAGTCTAATTACGATAATGACTGACTGATGAATAGATATTAACGACGTATCAAATCGTCTAGGGTTACTGTGAACTTACAAATTGGCATAATAGTTAGAGTGTTCGCCCATGGTCCGAGAGACTGGGGTTCAATCCCAGTAAGAATCATACAAAATACTCAAAACAGGGTTCTCGATATCTCTTTGCGATAACACTCAACATTGTAAGATAAGGATCAAGAGTGAGTGAAGTAATCCAGAGAAAGGAGTAACGTCCTTCTCTACGCGACATTGTAGTAGCTAATGAAAAGAAAGCCTTGGAGTAACCCTCGACTACAGTCAGTCCACTTATCAAGTTAAAGAATCATTCTCATTGTAAATTCATGTTTACATTTTTGTGTGGTTGTTTTTAAGGGGTTTTTTTTCACACAGTCCTCTCGAATAGGAATAATTTTTAAACATCTTTTTAATCCGTACAGTGGGTCTGAGAGTATGGACTATAAAGGGGTATTTCACATTACCCATATCTCTAGAACTGAACACTCATCATCAGATACAGTTTAGTGTCGTACCCAGGACACCTTTTTTCAGGTGGTCTTACTCCTCTCTAGAGGATACTGTCAGTACTCCGCCGTCTGAGCCAACAGACAGGAGGCAAAGCAGTCGAAAAAAGACAAAGTTCAACATCTCTTCCAGTTGGCTTGGTGTAACAAGATATGCTTGATGTGGTGTTATCATCAAATGGTCAGTGGTGGACTGCAATGTTGCTAATGGCCATTGGTCGTCTTCGGAGGGAAACACAAAAACACAACACGTATTTGCGTTAGGACCTTCCATTGTTTTATTCTTTCCGATCAATCTCTGAGGCCGTGGAAGCCGAAAGAAATGAACAACGGGCAATACGGTTGATATGCTATAAGACCCAACCAAACCAATCATATATACTTGATATATATGTATTATGACGATTTACATTAAATAACCTTCAATGATTGATATACCATAAACCCTAAACAAACCAAATCTTATGTATTTGATATATATGCAGAGAAAGGATTTGGCATTAAATAACATACAATGGTTGATATGCCATAAAACCCAATCAAACCATCTAAATGCTTAACTTAAGTGATCCATTTTTCAAAGTTTGATTCTCAGTAGATGTTCCCTTTTGGGCTTTGTGGCAAACTAAGCTAAGATCAGTAAAATAACTCTGATGACATAACCGAACCCTTTTATTCAACCCAGATGGGTAAATTGTTTTAATTTCGTAAACCGTAACCGGGTGTGGGTGCAAAGCTATGCTAAGTATTCGCTGTTATTTTTCCCCTTTGTCAGGACTGAACCAGCAACCTTCATATGACTTTACTTTGAACTCTATAAACTGAACGCCAATACCCATTACGTCAAGAGTCCTGCAAGACAATTCACAGTGATCTTTAGGGACTCATAAATCTAGATTTAAAAAAAAAATCTAGACTTTCTATAATTAACTATTATGCATGATTTTTTTGCTTTTGCTCGAAGTGCAATTAATTTTTTACAATACTCAAGGAATATAAATCTTTTTTCTCTATCTGCTCTATTCCTCACCGTCATAAAATAAGGTTCCGCATGAGTTGGCATGAAAAGCATTTAAATGCCCCTGATGTTCTCTCTCTACTCTCTTTGTTCTCATCGGTTCCAATAGTGCTGGAGCTTTGGGGAATGCGAATTATCCCTTCATTGCCACTGCTCCCAGGTCCACTCTAGTCCAGCGTGGTAGCACCTGATAGGACCCTATCTATGGGTTAAATAGAACTAACGGTATATTTATGCTAAACTGAATTGTTTGACTAAACTGAATAGCTTGAAATAGAAATGCTTTTGACAAACCGTAATTACATTTAAACTGTGTGCTAATGCTGAACTGAATTATTTGAAATGGAACTGTTTTTGACATTAAAACTGTATTTACACGAAACTGAATTATTTAACATTGAACTGTTTTGACATTTAACTGTGAGTAAACAAAACCTGTACTTATACCAAACTGAATTAGCTGAATTATAACTGCTGGACTAAACTGAATAGCTTGAAATATAAATGTTTTTCACAATTAAACTGTACTTACATTTAAACTGCGTGCTTATGCTAAACTGAATTGTTATATATAAAACTGTTTTGACATTTTACTAAGTAAATAAAATCTGTAATTACGCTAAACTGAATTAACTGAATTAGAACTGTTTGAATAAACTGAATAGTTTGAAATAGAATTTTTTTTGACAATTAAACTGTACTCATACTAAAAAAATAGAACTGATTATTTGTATAAAAATGGATTTGGCGATAAATAACCTACAAAGGTTGATATGCCATAAAACCCAACCAACCAACCAATCTGTTCTCTTGTCGTGGGGACAGTACTCGCGTAGTATGTCTACAACTGATTTGAATTCAGATTTTCTTCTCTTAAACTGGTTACAATACCAAAGTTAAAGAGCCCAGGCTGTCCTATTATTTACCTATCGTTGAAAAAAGAAGAGTTGGACGCATGCATTCTCAAGGATAGTAATGTTACATATTAATCTTTGAAAGACCCTTCAAGTAGGGATATCTAAACAAGATATTCCAGTTGTGCAAACCAGAGGACATCTCATGTGGGGGTGACAGTCGGAAGAAGATCACGTGAATCACAAACCGAAAGGAAGAATCATCATCATCATGTCAAGCAATCTGCACGGATATCCCCGACCCTCTCTTGCCACCCATCCGTATCGTCCATCGCTTCCGGCAGGTCCTCAGGGCTACATCCCGTATCTGCACATAGCTGCTGTACGTATGTTCTTGCTGGTCGCCCTGCCTTTACTCGGCCATGTGATGGAGTCCACAAGAGTACATCACTTATGAGTTAGTTCCTGCTTCTCCAGCAGTGTCCTGCCTGTCTGGTTTGTCTAATTTTGATAGTTTTCGTGATGGGTGGTAGGTGGCCGTAGAGCTGCTGCTTTGTGGGGTGTTGCCTTCATGACTAGTTCAAGATTGATCGCAGCATTCTTGTGTAGTTGTCGTCAAGCTTTTTCTCTATACGTTTAATTAGCGTCCATGTAGTGCATCAAAATAGCAATACTGACACGACCGCTACTTGGAAGAAACTGCATTTTATTTTATCGGTCTGGTCTGACTTCCATATGACCGATAGCCGATCGATACCTGCCCATGCCTTTGCTAGTCGCGTATTGATGTCTGTCTAGGTTGATGAGACACTGCTTCCCAGGTAGGTGAACTTGTCGGATGTTTGATTAAAGCACATATATTCCGTTTTGTGTGCATTGACATGGAGGCCAATGCCTGCGGCGGCTCGTTCCAGACTATGTGACCGGGTTTCAGCTTGGGCCAGATGTGCTATGTAATCGGTGTAGTCGGCGTCGGTAATTGATTTTGCGGGGTACCTTCTGCTTCTTTCTTTTGTTAGCTTGAAACTGTTTTCTTTGATTTTATCGATAGATGTTCTAAGCACGTAGTCTAGACAGATGATAAAGAGGTATGGAGCTACTGTGTTTCCTCGCAGTACACCTGCTACAATGTCGAAGTAGTCTGCGTCTCCATCCGGAGAACGGAATTTTACCTTGGCGTTTCTATAGAGAATCATTATGACTGCGACGGTTTCTTTTGGTAGGCCGTAAGCGAGTAGAATTTGCTCCATCTTTCCTCTGTGAATGGAGTCAAAATCCTTGGTAAAGTTGACAAATAATATAGTAGGTGGCCGTACAGCTGGTGCTTTGTTGGCTGTTGCCTCCAGAACTTGTTCAATATTGCTCGCATCACGTACACCTTCAAGAATTCTACGGATAGTCAAAATTTGTGATGTCGTGGATCAATTTCTCCGGAAGCCATTTTGGTTCTTCCTTAGTATGTTGTCAATTCTGGTCTCTATGCGGTTGCGTAGTGGAGCATTGTATATTTTGTCCTCTATGGATGTTAGGGTTATACTTCGGTAGTTCTTGGCTAATCCGAGGTCGCCCTTTTTAGGGAAAGGGAGGATGCATCCCTTTTGTCGATCTGTCTATCGGGTTTTGATTATATACGGCATTGCAGTGTCAGAGCAGTATGTCGTCGAATTGTCTGGTCTTCCATACTTCTGGGGGAATTTCATCGAGCCCTGCTGCTTTTCTGTTTTTAATTTTTCTAAGTACTGAGTCGAATTCTTCTTGAGTAAACGGTTCGAGTTTGATGTCTAATTGCTTACTTATAATCTTCGAGATTGGCTTATGTATAACTTTTGGAGGGTTTCTGAGTAAATTCTCGAAGTGCTGTTTCCACAGGTGTATTCGTTCTTGTTGGCCGGTAGCTTTCAGTTTAGCTTTGGCAGACCTCTTCCTTCTGCTCACTTTGTTTATCGTTTGCCGTGTTTTCCTGGCTTGCCTATCTTCAACCGAGTCTCTAATCTTATCAATCTGATTTTGTATGAATTCTGCTTGTTCTTTTAGGTATATGTTTACTTATTCATTTTGTTTTTTTTTTTAAGTTTCAGGGTATTTGTGTTAGTTGGGTTCTTTCTATTGCATTTGGAGGCAGTTTTCACACCTGCACGCTTTTCTTTTACCGTTAATATCTTCCATGGGACTCTATATTCGTCATTCGGAGTATGTGTTTCTGTTTTCTCCTCTTGTGCATCGAATTTGTTTCCTATCGCATATTTATATCTAATATATCTGTTATTAACAGTGTACAGTGGTCGTTGCTCGGGTGGCATTCTTTCGTAGGCTCAGTCGTATTTTTGCCGTAACAATTCGGTGCTCGGAGGAGACACCCGCGAAGGATGAGTATGCCTCGCAATTCATTGCGCAATTTTTTGTTTATAAAGACGTAGTCTATTTGTGCTTTATTATTGTTTGCGTATGTGTAGGTCCATAGTTTTCCCTCCGTTAATTTGAAAGTTTGTATTGAGCATGTTAATCTATTTTTTATCGTGAAATCTATTTGATGTTGTCCATTTCTGTTTGACGAGTTGCGTAGGTTGAATTTGTGGTTTATGTTTTTTTCCCGATTTGGGTATTCATGTCTCCGCCAACGACAAGAACGTTGTGTTTCGGAATGCTACGAACAAGAGAGGATAACTCATCATAGAAGGTAATGTGTTCAGTTTCTTCACTAACATTGGCAGGGCTGTAGCAGGAGATGATTGTTGCACTGGAGTTGCCGTTAAAAGTAGCTAACATCATCCTAGGTCATATTTTCTCTATGCTATTTAGTGATTTTAGGGCTTGTGATCCTATAAGCATACCTAGCCTCCTATCGTGGCATCGACAGGGTTTTTCTATGCTGATGCAGAGGCTAGCATCCATCCATTGCCAGAATCGTGATATTTAATATCCTCGCTCTGTGTGTATCTTTGTTCTTGAATGTACATTATGTCTATATTATGATCTATGGCAGATGCAGTCAGCTCCGGTCGTTAACCTATTCTATTAAGGCCTTAACGTTGAATGTTGCTAAAAATGACAGGAAGAATATACGTTATAAAATTATATATACACGGGGACCTACAGATAGAATGGTCTATCACGATCAGTCAGTCACTCGTTCGGGCTGTCAAGAAGTTCGGAGAGTGGCCGGTGAGTGACGAGAGTGGGGGTCAGGCGGCCCCGGCATACCCCAGTTGAGAACCTCCCATCAAAGTAGCAAGGATTTAAGGCCCTGAATATGGAATCACAACGTGGGTTAAGGTCAATATAGCAGTCCTCCGCCAGTCTGTGTCCGCATCCTTCGTCTCCCTGTCTCTCTCAGACACTTACGGCTAATTTCGACCCTTCGAGTAATGAAGAAGAGATAGAGAGATTTCTATAAAAAAAATTGTTATTGCCTCTTCATTAAGTCGGTACACAACACTAACGCTATGAGAAATGCACTGAGACTCTAAGGTTTGAACTCGGGTCGTCGAATCCATTTCTTAAGACGATAAACGTTACGCCAAATAAATCACTGTGCATAGGTTATTAGCACTACAATGATCCTTTTTCAAATGATTGATTCATTTGTCCATGCACAGCGCAAATATATCATCCTCGAAGAATATAGCATCTGTATAATTGTTCTTAATTCAATTGCTTTTGGATCCTACATGATGATATTGCAACTTCTCATGGACGGTTTTTATAGATCGTGAACGATTAAGTTCTACGGCCATACCACGAAATCTACGCTGTCGATTATTATCAATGATTATAACAGCTGAAGACAGCGAGTCAAGTCTTGCTTTGATACATATTTGTACATCATATAATTAGAGATCATAATTATTAAACCGAATTCGGCATGAAATCTCCCAACAAGGGTCTACATACCGTAAAACCAAACCAACGAACACACTATGAATGTCCATGAAGATTAAAATGAATGGAAACAATAGATTGTAAGCTCTCACACAAGAGAGAGAGAGAGAGAGAGAGAGAGAGAGAGAGAGAGAGAGAGAGAGAGAGAGAGAATACGGGCTTGACAATGTTCATTATTAAAGTAGGTTGAAAGTAGACTGAGTGAGAGCGTGCGTGAGAGAGAGAGAGAGAGAGAGAGAGAAAGAAAGAAAGAAAGAGAAAGAGAGAGAGAGAGGTCGACACAGTAACAGATACAGAGAGAGAGAGAGAGAGAAAGAGAGAGAGAGACCGAATATGGCAATGATTATTATAATGAAAGCTGACATGATGAATGAGTGGGAAAAAAAGAATTAGTGCATGTGTGTATGCGTGAGAGAGTAGGAGAGAGAGAGAGAGAGAAAGAAAGAAAGAAAGAAAGATGAAAGAGCGAGAGAATAAACGAATTTGATGATGATGATGATGGTCCCAAAGCAATTCACTGAACGACTAGACACTTGACATCGAGATCTTCGTGGAGGCTATTTATCGTTGGGAGGTGGGGGGTCGAAAAACCGATGAACCAAGCACTTCAAAGGGAAAGGCGAGGGCGAGTGGTGAAGTAAAATCTCTCGTGATTGTCTATTTACAAGTTGTCAGCTGTGATGCCCCAACAGGTTAATTCAGTAATCTACCAAAGAAACCACGCTTATTGTAACGGCTATCTTCGAACAAGATGGAGTCGGTAAAATAGGTTCAAATCTTAGGCAGAATTAATGCTCTAGCGAAAAGGCATGAATCCATTTATTCCCTCGCGAGTACAGGTTAGATTGTAAGACAAATTTAGTTGTTTAGCCTCAGTTAGACAAGCAGTCGAGTTAAAAGAAAACTCTGAATTCAAACCAGTAGCTTAGCGCTTAAAAAAGATTGACCTTGTGTCCCATTCTGCTCGTAACAGAGGATTTAGATAAATACGGGGAAAATTGTGTGTGTGTGTGTGTGTGTGTGTGTGTGTGTGTGAGTGTGTGTGTGTGTGTGTGTTTTGCAAATTTCATCATTGAATTC
>OY757933.1:39260877-39338377 GCA_963585895.1 Sepioteuthis lessoniana | reverse complement strand
AACAACAAATGTAGGTTATGTGGTAACAGAGAGAAATCGATTAACTGCATAATAAACGAGTGCAGCAAATTAGCACAGAAAGATTATTAGACTAGACACGTCTGGGTAGGCATGGTGATCCACGGGGAATTGTGTAAGAAATTAAAATTTGACCATACGAAAAAATTGTATATGCACAACCAAACAGCTGTCCTGAAGAATGAGATACACAAAATAAGAATGGGTTTTAAAATAAAAACGGATCACCTAACCTCGGCCAGACGATTAGACCTTCTAATAATCAACAAAAAAAGAGAATTTGCAAAAATGTGGACTTTGCTGACCCGGCTGACCACAGAGTAGAATTGAAAGAAAGTGAAAAAAAGCATAAGTACCTGGACATTGCTAGGAATTAAAAACTGTGCAACATGAAAGTGACGATAATACCAATTATAATTGGTGCTTTTAGAACAGTCACCGAAGGATTATTAAAGATTCTGGAAGAGTTGGAATAAGAGGATGAGTGGGGACCATCCAAACTACAGCATCATTGAGATCTGTCAGAATGATTAGAAGAATCCTGGAAATTTGAGGAGATTTGTTGTCATTCAAACTTCAGTAAAAGACCATTAGGTAATGCTGATGTGAAAAAAACTCTCAAGGAATAATAATAATAATAATAATAATAATAATAATAATAATAAGCTCATTAACAAGTTACCGGACACTCCTAGCCTACGTGAAATACACAGAACTGCATTTTGCCGAACTGCTCATACCCTAAAGAGAATATTTTCAATGCGACGGAAATATATCTCTAGAAGAGACCGTAAAAAACATCTATACATAGAATGCATATAATCACTAGCTTTCCCCACGCTAGGTCTTGAGTAAGGATCTGTTGAAGAATTGTCAGAAATCGAAAATAAAAGGGAAAATTAAAAAATAATTATTATTATTTAATTTTCCCTTTTATAATAATAATAAAAATAATAATCTGGGACTTTGAGAAACAAATAGGTTACCTAACCCCGACCAGAAGACCAGACGTTGAGATAATCCCCACCAAAACAAAAACAAAAAAAAGAAAGACAATTCATCGTATCGTAGATTTTGCCGTTCCCAGCGGACCACTGCGTGAAAATCAAAAATTGCCTTAAAGAGAGACAAGTACTTTGATTTTGCCGGAGAACTAAAAATGTTGTGGAACTGAAGGGTGACGATGATACCAATTGTAATTGGCTCGAGTGGAAGACTCCCCAAAAGAGAGTAAAGATGAAAGAAAGTGCTCAAAATCTGAGGATGGGCAGAGAATATCCAAGATCAGCTAAAATACTTAGAAGAGTCGTGGAGATTTGAGGAGACTTGCTGTTACTCTAACTCTAGTAAAAGACCATCAGATAATGCTGGTGTGAAGAACTCGTTAGAAGTGAAATAATAATAATGATAATACGAAACGATTAATCATATAATAAGTGAATTCAATAAATTAACACAAAAGGAGTACAAGACTAGACATAACTAGATTGGGAACGTGATCTTCTAGGAGTAGTGCAAGAAACTGAGATTTGACAATACAACTAAATGGTCTAGGCACGAACCAAAATCCATCCTGGAGAATGAGATCCACAAAATTCTCAGGGATTTTGAGAAACAGATTACCGAATCCTGGCGAAAGAAAAAAAAACAGGCAGAATGATAGTTAAAAAAAAAGAGAATCTGCCGGACCAGTAAGTGTAAATAAAAGAAAGCAAAAAGAGAGAGAAGTACTTGTACCTTGCCTGAAAAGTAAGAAAGCTATGGAACATGAAGGTGACAGTGGTACCAATTGTAATTGGTATGCTTGGAATGATCCCCAAATCTTTGGTAAGGATGTTGTTGGAGGATGAGCCGAGAGCATTCAAATTACAGCATTATTCAGGTCGACCAGAATACTAAAGAGTCCTGAAAACCAGAGAAGACACAGTAAAAGACCATCAACTAAATGCTGATGTGAAGAACTCGCAAGGAGCAATTTTATAATAATAATAATAATATCACATAATGTAAGCCAGAAGACCAGACCTTGTAATAATCAACAACAACAAAAAAAAAAAGAGAATTTGCAAAATTGTCGACTTTGCTGTTCCGGCTGACCACACAATAAAACTGAAAGAATGTGTAAAGAAGGATAAGTACATCGACCTTGCAAGAGAATTGAAAAAACTGTGGAACATGAAGGTGACAATTATACCGATTGGGATTGGTGCTTTTGGTACAGTAACTAAAGGATTATTAAAGGGACTGGAGGACTTGGAAGTTGGCAGGTGAGTCGAGACCATCTAAACGACAGAATTATTGAGAAGTCTGGGAGACTTGAGGAGACTTGCTGTCACTCAAACTCCTGTGAAAAACTATCAGCTAATTCTGATTTGAAAAACTCTGTAGGAGTAAATATCAATGATAATAATAATAATAATAAACAAAAAGAATTTGTCGGACCACAGAGTGAAAATAAAAGAAAGTGAGGTGATAGACAAATACATTACACTTGTCTATAATTAAAAAATAAATGTGGAACGTGGAGGTGACTGTTAAATCAATTGTAGTTTGTTAGCTTGGAATGACTCACAAAAAGGTTTGGAACAATTGGAAATCAGAAGAATTGTGACCTTCTTGACAACTGCATTGTTGAGATCTACCAGAATAATGAGAAATGTCCTGGTGACCTGGGGTGATATGACCTCGCTCCGGGTGGTGCAAAAAACTCGCAAAGTACAAACAAATAATAATTATAACTACAGTGAGAAACCATCAACAAATGCTGTAATGAAAAACTCTCTAAAAGAGTAAAATAATTATAATAATGATAAAAAATATTCAGTTAGACTCCTGGAGAGACTATTGAAATTTTGTCTTGGATTACTGTTCGCTGATCATCATCGGTTTTAATGCAACTGGTGGGAAAATATGCTGAGTAATACTACTAATGATAATATGGTCCAAAGGAAATAAATCTATTTAAACTATTTTGCATTACATTGCATCAACACACGCCAAACACTAATTGACATGTTTGGTTGACAATTGTCATGCAACTCGGTTGCGGGCTTGTCCGGTCATTCACTCTCCCAATGGCAGAAAATTTTCGAAGTGTTAATTTGATGTAATTCACCATTTTGACGGTTATTTAAATGAAAGTCGCAAGAACGAAAGTCGCTATGATTGATTGACAACTTACGCCTAATTAAAGGAGGAAACAACAAAAGTGCGAAAATATGTGGCATGGTCTACGGCTCATATGAGAGAAAGTGAAAGTGAAAATGTAAGTGAAACTAAGGAGAAAAGTGTATTTTGCCAAGAGTGTCATGCAAAGCAAGCATAAGATCAAATTCTGTGTCAATCGGCAGAACTATCAAAGAGAAATTTTAAACAAATAAAGACAAGCTTAAGTTTCTAGAGATTGAGTTCTATCCAGGAGAGAATTTTCTGTGTCACAAAGCATTTATTGTGATGGCTGATAGACTGTTAAAAATTAACCTCCTTCTGGTCGTCCGGTCATTTCATGAACAACAGAAAATTTGACAAAAGTAAAGAAGTTCAATTTTATAATGATCAGAGCGGACAAAGAAATAATCATTTTCTATACCGGACACAAATTTTTAGGATCAGTGTCGGTTCGGTTTCTTTGTTGGATGTCATATCAATCTTTGCGGAACGGTCAGTGCCAAAGCCTTTCTTGTCAAACAAAATTGCAACTACAATGATCATTAAATAAGTTTCCAGACTTTTTTCGTATGGGCACTTTTATTGATAGTACACACATGAAACTCCAGTCCCCTTCGAAGTAATCTTCTCAGGCTGCAATGCATTTGTTGTACCGTTCCAACAACTTCTGGAATGCTCCATGGACGTCCTCTTGTGTCAGCGTGTCAATGAGCTTCGTCACAGCCTCTTTCATCTCCTCAATTGTCTCATAACGACAGCCTCTGAACTTGGGGAATAACCAAAAGTCACAAGTAGCAAGATCTGAACTATCCTATTTACCCAACCCCTCCGCTCGGGCAGGATATGACACAAGGTCAATTTTTAAGCGGAGTTTAACAGGTTTCAATTCAGAGTTCAAATACCGTTTGCTAGGATGGTCAAATTCTAAGCATAATTCCTTGGAGAACAGCGAAATGAAAATAACAAATCATCATCATCGTCATGTTGCTCAGCCAGCACGGATCTTCCTGACCCTCTCCCGCCACCCGTCTCTATCCTCCATTGCTCCCGGTAGGTCTTCAACGCTACATCCTGTATTGGCACAGAGCTGTTGTATATAGCTTCTAGCTGGTCGTCCTGCCTTTGCTCGTCCATGTGAAAGAGTCCACTGGAGTATGTCGCTTATGAGTTCGTCCACACTTCTCCAACAATGTTCCGCCTGTTTGGTTCGTCTAACTTGGATAGTTTTCGTGATGGGTGGTAGGTGACCGTACAGTAGCCGCTTTGAGGGGTGCTGCCTCCAGGACTTGTTCAATATATATTGAAAATACATTTAAAAAATAAAAAAATGATGATAATGTCTCTATATTGAATCAATATCTTCGTATTATTCAAAACGGTTTTAAAGAACTGTAGATTTTTTCCTTGCTTACTTCATGATTAGCGTAACTAAAATAATCATTTTCTTTCAGGCAGATAAGTAAGCAAAAAAGAAAAAGAAAGAAATAAAGAAAGAAAGATAAAAACTGTCTAATTGCAGACGAAAGTCACAAAGTCGATTGTTCACCAGCGGCGGGTTCATTCTTATCTGTTTCAAAGGTTGTACCAATTAGAGAGCACTTATGGCCGAATTACTGAGCAATAAGATCCCTTGTCCGGACAGTTGCATTTGCTTTTTGTGGACCTAATTAATGATTCCTGTACAGCGGGCATTGGTGTCTGACCGAGTACATTGCATACATCCTATGGTCTCCCAGAAGAAACCCCTAGTGGATATAAGATAAACCAATAGGGAAGGGTTTGAAGAATGCGTAAGTAAATGTCTCACAAAAAGGGTTGGTTTAGTTTTATGGCAGATCAACTATTGTAGGTTATATAGAAGAACGATATACAATAAAATTCTGTTTTAAACTTGGAAAAAATGCCACAAAAACGTAAGGAATACTTCAGACTGCTTTTGGAGCATCTTGCATGAATCGAGCATCAGTTTTTGAGTGGCATAAGAGATTCAAGCAAGGCAGAGAGTCTGTGAATGATGATGAGAGGTGTAGGAGGAGTAAGGAAGTCAATACACCAGAGTTGATTGGCCAAATGGTTTGGGTTAGGGTTACTATGTTGAGGTTTTAAGGGAGTTCAGCAAGAGATTCCGTCGGAAGAGGCCAGCACACTTCAAATCGGGTCAGTGGCATTTCCACCAGGACAATACACCAGTCCACAACTCCATCCTTGTCACAAATTATTTCACCAATATGGGCATCGAGACCGCTCCTCAGCCTCCCTATAGTCCAGATCCTGCCCGTGGTGCAAAGGTTATCGTCGTAGGAAATGGACACGACGATACGAGTTCAAATCCTGGACGAGACTGATTGCATTTCACATAGCACTAATACCCTTGGGAAAGGTATGAATCCAATTATTCTCCCTCCAGCTATGGGTAAATAGTAGGACAGACTAGGTTCTTCAGCCTTGGTGAGGCAACTAGTCTAGGAGAAGGAAAACTGAATTCAAACCTGTTTAACTCCGCTTAAAAAATTGACCTTGTGTCATATCCTGCCCGAGCGGAGGGGTTGGTAAATATGATCATTGGTATGCACAAAGGATGAGATAATTATGCCAACATTATTTATTCTCACGTTTTCAGAACCATCGCTGGGAAGTAAATATTAGCCACTGTAGTGGGTAAAATGAAAAGAAAAATAAATGATCCAAAACAAAAGACGTTCACATCATTTGGTCTTTCAAAATAGAGAAAAAGGTTTACATAATAGGAACATTATTTTGCTGATTAGTGTAAACCAAATTTAGAAAAAAAGAGATTTCTAAAGGCCTAAATATTTTGACTGCAAAGATGATTATAGTCACAACTGAATATGGAGGACAAAATGTATCTGTCTTCCTCCATTTGTTAATCGGTATCTATCTATCTATCTATCTATCTATCACTCAGTCTGTCACTCGGTCACGATATCTCTGTTCATACCTATCTCAGTTCAATATCTATCTATCTATCTATCTATCTATCTATCTCAGCTTGTTCGTATCTAACTAAAAATGTACAAATGTATGTATGTATCTATGTATGCACCTATCTAGCTATCTATCCATCTGTTTGCCTGTCACTCTGTCTGTCACTCAGTCTGAATATCTTTGTTCCTGTCTATGTATCTCAGTTCTTCAGTCTCTTAATATCTATCAATCTATCTATCTATCTATCTATCTATCTTTTTCAGTCTATCAATATCGATCAATTTATTTGTCTGGGTGGATAGCTATCTAATTTCGTATTTATGTCTCTATCTCACTCAGTCTCTTAATATCTAGTTATCTTTGTATAACTCAGCTTATTTGTATTTATGTAGATATAAAATAGATAGATTTCGATTGCTACATATATTTAAACAAAATATAGGCACAGAGACTATTCTGCTTAACCCTAACCGGAATAGATCGACTCATCTTTCTTCGAAATAATATTTCCTTTGCTAGTCACATTTTCCCCTGATCCTAACCATTGTTTTCCATCATCCATATGGCTTTTTCCATGGGTTAAATCAACTGTTGTTTCTATTTCGTTAGATCTGCTTCACATCTTCAATTATTCTCGTGACCTCTTCATGAATGGAACCCGCTCCATAGTTGCACAAACAGAAGAAG
Organism: Sepioteuthis lessoniana; assembly: GCA_963585895.1. Classification (NCBI taxonomy): domain Eukaryota; kingdom Metazoa; phylum Mollusca; class Cephalopoda; order Myopsida; family Loliginidae; genus Sepioteuthis; species Sepioteuthis lessoniana. The sequence goes on along the minus strand of OY757933.1, from coordinate 39,331,558 downwards.
AAGAAAGAGAAAGAAAAAAAAAACATTAGTCCAATTCTATTGTGAACTCTTCCCTTTCTTCTCGTGTATCATACTATTGAGTCCCAGTATACAAGAAAGAAAGAAAAAAGTACCCAATTCTTTTCATGTTGTAAGCTGGTAAAATGTTTTTGGACGCTTTTTTAGGGTCTGGAAATATCAGGGAGTTTTTTGGGGTTTTTTTGTTTTTTATATTTTTTGCTTTCGTTTTTTCTTTCCTGCTGAACCACGGATCCTGATAACTTCTTGCTTAAATCTCACCTTTTCTCGTTTACGTTGTCACACGTTATTTGGTTCGATAATTTCGTTTGCTTTCCTTTTTGTGTTTCTGAGTTTGTTTTTATGACTTGCATTCTTTACTGTCTGTTATGTTATACATAACGGGTTTAAATCTCACTCACTCTCCCTCCCTCCCTCCCTCCCTCCCTCTCTCTCTTTCTCTCTCACGCACGTGCGTGCACTTTCTCTCAATTGGTCTTTCTTTTCTCTCTTCCTGTTGCACGACTTTCATTATTTTTTCTTTTGTTTCTTTTTATAAGCATTGTCATGAGGTTTTGTGACGTTTATTTTATTGTTGATAATTTCTATATACAATGGGTTCAAATATTTCTCGGGTTGTTCTATCCTCTACTTCTCTCTCTCTCTCTCTCTCTCTCTCTCTATCTATCTATCTCTCTCTCTCTCTTACTTTTTACATATGGAGTGTTACATATGTCTGTCTTCCTCTTTCTTTCTCATTGTCTCCTTTTTTTATTTTTCTGTTTTTGTTATTTTCATTTTTTCCCTAAATATCTTTATTTTTTTCCATTTTTCTTGTGCATAAGACTTTACCCCCATATATATATATATATATATATATATATATATATATTAGGATTTCAGATTTTTCACTGTCCTTCTCGTAGTCCTTTTTTTATCTCTCTTCTATTCTTATTCGCTTCTTTTGTGTTACTTCAGCATATTCATTTTTTAATTCTATATTATACTTTTAACACACACACACACACACACACACACACACACACACACACACACACACACACACACACACAAACACACGCACATTTATATTTTCATTTTCATGTGTAGAAGTTTCTGAAGAGATTTTCTTCACACACAGTCTTATCTAATACGAATAATTTGAAAACAGATCTATTTGAACCATAGATTTGACCATAACAAGTTAAACCATTCCTAGTCAGAGTGTATCCAGGAGTAATGGCAATGAAGGAAGACTCTATACTCCCAACTAATTCAGAAATTGAGCATCACAACCTATTCAAATTGGTTGGTTGGTTGTTTGGTTGGTTTTATGCCATATCAACCCTTATAGGCTATTTAATACATATGTATCAAATATATACATATATATATGATTTAAAATATGTATATTTTGGCAGCATTTTTTCATTGATACATATTTGATTGAACATAATAGACATTTTTTGTCTACACATTTTTGTTAATACTTTCACATTGCTGTATTGATCTTATGATATTCGGCGGGAATTGGTTGACAAACCTTCTATAATTAGTTATTTCTCAATTGCTTCCAGCCCAACTTTGTGCCATCATCCGGGGAAGATGTATAATAAAAGTGATGTAACTTTTGTATGTACATTACTGCTTTGTAAGAATGAGCGTTTGTACCGTTGTATTATGTAGCGTTTACTTTTCGAATTTGTTTCTATAGCGCCAGTAGCTAACGACATTTAAATACATTAGCACTGGTTTGAAAATTAATTCTATTAAGGTTCGAGGGAGAGGAATTATTTTTAATGACTAAGAGGTTTTAGATTAATTATAGTATATAATAAGTTGTTGTTTTTTTTATTAGGATCAGTGGGGAGTATATTTTTATGAATCAATGTTTTTGATATTTTTTCATCTGATTTATAATTGTTGTGCATTTGGTTGCGGTAAAAAATGTTTGATAAATGTTTGTTGACTGGGTGGAGTGGTACAGTGTTTATTTTATTGGTTAACATTTTTAACCATACGTTTAATTTGTTCATCAACAATATTGTTAGGAAACCCTGTTTTATGTTTTCTACTTCTTTATAAAATATTCTTTTGGAGGAAGAGATCCGTTTGGCACGGTATATCAGGTTATTAATAATTGCGTTTTATTATCTGAAGGGGCATTCACTTTTAATGTTGAGGGTACAGACATTGTCATTAGAGGGTTTTTGTAAGTAGAAGTAGTGAAGTTATTATTGTTGATTTGTAAACACAGTTTTTATATAACATTTTAAAAAGAGCCTGAGCTCATTTTATTCGCACGCTGTTCAATATTTTCATTTATTTCTATCTTACACGAATAATTCAATTTATTATCAATATTTGTATGCACTTAGTCAAATAGTTTCAAGTAGAGTAATATACCAGTAACAATTTAACATCAGTCATTTTGCTTGCACACATTTAGATGGATATACATATATGATTTGAAAGTGAATAGTTTGTTGGTATTTCATTTTTAAATGAGTTAGAACTAATTTGTTTGCACACAAGTCTTACTCTTGTTTCTACACAGTTAATGGTTTCAATTTTTGCTATCTAACACTAATATTTCAATTCAACACTAATCATTTATTTGGAGACCGTGAAGGGGTTACAAGTATTGCTAATTAACTCTAATTAATCATATTTACCAACCCCTACGCTCGGGCAGAATCAAATCAAATCAAAAATCATTGCATTTTGTGACAAACATACGTGATGAACTAATACACAGGCACACGTGATACTATTTACCAACCCCTCCGCTCGGACAGGATATGACACACGGTCAATTTCTAAGCGGAGTTTAACAGGTTTGAATTCAGAGTTTTCCTTCTCCTAGACTAGTTGCCTCACCAAGGCTGAAGAACCTAGTCTGCTCTACTATTTACCTATAGCTGGTGGGAGAATAATTGGATTCATACCTTCCCCAAGGGTATTAGTGCTATGTGAATTGCAATCTGTCTCGTCCAGGATTTGAACTCGTGTCGCCGTTTCCATTTCCTCTGACGATAACCATTACACAACGAGCACCTCTAATTAACTCTAATTAACAAATGCTCAGCAATGTTCAGTCCTTTGGACATAGTTAAATGATCAAACAGTTCTATTACTAACAATTCAACTTAGTATAACTCATTTATTTGCACACAGTTAAATGTCAAACAATTCTATTTGACCCTTAGATAAAAGGCCATTTCAATTAAAAATGAGTCCAACTTTGTCTATTTAGGAGGAAAGTTGCTTTATATCAAAAAGGGTTGTTAGTGTTGTGACACAATTTTATACGCTTCAGTGACCTCGCTTAGATCAAGTGTACCCAGTGTCCCACGGTCAAGTAGATAGAACCCTATCAGGTGCTACCATTCCGGGCCAAAGTGAACCAGGGAGTAAAGGCAGTTAAGGCGACACGAGTTCAAATCCTGAGAATGATTGCATTTCACATAGCACTAATACCTTTGGGAGAGGTATGAATCCAATTATTCTCCCTGCAGCTATGGGTAAATAGTAGGGCAGACTAGGTTCTTCGGCCTTGGTGAGGCAACTAGTCTAGGAGAAGGAAAAATCTGAATTCAAACCTGTTAAACTCCGCTTAAAAAATGACCTTGTGTCATATCCTGCCCAAGCGGAGAGATTGGTAAATATGGTTAAGGAGTACTCCACATTCTCCAAATAGAACTGTTTGATCATTTGACAGTGCACAAATACAAAAAAAAGAACGCTTACTAGCGTATTATCCCGAAGCACGTCTTCAAAAATCATTGCATTTTGTGACAAACATACGTGATGAACTAATACACAGGCACACGTGATACTATTTACCAACCCCTCCGCTCGGGCAGGATATGACACACGGTCAATTTTTAAGCGGAGTTTAACAGGTTTGAATTCAGAGTTTTCCTTCTCCTAGACTAGTTGCCTAACCAAGGCTGAAGAACCTAGTCTGCCCTACTATTTACCCATAGCTGGAGGGAGAATAATTGGATTCATACCTTCCCCAAGGGTATTAGTGCTATGTGAAATGCAGTCAGTCAGGTCTAGGATTTGAACTCGTGTCGCCGTGTCCATTTCCTATGACGATAACAACTACACCACGGGCACTCGGGACAGGCTAGGTAATTTCGTGAATAAAAAGGATTCACACTTTATATTTTCCGGTGCTCGTGAAGAACGGACGAATTTTACCACGCCTTCCTGGATCTCGATCAAAGCTTCAAGTTCGAAGATAATTCCCTTAAAATAAAACAGAAAAAATTACTTTCGCTAATACAAATGTCAAGTTTTCTTCTTTGATGCAACCAATCGCCAACTGATCGATAAACGTATAACGCCACTTCCATCAAAAACGAATCAAATTTTGTCAATTCATCTAAGGGAACTTGTTTAAGATTAAAAGGATTGTTTGTATGGTAATATAATTTTATGTAAGTTTCAGACAGCTACCCCCCCCCGCCTGTCGATGGTTTAGGACCCTCCACCAAAGTATGTCTTGGATATGACACAAAGCTATTTAGGAGGAAACTTGCTTTATATTATGTGTTGTGACATAATTTTATACGTTCCAGTGACCTCGCTTAGATCCAGTGATCCCAGTGTCCCACGGCCAAGAGAGTACCACTCTCAGCGCGTGAGTGAAATAAAAGATGCTAATTTGAATATCTTTCTTTAAAAATCTCGCATTAAACAAAAATCTTACTAGAAAACTATTACCTGAAATCACATACGAATTTATCCAACTCCTTCGCACGAACGGGGTGTGATAATTTAGAGTTTTCCTTCTCCAAGGCCAGTTGCCGTACCAAGATTAAAGAGTTCAGTCTGCTCTATTATTGATCCATAGCTGGAGGAAGGCTAATTGGATGCAAACCTTTCTAAAGGGCAAAAGCGCTTAAAAACAAACTCTTCAAAACTCGAACTCGAGTCACTGTGTCCATCTCTTACGACCATAGACATTACACCAATAGCGCCTCCAAATCATTATTTATATCGATATAACAGGTGATCTGTATACATGATTGTAAACGTTTCCAGCAGATCGAGGAATTATAACCTCTCTCTCTAACCCTCTGTCTCTATCTCTCGGTCTCTCTCTCTGTGTTTGTCTATCTACCTATCTCTTATCTCTGATCATCTTCCTCTTTCTCCTTCAGAAATTTTCAATCTCTCTCTCTCTCTTTCTCTTTCTCTCTCTCTCTTTCTCTCAGTTTATATATCTACCTATCTCATCTCTCATCCTCTTTCTCTCTCTCCTTCAGACATTTTCAATCTCTCTCTCTCTCTCTCTGTTTTTCTATCTACCTTTCTCCTATCTCTGATCTTCTTCCTCTTTCTCTTTTAGACATTTTCCATCTCTCTCTCTCTCTCTCTCTCTTTTTATCTACCTATCTATCTCTTATCTCTCATCATCTTTCTTTCTCTCCTTTAGACATTTTCAATCTCTCTCTCTCTCTCTCTCTCTCTCTCTTTCTCTCTCTCTCTGTTTATATATATATATATATCTGTCAGTCTATCTACCAATCTCTTATTTCTTATCATCTTTCTCTCTCTTTCCTTCAGACATTTTCTTTCTCTTTATTTTTATTTGGGTAAAACTCAGCTGCTATGGTGAGGCTCAGGTTCGAAAACTCTAGGGAAACTTGAATCACCCATTCTTGCCTTTACTTTCAGTTCAACACTGAACCGAGAAAAAGAATGACTAGTTTGGTTTGTTTGTTTGGATTTTATGGCATCACAATCTTTGTAAGTTATTAAATACCGAATCTATTTTTATACAAATAAAAAGTTCTATTTCAAACAATACAGTTTAGCATAAGTACATAGTTTAATCGTCAAAAACATTTCTATTTCAAACCATTTAGTTTAGTCAAACAGCTCTAATTCAAACAATATAGTTTAGTATAAGAATAATTTTCGTCAAAACAGTTTTATTTCAAACACTTCAGTTTAGTGTAAGTACAATTTCAATGTAAAAACAGTTCTATTTCAAACAATACAGTTTAGCATAAGTATGCAGTTTAAATGTCAAAACAGTTCTCTTTCAATTAATTTAGTTTAAGCTGGCAAAGGTAGGAAGCAGAAGATACCCCGACCAAAGAATTACGGACGCGGACTACGTCGATGACGTAGCTATTCTGGCAAATACAACCGTCCAAACCGAATCTCTGCTACATAGTCTGAAACGAGCTGGCATAATCCTAAATGTCAACGCAGACAAGACGGATACATGTGTTTTAATCAAAGAGGCGACATCTCCACACTAAATGGTAGTTCTCTGAAACTTGTTGACAAGTTCACCTACTTAGGAAGCAGTGTCTCATCAACCTAGAAAGACGTCAACACGCGACAAGTAAACGCGTGAAAAGCTATCGATTGGATATCGGTTATATGGAAGTCACACATGACCATTAAAATAAAACGCAGTTTTTTTCCAAGCAGTGTAACATATTCACCCTCGACCGATGTGTCAATCAAGAGATGCACCTGTGTAAATAAGCGGAAGCAGGTGGGCGTGAGACAGGTCCCCGGTGCAGTTCGGGTCAGTTGGAATCAGTTGGATACAAGAGCCGAATTGAGAGTCCACGGCCGACCCACAGTTGAGCAACCCCAGCCAAGATAAGGAAGAAGTGCTGCTATGGTCGTGAGAAGAACTTTGGGTCAAAATAACAGTCTGTTCCGGTCTCCAACTCACCTCTCACACACAAGAAACACCACCCTTTCGAGAATAAAGTGTGAGAGGTATATTTTTATAAAGAAGTGTGTTCGTATCGTACATTGAAGTTCGTCATTATTGTTGACTATGTTTCCGCTTATATTTGTATATGTATATGTCTGCGGCTATACAACAGCAGCAGTCGTGTCGATACTGTTATATGGATGTACTACATGGACGCTAACTAAAGAGATGGAGAAAAAGCCTGACGGCAATTACACGAGAATGCTTTGAGCAATATTGAACAAGTTCTGGAGGCAGCACCCGACAAAACAGCAGATGTAAGGCCACCGACAAACCATCACGAAAACTATCCAAGTGAGACGAACCAGGCAAGGAGGACACTGCAGGAGAAGTGGGGACGAAGTCATAAGCGACATACGCCAGTGGACGAGCAAAGGCAAGACGACCAGCTAGAACTTATATACAACAGGTCTCTGCCGATACAGACTGAAGACCGACAGGGAGCGATGGACGATAGAGATGGATGGTGAGAGAGGGTCAAGGAGATCCGTGCTGGCAGCGCGATATTATGATTGTGAGTTTATTATAAGCACTCAGTTTACTTCGATTTAACCCATAGATAGGACCTTGTCAGCTGAAGCAGTAATCTGCATTCCCCAATGCTCCAGCATTCCTGGAGCCTCACCATCAGGTTGTTTAGTGTCATATAACAGGACATATATATATATATATATATATATATGTATATATATATATATAATATTATATATATATAATATAAATAGTATATATATAATATATATAATATATATATAATATATATAATATAATATATATATATTAAATATAATATATATATAATATATAAATATAATATATATATATAATATATAATATATATATTATATATATATATAAATATATAATATGTATATAATATATATACAATGTATATATAATATATATATATAATATATATAATATAATATATATATATATTATATATAACATATATAATATATATATATAATATATATAATATAATATATATAAATATATTTTATAATATATATAATATAATATATATATATCATATATATATATATATATATATATATGTACAATATATATATATATAATATATATAATATATATATATTATATATATAGTATATATATATATATATATATAATATATAATCCGTGCTACCAGCGCGATATGATGATGATGATGATGATGATGATGATGATGATGATACATAATATATATAGATAGATATATAATACATATATATATATATATATATATATATATATATATATATATATATATACATATATATATATATCACTGGCATCTTTCCTTCGCTTTCTGAATTCTCTTCTATAAAAGTAAACTCTGTAAATATATCGACTTTTTTTCATAGCAATGATTAGTTTAATCTCGAAAAATAATTTCTTTTGATGCTCCTCAAAATATTATCAATTCAAACAGAAATTTCAAAGAATGATCAGAGGTCTGTCATCAAATTCTTGGTAGCTGAGAAATGCAAACCATGTGAAATTTACTGAACAATGTTTGATGTATTCGAAGAAACATGTTTTAGTCAGAAAACATCTTTACAAATGGGCTAAATGGTTTTTCCACGACAAGCCTGAGTCAAAAAGTCCGTTCATGGAGTGGAAATAAATACACTGACTCTCCGATTAAGAAAAGGTTCAGTGGGCAGTGGTTAGTATAGAAATTCATGATGACACTCTTCTAGGACATGAAATGATCCATCATGGTTAATTCCTTTGAAAAATATAAAACTGTAAACGGGCCTTTCTATACCCAATCTCTGAGGCCAAATTCACTTTAATCATTGAATGACCCTGGAACTATATATAAGAGGTTCAAATCTGTCTTTTCTCACTCTTTCCTACTCTTTATCTGAATCTTTCGGTTCAGTAATTTTTTAAATCTGTCTTTCTCTTTATCTTCTTCGTTCCTTCTCCTTGGTGAGTTCTTTTTTTTAAAGATGTTTAAATATATCACTCCGTTTGTCATCTCATATGTTCATATGAACACACACACACACACACGCGCGCGCACATACACAAAAACATAGATAGATAGATAGATAGATAGATAGATAGATAGATATCAACAGAAAAACTGAGAGACCGATAGATGAATAGATAGACCTGAATATACAGAAAATAGATAGATAGATAGATAGATAGATAGATAGAAACAGAAAACCTGATAGACAGATGAATAGACAGACATAAACATACAGAAGATAGATAGATAGATAGATAGATAGATAGATCTCATTTTACATATATACAACTACCACACAGTGCACAAAGGCTCACAGCAAAGTGATTAATCCCACGAGAGATTGTATGTTCACACCTGCGTAATTGGGTACATTCTAATAACTTGCCAACTCACATGAAGGCCACGTATCCTGTTTTATTTTTTAGACATTCAAAACTGTTGGATACGTTAAGAACATACCTTTCTTTATTTGTGTCTCGTTGAAAGATTAGGAAGATTAATTTCCATCTCCCCGCCCCAGTATTTATTTATTCATATATTCCAGTGTTTCTTCAGGTTTTCAAAGTTCAGGACAGGTGCTTTGTCGAAAGAATTATGAGGTAAAATCTGTTCCAGCTTGCAACATACGACAATGTGCCACAGTTTTCCGGAATATCCCGAAGGAACAGAGCACTGATCTTGGGCATCGCCCGGAAATCAACGTTGGTACAAGAATTTCGAAGGGAAATTAGTTCAGGTTCAAAACGTGCACATTTTATTCTTTCTCATATACATATATATATATATATATATATATATAGAGAGAGAGAGAGAGAGAGAGAGAGAGAAACAGACAGACAGAGAGAGACAGAGACAGAGACAGGCAGAGACAGAGACAGACAGACAGACAGAAAGAGATACAGAAACAAAGAGATAGAAAGACCGTCAGAGACAGTCAGACAAGCAGATTGACACATAAGCAAATAGACAGAAAGGGAGTGAGAGAAAGAGAGAGAGGGGGGAGAGGGAGAGATAGAGAGAGACATAAAATAAAAAATAATATGAATCTTTGTAATATGATGATGTAGGCTAACTAAGCTATACACATGGGGACAGCATACTTTCTCTCTCTCTTTCTCTCTCTCTCTCATTATATATATATATAAATATATATATTATCATTATGATGTGAGTGGATTTATGGTAAACTTTAAATTCTAATTTGTTGTCATTATTTACTAATGATACATCGAAAATATTGCTGTTAGTTTTTATTTCGTGAGTAAAATCTGGCTGGGTCAGTTTTGTCCAATTTATCCATAATTTTTGTTAAGTTAATATTTTGTTGATGTATAAGTAATATGGTTTGGTTTGGTTTCTTTGTTTAATGGCATATCAACCTTTGCAGGTTATTTAATGCCAACTCTATTCTCCCAGAAGAACAGTAGTGGTACTATTTAATCCATAGCTGGAAGGATAAGTGGGTTCATACCTTTCCCAAGGGTATTTGCCAGAAAATGAACGTAATAGCGCGACTGGAGTTCGAACTCGCGTACTACGATTCCGCAGTCCATCGCTTTAACCATTATACCACGAGGACAACCCCTATAAATATAATATAATCTTTATACCAGAAAGAATCTTTAAGTATCATAAATTTAAAAGGAACCAGATTTGAGAAATCCAAGAAAGAAACATTCATGGGTTCCACCAATTCGCTCTAAAATTCGCTACAGGATTAAAAAACTGAAATATAGTAAATCTACTTAACATAAATTATAGACACAATGATTCAAATTTCAATCGGGGATTCATATAAAGATTAATCACTGTGATCACGAATATCAATTACAATGATCCTACTTTATCTTGAAGACACATTGCAGCATTCTCCAGGAACGTTAGCGATTCTTTCTAGAAACTTATCAATGCTTAGTTTGAATAACAAACAATCAAAACTTCCTCAGTCGGCTGGGGCTGTAGAATACACCGAATTCAACTCTGCAGAGGGGTAAACGAGTGTTCTGGATCTGGCACTAAACAATTCGATAGTAAAGCTGCAGTAATGCTGGAGATTTAGGGTATGCAAAGTACCCCTTCATTGCCATCGCTCAAAGGTCCATTCTGGCCCAGAGTGGTAGCACCTGATAATGGTTCTATCAATGTGTTAAATAGAACTAAACCGTGGTTTACACAGAGAGAGAGAGAAAGAGAGAGAGAGAGAGAAATTGAAAATGTCTGAAGGAGAGAGAGAAGTTGCTCTGAGATAAGTTTGCATTTAAACTGAGTATTTATGCTAAACTGATTTGTTTAAAACAGAACTGTTTTGACATTTAAACTGTGTATTTATGCTAAATTGAATTGCTCGAAATAGAACTGTTTTGACATAAAAAAAAAAACAGCTTACTTATGCTAAACTCAACTATCTGAAATAAAACTGTTTTTACATTTAACTCTGAGTATTGCCGTCGGCTGGGGCTGTAGAATACATCGACTGCACCTCTGCAGAGAAGTAAGACCCCACCCCCGCAATGAACGTCCTGTATAACACAGTAAACAATCTGATGGGAAGGTTTCAGTAATGCTGGAGGTTTGGGGAATGTGGAATAGCCCTTCATTGCCATTATTCCCAGGTCCACTCTGGGCCGGAATGGTAACAACTGATAGGACCCTCTCAGGGTTAAATAGAACTAATCAGCGGGCTTATGCTGAACTAAATTACTGGAAAGAGAACTGTCTTGATCTTTGAACTGCTTACTTATGCGAGACTGAATTGTTTGAAATAGAACTGTTTTGGACAATGAAACTTTACTTACGAGAACTGTTTTTGACATAGAAACTGCACTTACGCTAAACTGAATTGTTAGAATTAGAACTGTTTGACGAAACTTAATAGCTTGAAATAGAAATGTTTTGACAATTAAACTATGTACTTACATTTAAACTGTGTATTGATGCTAAAATGAATTATTTGAAATGGAACTGTTTTTAACATTGAAACTGTCCTTACGTTAAACTGTATTTTTTCAAACAGAGCTGTTTTGACATTTAACTGTGTGTAAACAAAAGCTATACTTATACTAAACTGAATTGCTTGAATTAGAACTATTTGACTAAACTGAACAGCTTGAAATAGAAATGTTTTTGACAATTAAACTCATGCTAAACTGAATTGTTTTAAATGGAACTGATTATTTGTATAAAATGAATTTGGTGTTAAATAACCTACAAAGGTTGATATGCTATAAAACTCAACCAACCAACCAAACAAACGAACAAACAAACAATCAACATGGAACTTTTTCTGATCATCCAACATAGGTTGCGGTTAAAACAGAAAGTTTTAACAATTTTAAGGCCAACTTAGGTTTTTCCAGTACAAGTTGATACTTGGGTTACAGAGAATTCTTTCTTCGGGGGATTTTGTAGTGTCTGATGCTGGGAGGGAACGAATTTAAAACTTCTGGATCTCGTAAAAAAAAAACAACAATATAATAATTACACCTTCTGATATAGGTGGAAGTGTTTTTATTATGAATTCTACACAAACCAATTATAAAATAATTGAATCATCAGATGAGAAAAACACACACGATTAAACTACACTGCCGACCATGGTTTTATATATTGTTGTTTTCAGTAAGTCATAAAAAATTAATGACCCAGTCAGCTAGAGCTGCAGAATACACTGATTGCATCTCTGCAGAGGGGTAAGACTCCCCCAGTGAGTGTCCTGGATATGACACTAAAAATATGATGATAAAACTTCAGTAATGATGGAGCTTTGGGGAATGCGAAGTACCTCTTCATTGCCATCGCTCCCAGGTTCACTCTGGCCCGGAGTAGTTGTACCTGATTGGGTCCTATCTATGGGTCAAATAGAACAAAACCGTGTGACTACGCTAAACTGAATTGTTTGAAATTAACTGTTTTTAAATTTAACGGTGTGTTTAAACTGTACACTTATGATAAACTGAATTGTTTGAAATAGAACTGCTTTGATATTTAACTGTGTTTGCAGAAAAAAACTAATTATACTAAACTGAATTGTTTGAAACTTTTATCAAAATGACTTAATACGGCGTTAAAGGATCCGAAAAGGTTGATACACCGTAAAACAAAACAACCAAGAAACAAACCAACCTAGCTCCGAGTGACTTATTTTCTTGTTTTCTAAATTAAGAATTCATCTCAATTTGAGGACAAGGAGGACATTAAAATAGAGACAAAGTAGCAGCTTCACAGCATATCAAGAACTATTTCGATGAATAAAATTCTCAGTAAAATAAATGCGTTGAATGCCAAGGGTAAAATTTTGAAAAAAGTTAACGTTTCATGCATGGTTAGCACATATAAAAAAATATAAAAGAAGATAAATTCTGGTCTTCATTAATCGATTCCAATCCTAAAATTCACGGACTTTAAAAAAGACTCAAAGACCCACCAATTATTTCTGAGAATGGAACTGCCCCACATGGAGTCGTAAAATCTTTTGCCAGGGTGTTGACCCTTCTTTTAGGTACGCTCAGGTATTCGCACATCTGGAGCTCCGGTGATCAACTCAATACAATAAAAAAAAACATTGACATGAGCGCGGAGTTTTTGAGAGTCTCGACGTGGGGTCATTGTACACGAATATTCCTGTAAATAAATGTATGGAGCATTTAGAACATCCCCACAAGAAAACCAATATTGGATTGCTTTTGCCTGTTAGAAAAATAATTAGAATTTGCACATTATGCGCAAAATATTCCTTTTTTTCAATATAATGATATTTTTTGCCACAAAAATTTGGTTTACCCATGAATTCGTTTCTTATTAGGGCTCTTGCATATCTATTTTTTGCGTTTCTTGAATTCAGTCACTTTAATTTTACGTTATGTTGATGATAGGATATTTATATATCAACAGAATAATGATTTCAAAAGCTACGGTTAAAACTAATAAAATTGCACCTGCCTTAGATTTTGCTCAGGAACTCAAAACTAACAGCACCTACACTTTTTTTTACTTATGATAATATTAGATATATTAAGAATAATATTTGAGATATATTGATAATAAATGATGACAAGAAATTCGAATTTTAAGTTCACCATAAAGTCACTAACAGAGATGACTATATATATATATATATATATATATATATATATATATATGTGTGTGTGTGTGTGTGTGTGTGTGTGTGTGTGTGTACGCCTATCTAAAATTAGAATATTTAGGCCTCGAGCACCCACTGTTTTGGTAATGTAATTAACATCTCTAGCTCTTTCACTCTTCATATGTATATATGTATTTATAAGTATATATGTAGGAGTGTGTGTATGTGTGAGCGTGCATGTGCGCGTTTGTTAGTGTGTGTGTGTGTGTGTGTGTGTGTGTGTGTGTGTGTGTGTGTGTGTGTGTGTGTGTGTGTGTCCTTTGTACTCGTATAATTTTCTTTTTCATTTGCTTTTATATTTCTCTTTCCTTTTCCTCCTCATATATTATTTATCACTCTCTTCTGAAAGTAATCGTTTGAAGTTAATGAAAGAAATAATATTGTACTGTTAATGGGATGGAAATATTTCTTTTTTCCATTCAATAATAATTATATCCTTCATATAAACCTACCAGAAACAATAAGAGAAGCCAAAGAAATTACTATTCTCTAGGACTTTGCAATCCAAATTGATAGAAAAATTAAGAGTAATGCACCAGATATAGTGGTTAAGGACCGTAAAAGAAAAACATGTATTCTAATTGATATATCAGTGCCAACAGATGATAACATATCAGTCAAAGAGTATGATAAAGTCATCATAATGCCACGCTGCTAGCACGGATCTATTTGACCCTCTCTCGTCAACCGTCCCTATCGTCCATCGCTCCTGGGAGGTCTTCCAGGCTACATCCTGTATCGGCGCAGAGCTGTTGTAGATAGGTTCTAGTTGGTCGTCCTACCTTTGCTTGTCCATGTGATATGGTCCAGTGGAGTATATCGGTTATGAGTTCGTCCTTACTTCTCTTGCAGTACCCGCATGTCTGGTTCGTCAAACCTGAATAGTTTTCGTGATGGGTGGCAGAATAAGTAAATATAAAAAAAACTTGAAATAGGTTTTCATAAAATGTGGCACGTTAACACCGCGCAATTTATTGTGAGAACCTTGGGTATGATCAATAAAGGGACAGACTAACAAGAACGTTGGTATTCTAATACGATATGAGAGATAGAAACCCACTTTTCGGAACAGCTGACCTCTTTTGGAGAGTATTATCAATGTGCTTAAAAAACACTCAAAAGGGTTAGTAAGAATTCAAAGAATATATATAATCACTAATTTCCGTCTCTTTATTAGCCCAGTCAGCTGGGGCTATAGAATATACCGACTGCATCTGTGCAGACGAGTAAGACTCCCCTAACGAGTTTCCTGAAAATGACACCACACAATCTGATGGTAAGACTCTAGTAATGCTGGGGCTTTGGGAATGCGGAGTACCCTTTAATTGCCATCCCGCACATGTCCACTTCGGCCCAGTGTTGTAGCCTTTGATAGGGTCCTATCTATGGGTCAAATAGAACTAAACTGTGGTTTATGCTAAACTGAATTGTTTGAAATAGAACTGTTTTTGACATTTAAACTGTGTAGTTATTCTAAATTGATTTGTTTGAAATCTAAATGTTTATATGCCAAAAAAATGGATTTGGCAGTAAATGACCAAAAATCGATGATATGCCATAAAACCTAACAAAACCAAAGTAAACATTCTCTCTCTACGTCAAGAGTAAAGACACGGCGAAGGATTCTAAGAACGTGAAAAGATAAACAAATACTCGGACCTAGATAGAGAACTGAAAAATGTGCAATATGAAAAGTTGTCAGAGATACCAGATGTTGTTAGTGCTCTTGGAACTGTCCGGTTGAGCATGGGAAAATCCTGGAGGAATTCGAAATCAGAGAAAGAATTGAGTTCCTCCAGACTCCATCATCATTAAGATCAGCTACAATACTGAGAAGTGTCCTGGAGACCTAAGAAGACTTGCAGTCACTCAGACTCCAGTGAAAGTGCATGTGCTAAATGCGGTATGAAAAACTCGCAAGAAAATTATTATTCATAAAAGGAGAACTTGTCGTCTCGTGGATTTCGACGTTTTACAGTACAACACATCGAAGAGATGACATAGACAATATCAATCAAGAAATGAAAGGGTAAGAGGACTCGCCAGCATTGAATATAGCGTCGATGCACCGATACGATGACTCAAGGACTACATGAAAAAGATCTAAGAAAGACTAATTACTGCGAATAGAAAGAACACCAACAACACAATTATCAAAGAACAACAATAACTAGGAAAGAGAAATGGGAAGACAAACAACTTTCTTGATATTTAAGGCGACCAACAAGCAAAATTACACACGGGAAGATATAGATATAGTGTTATATACTCACATAATAAATATGCTTATATACACATATACATGTTCATACAGCATCCTAACGACACAATAATTAGACAGACGCACAATGATAAAGTCGCAAGAATAAACGACGCACGCAAGGAAGACGCAGGAAGACTTCTTTATAAAATATTTTACCTCTCATCTTTATTTGTAAGTTTCGAAAGGGTTGTTCCAAGTTTGCGTGTAAGAGAGAGCTGGAGACCGAACATAACTGAAATATTTTGACCCCGAAATTATGGCTGTCAGCGTTGTGTCTTTCTCGTTCTCCATGGTTGCTCAACCGGAGCACTGGCTTTCCTTACTACATCTCGTCTAACTCCTCAACTCTACTCGCCTGTCTCCACTGGCTCGTTGAACTCAACTGACCGGAACTCAACTCGTTGGCCTTATATTACCTTCAAACTCCCACGCGCTGATATGGACACGCCTCCACGACTACTTCCGATATCTGGGGACCGGGATGTGTCACTTCCGCTTTCTTTGGAATGGCCTGTGTGATCGTCATCGAGCGGAAATAACTGTCATCCAGTTCAGAGGCCACTCTCTTCCGGTGCGTCAGTCTATGAGAGTATAATGGGATCTTTTTTTACCTCGTCTCATTTCATCAGCCAATTTCCGCCCACGCGATTTCCTCTCATAACTGCCACCAGAATGTGTCACCTCCTTCCGGTGCATTACCTTGAATGGCATTTTTTGGCCGGGTCAACAGGTCAAAACATAACAATAGTTAAGAAAGGGGGTCTATAAGAGAGAAACTGAATCTTTTCTTATAGCAACACAAAACAAAGCCATAAGGGCCAGCTATGTTAAAGCAATAATAGTTAAGCAAATGTTGGTTATGTATTTAGGGCGAATGCAGCAAATTGGCGCAAAAAGAGTATAAGACTAGAACAACTTGATGGATTACTGGTTGGTTGGTTGATTTGGTTTTATGGCATATCAACCTTTGTAGGGTATTTAACGCCATGTCCATTTTTATGCAAATAGTTCAATTTAAAAAAATTCAGTTTAGCATGAGTATACTGTTTAATTGTCAAAAAAATTCTATTTCAAGCTGTTCAGTTTATTCAAACAGTTCTAATTCAGCTAAATCAGTTTAATATAAGTCCAGATTTTTTTTACACACAGTTAAATGTCAAAACAGGTCTATATATAACAATTCAGTTTAGTGTAAGTACAGTTTCAATGTTAAAAACTGTTCCATTTCAAACAATTCAGTTTAAATTTAAGTACAGTTTAATTGTCAAAAACATTTCTATTTTAAGCTATTCAGTTTAGTCAAACAGTTCTAATTCAAACAATTCAATTTAGCATAAGTATGCAGCTAGTTATATTTAACCCATACATAGGGCCCTATCTGGTGCTACCATTCTGGGCCAGAGTGGACCTGAAGAGGTGCTCCGCATTCCCCCAAACTCAAGCATCACTTGAGCCTCACCATCAAATTGTTTAGTGTCATATCCAGGACTCCCATTGGTTTTTTTTTATCCCAGTGCAGAGGTGCAGTCGGTATATTCTACAGCCCCACCCAACTAGGCAACTAGGTGTATCAGGTGATCCACTGGGAATTGTGCAAGAAGTTTAAATTTGCCCATATCAATAAATGGTAAATGCACAACCCAGAATACGTCCCGGAAAATCAGATGAACAAAGTTTTCTGGGATTTTCAGATACAAACGCATCGCCGAATCTCGTCAAGTCGAGAAGACCTAGTGATAGTCAAAAAAATCAAAACCTGCCGAATTGTCGAGTTCACCGTTCTGGTTGACCACAGGGTAAAACCGAAAGAATGTGAAAGGAGAGATAAATACGTAGACCTTGCTAGAGAACTAAAAATGACTGTGGAACATGAGAGTGACGGTGACACCAAATATGATTGGTGCACTCAGAACAATCCCAAAGAATTGGTTAAGGGATGGAAAGACTTAGAAATCTGAAGACAAGAAGAATTCATCCAAACTACAGTGTCAGTATGATCTGCTAGAATACGTAGAACAGTCAAGGAGACTTGAGGAACTTGCTGTCACTTAAACTCCAACAGCTAACGGTGGTGTGAAAAAACTCTTAAAGGAGTAAAATAATAATTTTTTAAGCTTGTTCTTCTAAGAAACCAAAAAATGTTACTTTGCCTAACGCACTTTCATGTAAATTTTGATTTTTTTAAAATTAAATATTAATTGTAAATATTATCATTGAATTTTTTGTAATTCGATATATATTTAAGATTCATGTTCCTGATGTTTTGTTGTATAGCCACATAATACATATACATCTGCATGCAAAATCATAACAACGACGCAATAAAGACGAGCGACACAGTCTTTTAGAAAAATATACCTCTCATCTTATTGAAAGGGTTGTGTGTGAGAGGGATTTGGAGACCGAACAGAACTGCAACATATTGACACCCACTCTACTGGCCATAACTGCGTTTCTTTCCCGTTCTCCTGGGTTGTTCAACCTGGGGCCTGGGAGTTCAGCCTCTCTGGGTGCTGGCTTTTTTCTACTGCATCTTATCTCCAACTCATCTGATCACCAACTGATTGCATTTCCTGTGCACTGAGTTATATAATAGTTCATGCCTACCTTCTTCTTGTGGGCGTCACAAATGGCACTCATTTAACTCGTCCACGGTCAAGGTTATATTCTGATATTCATCGACCGGATGCATCTGTTATTTACACAGGTGCATTTCCTATTTTGACAGATCAGCCGGGTCAGAGTTCAATATACAACAGTTTGATTTTTACGTATGAATCAATTGTTATTTTTAACGCTAATACATGTTCCTGGTGTTTATTTAACGCTCATACATGTTCCTGATGTTTATGTCAAATTTAGTTCATAAGCATAAGGCTAATACATGTTCCTGATGTTTATTTAACGCTAATACATGTTCCTGGTGTTTATTTAACGCTCATACATGTTCCTGATATTTATGACAAATTTAGTTCATAAGCATAACGCTAATTATGTTCCTGATGTTTATTTAACGCTAATACATGTTCCTGATGTTTATTTAACGCTAATACATGTTCCTGGTGTTTAATTAACGCTAATACATGTTCCTGATGTTTATTTAACGCTAATACATGTTCCTTGTGTTTAATTAACGCTAATACATGTTCCTGATGTTTATTTAACGCTAATACATGTTCCTGATGTTTATTTAACGCTAATACATTTTCCTGATGTTTATTTAACGCTAATACATGTTCCTGGTGTTTATTTAATGCTAATACATGTTCCTGGTGTTTATGACAAATTTAGTTCATAAGCATAACGCTAATTATGTTCCTGATGTTTATTTAACGCTAATACATGTTCCTGATGTTTATTTAACGCTAATACATGTTCCTTGTGTTTAATTAACGCTAATACATGTTCCTGATGTTTATTTAACGCTAATACATGTTCCTTGTGTTTAATTAACGCTAATACATGTTCCCGATGTTTATTTAACGCTAATACATGTTCCTTGTGTTTAATTAACGCTAATACATGTTCCCGATGTTTATTTAACGCTAATACATTTTCCTGATGTTTATTTAACGCTAATACATGTTCCTGGTGTTTATTTAATGCTAATACATGTTCCTGGTGTTTATGACAAATTTAGTTCATAAGCATAACGCTAATTATGTTCCTGATGTTTATTTAACGCTAATACATGTTCCTGATGTTTATTTAACGCTAATACATGTTCCTTGTGTTTAATTAACGCTAATACATGTTCCTGATGTTTATTTAACGCTAATACATGTTCCTTGTGTTTAATTAACGCTAATACATGTTCCCGATGTTTATTTAACGCTAATACATGTTCCTGATGTTTATTTAACGCTAATACATGTTCCTTGTGTTTAATTAACGCTAATACATGTTCCTGATGTTTATTTAACGCTAATACATGTTCCTGATGTTTATTTAACGCTAATACATGTTCCTTGTGTTTAATTAACGCTAATACATGTTCCTGATGTTTATTTAACGCTAATACATGTTCCTGATGTTTATTTAACGCTAATACATGTTCCTGGTGTTTATTTAACGCTAATACATGTTCCTTGTGTTTAATTAACGCTAATACATGTTCCTGATGTTTATTTAACGCTAATACATGTTCCTTGTGTTTAATTAACGCTAATACATGTTCCTGATGTTTATTTAACGCTAATACATGTTCCTGATGTTTATTTAACGCTAATACATGTTCCTGGTGTTTATTTAATGCTAATACATGTTCCTGGTGTTTATGACAAATTTAGTTCATAAGCATAACGCTAATTATGTTCCTGATGTTTATTTAACGCTAATACATGTTCCTGGTGTTTATTTAACGCTCATACATGTTCCTGATATTTATGACAAATTTAGTTCATAAGCATAACGCTAATAATGTTCCTGATGTTTATTTAACGCTAATACATGTTCCTGATGTTTATTTAACGCTAATACATGTTCCTGGTGTTTAATTAACGCTAATACATGTTCCTGATGTTTATTTAACGCTAATACATGTTTCTGATGTTTATTTAACGCTAATACATGTTCCTGATGTTTATTTAACGCTAATACATGTTCCTGGTGTTCAATTAACGCTAATACATGTTTCTGATGTTTATTTAACGCTAATACATGTTCCTGGTGTTTAATTAACGCTAATACATGTTCCTGATGTTTATTTAATGCTAATACATGTTCCTGATGTTTATTTAACGCTAATACATGTTCCTGATGTTTATTTAATGCTAATACATGTTCCTGATGTTTATTTAACGCTATTACATGTTCCTGGTGTTTATTTAACGCTATTACATGTTCCTGGTGTTTATTTAACGCTATTACATGTTCCTGATATTTATGTCAAATTTAGTTCATAATCATTTTAAAATCATTATTACTAGCGTTATAAATTTATCAATTATGCTTTTATTCATATATCTGGTTTTACTAGTTTTCTTTATTCATTATTAATACAAAGTTTTAGGGAAAATCTCTCTGAGTTGCTAATGTTTATTCTGAATTCAAAATAATGTTATGTTATTACAAGAAAATAGTATTATTAAGTAATTAATTCAATAACTGCAATTTGTTATTTATTTTTTTTATTTTATAATTCAAAATGATTCGGTATTTGAAATGTGAAATATAATTGTCTCTTTAGACAAATAAATGATAGTAATTTGATTACAATTTACTAACATTTAAAGTAATTTTTTCGGAGGATTTTTAACATTTAATGTATCAATTCGATATAGTTTTTAATTCTAATATTTCCTTAAAATAAGCATAACTTTTAGCTATTATTAGCATTTCATCTTTGTTAATTATAATTTTAATCATTTTATTTTTTTTACAAATGTTGTTATTTATACGAGAAAGCTGTTAAAGGTTAATGTAATTGCTGTTTATGGATTTGGAAGAAAAGAAAAAGAATAATTCAGAAAAAAAAACAGCGTTTTAACAAAAGATTTATTTTAAAAATCTAAATGAAAGACCGAATAAATGAATAAAAAAATGAAAACAATTACTTAATTATTTTTTTAAACTGAAGAATGTAGATTTTTTTTTAAATAAATTAAATTTTACTAATTTTATGTGTGAGGGAAAATGATTAAAACTTCAAAGATGTAGCATTAATATCAGTGTATTTGTTTGATTTCTGTTAAATTACAAAAAAAACAAAAAAACATTTCATTTTTAATGTCAGAATTATGTATGTGTTAGCGTGCGTTGTGTAAATAAATCTTGATTTTATTAACCCAAGCAAAACACCCTCTCTTCGAAAAGATAATTATCTAAACTTCTAAGCAGTAACGCTACTATCTGATTACATTTATTTATTAATTCGTTTTCTCATTCGTTTATATATATATATATATATATATATATATATATATATATATATATATATATATATAAGTGTGTGTGTGTGCTTACAAAGCCATCTGCACGGGTAGGATGTGAAACAAAGTCAATTTTCTGGGGAGTTTAGAAGGTTTGAATTCAGAGTTTTCCTTTTCCTAGAATTGTTTACTAACCAAGGCCAAAGAACCTAGACTCTCCTACTATTTATCAGTAGTTTGTTGGAGGATAATTAGATTCATACCTTAAGTAAGGGTATTGGTGCTATGTGAAATGTCTTGAATTTATACCCGTGTCAGCTGTGTCCATCTTCTACGACGATAACCATTTACGTTAAGTTTATTTTGAATGATCTTCGCTGCTCCCTCATCTCCAGCGTGAGGTATTGCTATGGTGGCGTCTTTTTGGGATAGGTAAACTTTTTTTTTTCGGAGCATCATGTGCCAATACCTGCCACCCGACCACCACTATCTCAACCAAACGAACTACTCACGGCCATTAGAATTTTCTAGTGGTTTTTCTCATCTCTGGCTAGAGGTATTTCATATTTCTTTACAGATACGCAAAGCACAACCACGAGAGCGGAAGAAAAGAACAAGCGAACAAACACGGACTTGGGTCAGCTCCAAGTGTCAGAGGGATAAATCTGTGACACTTTTTGTGCATTCAGTGAGCAAACGCGAGCGCGTACTCGAGCGAAAACTCTCTCTTCTTCTCGCGTTAGTCAACCCGGCATCTACAGGTCAACCGGTCCTAGCAGCCGCCTATCTTACTTCTGTTGACTTGTCTCCTCTCTGCTCGACTCTCACCTCCCTGACTGACCTGTTCTGTCGACTGGTCTCTTCTGCTCCCTTCTGCTGACTGTGTCCTTCTCTTGACTGATCTCTCCTGCCGACTGTCCACTTCTTGGACCTTCCTTCCTTCGTCCTTCCGGTCTCGTGGGATATCTCGCGCGCAGGCCCTTTGTGTGGGTTTAGCGCCAAAATAGACAAAGGAGTTCACTGACTTGCACCCACGCATACAGACACTGATGCCACCCATAGTGTCACAATTAAGATAGCACGTCATACCTCTTTAAATACGAAACGCTTGAATTTATAAGATAATTTTTAACATAATATTAATTTTCTCTTTCTGGGTTATTGATAAATATAATGACAGAATATTTTTTCTGTTGAATTTTCTGTTTCTCGTGGTAAGAATAAGATGCAACGAGATCCTATGTAAAAACCACAATTTATAACACATACCTCATCGGTTTTCTCCATCGATAAAAACCAGATTGCGTCTCACGATGATGAACGAGGTTTGGATTGATAAATCAGTAACTGGAACAAAATCCTCAACCCACTTCGTTAATATTCAGAACAGGGATAATCCCAAATCTGACCAACAAAGATCTTCACAACAAACAATGAATAAACACAAGAAAAGAATAACCAAAAGTGGATGTATTAAGAAATGTGTTTTCTTTCTGTGATGTTCTCGGAAAAAATGCATAAAATAAATAAGACAAAAAACGTACTTAAAAGAATAAAAGTTATATATTACAGAAACAAGTAATACATTGTCACCATAGTATCTATTTGCTATCAACAGTATTTGTCGTGCGCCCAACCAGCGGGCAAGTACGGCACAAGGCTTTACTTAAGGTTGATCTGGGCACAGGACCGTAACCCAGACACGCCCGGCATTCCCAAAATTGCTTCACGCCTGTCAAAATTCCCATAAAAAGGGGGAACCTCAGGCGCCAGGCGATAAACCTAGCCCTTCCAAGGAGGGTTAGAGCCTGGGGAACGGCCTCCTGAGGCTCGAGGAATATCAGTATTGGCCGCATGACGTGAATGCTAGGCTTCCCCGGCAGCCTCGGCTGACTACCATATCCAGAGAAGTGACACACCCGACCAGAACCGTGCCGCTGATACCAAAGCCGGCTGATGTGTGCCTCAATTAGTACAACTAGGGAAAAACCCACAGCTATTTGCTACCAACTCTTCGAGTGGATTTCAGTCCAATATTATATCTTTATTGCAAGAGTCCATTGTGTAGCGAGAATAAGGATGATACCACAACACTTTCATGCAATTAACAAACCAACAGAAAGAAATACAACTCAAGGAACCAACAATATATGCAGGGAAACGACTAGATTTACAGATACACCCTTAGATACAATAGACTAGTTTATGTAAGAAAACGTAACATTAAAAGATACGGCTGAATAGATGATGCAAAAGATAATATCAAAAAACAGCTTGTAGCTGATATGATGGTATGAAAACTCCATCAACAGAAAATAAATACAAAAAATTAGAGAAACGACAACCACAAAAATAAAATCCAGACTGTATATAAAATTAGAGTAAAATTGACGAAATGAAAAAAAATATAAACAGAGATCTGTCTTAGGTAACTAAGACTGAAGTGAAAAACAGAGCACCTGTTAGAGAAAAAAAGAAATGACAAAAATAACATAACCAGAGAACTGGCTTAGGTAACTAAGACTGAAGTGAAAAACAGAGCACCCGTTAGAGAAAAAAAAGAAATGACAAAAATAACATAACCAGAGAACTGGCTTAGGTAACTAAGACTGAAGTGAAAAACAGAGCACCTGTTAGAGAAAAAAAGAAATGACAAAAATAACATAATCAGAGAACTTGCTTAGGTAACTAAGACTGAAGTGAAAAACAGAGCACCTGTTAGAGAAAAAAGAAATGACAAAAATAACATAATCAGAGAACTGGCTTAGGTAACTAATACTGAAGTGAAAACAGAGCAACGGTAAAAAACAAAAAACAAAAAAAAAAAAAACAGAATTGACAAAAATAATAATATCTAAAGATAATTTAATAATCTTTAAGGAAAATGCGGTAAATTTTATATTTAAGCAAAATTCATTAATCTTTTCTTTCAAATCAAAATTTAATAAATTCTCTTCTAATTTTTCTACAAAGACAGCAAATAGTTTATATGTAGAAAAAGATGTAATTTAACTGTAAAAAAGTTATCAGGCAGATAAAAGGTAAATTCGGATATTGATAATATGAAGATCGTCTGTAAATTCGGACGATTCAGTTGAAGGTTTTCAAGATAAAAAAAATTAAATCCAGAAATCCCAAGAAATTTTATTTAATACAAAAATATAAAAAGATATTTGCTTAAAAGTTCTCAAGCGATATCTTAAAGATATACAAATAATACTTTTACTGTATCATAAAAAAAAGGAACAATTGAAATGTTTATAATTTTTTTTTTAAATAAAAAACAATTTTATAAGAGTTTTTGCCCTTGTTGTTTGTTTGCTTATATGCAATCAGTTAGAAAAAAAGCTCGAAAATATATTTTTAGATAATTTTAGTTCAACCGATACTACAAATGTAACGGGAATTAAACAACTGTCTTGTTAATTTTGACAGTAAAAAGTGAATTAATCTCAAAAAAAATCTTTAACAAAATTTGTTAGAGATTTTCATTTTAAAATGGAACTTGGTTTTTACGAATTTCAGAAATACAAGACAAATAAATTTTTCAAAAAAATACGTTTTTTACTTAAGAATTAAAAGGAGTTATTCATCTCGAGAGTGTCATCCTTTTTTTAAATGAACTTGCTTGTTCAAATTACAATAATAGATTTTACTTAATACGTAAATGATTACGTATAAAAGTTATGATCAAAGTTATGATCATAACTTTATAAATATTTGAATTTCGATTTTTCGACTTTTAAAAAACCGGGGAAAGATAAGTACGTTTCACCGTTCGAATTCAATGTTCCTTCTAATTTTTTTTCGCTAGTCAAAATATTAGGTAACTAATACTGAAGTGAAAAACAGAGCACCTCTACTACAAAAAAAAAAAAAAAAAGAAATGTCAAAAAAAAAAAAAAAGAAAAACAATATCAGAGAACTGGCTAAGGTAACTAATACTGGAGTGGAAACAGATCACCTTTAAGAAAAAAAAATGAAAATACAAAAATTTCATAATCAAAGAACTGGATAAGGTAATTAATACTGAAGTGAAAAACAGCACCTGTAAAAAAAAAAAAAAAGAATTGACAAAAATAAGATCATGCAGATAAAAGAGGCCAACTATGCTATAGATGATCTTCTACAAATTTTTTAACTAAATTTTACGCTTTTAAATGAAGTCTTATATGCGAATACTACAGCCTAGTAATCATAATACATAAACAAAATAGATTTAAACAATTCTAATAGAATTTAAAGATAGAAAAGAAATCAACACCATCATCTTTTGCTTGTCTTTCGGTCTGGTTTGGTTTGGTTTGGTTTGGTTTGGTTTTGTGCCATATTCACCATATCTGATGGCAAATCCATTTTCATACATATAAACAGTATTATTTCAAAGAATTCAGTTTAGTATAAGTACAGTTTTTTGTTTACACACAGTTAAATATCAAAACAATTTTATTGCAAACAATTCTGCTTTGCATAATTACATAATATTAGACCGATTTGACCCATAGATAGGACCCTATCAGGTACTATCACTCCGGGACAGAGCAGACCTGGGAGCAATGACAATAAAAGGATACTCTACTTTTCCCCAAAGATCCAGCATTACTGGAGCCTCACCACCAGATTGTTTAGTGTCATATCCAATTGACTCGTTGGGAAAGGAGTCGTACCCCTCTGCAGAGATGTAGTCGGTGTATTCTACAGCCCCAACCGACTGGGCCACCAGTACACCCATTGGGGGAGTCGTACCCCTCTGCAGAGATGTAGTCGGTGTATTCTACAGCCCCAACCGACTGGGCCACCAGTACACTCATTGGGGGAGTTTTACCCCTCTGCAGAGATACAGTCGGTGTATTGCACAGCCCCAGCCGGCTGGGCCAACTTGTATTTGGGAACATTATCATTATTATCATCATCTTATTCTTTTCAACATCACCGACATCATCAACATTATGTTCTATTTCAGCATCACCATCGCCATCATATCATATTCAACATCATAACCGACTTGATCATCATCATAATCATCATATTCTTCTTGTCGTCAGCATCACCATCAGCATCATCTCCTTCAACCTAACTATCACTATCATCATATTCTCTTAGCTCTTCTTTGTAGCATCATCGCATCATCATCTTCACTATCTTTAACAAAACTATCATTATATTCATCATCATATTCGTGACCTTAAAGTTATCTTTAGTATCATAAACTTAGATATATTCTTCTTCTTATTATTATTATTATCATTATTATTATTATTATTATTGTTATTATTTCTGATCTCTTTCGCCCACTTCTTCTTCTTCTTCTTCTTCTTCTTCTTCTTATTATTATTATTATTATTATTATTATTATTATTATTATTATTTCTAATCTCTTTCTTCTTCTTCTTCTTCTTCTTCTTCTTCTTCTTCTTCTTCTTCTTCTTCTCCTTCTTCTTCTTCTTCTTCTTCTTCTTATTATTATTATTATTATTATTTCTAATCTCTTTCGCCCATTTCTTCTTCTTCATATTTTTGTCTTCTTCTTCTTCTTCTTCTTCTTCTTCTTCTTCTTCTTCTTCTTCTTCTTCTTCTTATTATTATTATCATTATTATTATTATTATTATTGTTATTATTTCTGATCTCTTTCGCCCACTTCTTCTTCTTCTTCTTCTTCTTCTTCTTCTTCTTATTATTATTATTATTATTATTATTATTATTATTATTATTTCTAATCTCTTTCTTCTTCTTCTTCTTCTTCTTCTTCTTCTTCTTCTTCTTCTTCTTCTCCTTCTTCTTCTTCTTCTTCTTCTTCTTCTTATTATTATTATTATTATAATTATTATTATTATTATTATTTCTAATCTCTTTCGCCCATTTCTTCTTCTTCATATTTTTGTCTTCTTCTTCTTCTTCTTCTTCTTCTTCTTATTATTATTATTATTATTATTATTATTATTATTATTCGTTCTAATCTATAACTTCTTCTTCTTCTTCTTCTTCTTCTTCACTCTTTGGTGGCTCCTTAAGTTTAAGCTGCATTTTGCTTCTTTTAAAGATAGCAGTGATCCCTTCAGTAACGCGGATCGTTGACAGGAAAAGGTTTTCCCGGATTTCCTCCAATTCCTTTTCTAATCCCCCGCTGATCGATATATGCGAGTTATTTTTGAATTTGAAACATGGAAGAAATGCCAATGACAGAGCTCATAGGAAGATTGCACCCATCATGTGTTAAGAGTCGATTCATGTCGAATAGAAACACGAATAATCATCGCTTCAGAAGAACACGATCTTTCACTTCAACAATATAAAAGTAACTGCAGTATACAAATACTGCAGTTGCAAAAAGTCTGTCTAAAAAGCATTTGCCATGAAAAAACCAAGGTGCCTGAAATAAAATTCTACGAATATTACAGACTAGAATAAATATTACGAGACACTGCTAAAGGCCAACTTCAGCTGCAATTGATTTTAATTGTGAGTCATATCCAAATAAGAGATTACAGTATCACTCATAAGTAAGTAAACCCCAAACCGTTTTTTTTCTGTTTTTTTTTCTTCTTCATGGGCAGGTTGTTTTAGTGTATTCTACAGCCCCAGATGACTAGGCCACAGGACACTCGTTGCGGTGGGGGAAGGTCTTACTCCTCTGTGGAGACGCAGTCGTGTATTCTGCAGCCCCAGCCAACTGGGCCACCAGGACACACATTAGAGCAGTCTTACCCCTCTGCAGAGATGCAGTCGGTGTAGTCTGCAGCCCCAGGTGACTGGGCCACCAGGATACATTGGGGCAGTCCCACCCCTTTGCAGAGATGGAATCGGTGTATTCCACAGCCCTAGCCGACTGAGCTGCACGGGCAGGATGAAACACATAGTTAAGTTTTCTTTGACTGGTTGATCGACCAAGGTAAAAGAGGCCAGAGTGTCCTACTATTTACCCGAAGATGGAGTTAGGATAATTAAATTCATTCGTTTCCCAAGTCATGAGCACTATACGAAACGCAAACAGCCTTGTATAAGATTTGAACCAGGTGCTCCGTCTCCATTTCCTACGATTGTAATGATTATACCACGAGCACCTCTCTTCTCTAATATAATTTTTTTTTTATTTTACCTGAACCAAAGATCCTCTCATTGCATTTCTCACAGAACATTATATAATCAAAATGCATATAATGATGTATTTTTTAGGGATCAGGATTAACGAAAAAATATCCAAGTCATTCTCTAATGAGGGATAGAGAGACAGAGAGAGTTGCCTCCCGTGGAAAATGCATGGTAGGATTTCCATGGACCGGAAGAACGGACACAAGTGATGGACATTAAAGACAGACTTTAATTTGACCAAAGCCTAAAGAATGTTTGTTGTCCAACTAAAGTGTATTCATCTGGTCTTATATATATATCTGCCACACTCCGAAAAGAGCCAGACCAGTTGAATACACTGACTGCATCTCTGCAGAGGGGTAAGATTGGTTCGTTGTTTTATCGTACGGCGTATCAATCCTTTCCAGGTCATTCAACGCCGTATTGAATTTCAAGTCAGTTTTGTATCAGTATAGTTTTTGTTTACAAACAGTTAAATGTCAAAATAGTTCAATTAGATATCAAGACAGTTCTATTTCAAACAATTTAGGTTAGCATAAGTATGCAGTTTAAAAGTCAAAAACAGTTCTATTTCAAATAATTTGGGTTTAACATAAATACACTGTTTACTTCTATTTGGCCCATTGGTAGGACACTATCAGTACTACCACTCCGGGTCAGAGTGGACCTGGAAGAAATGGCAATGAACGGGTACTCCGCATTCTCCAAAGCTCTCTGCATTACAAGAACCTTAGCGTCAGATTGTTTGGTGTCAATTTAGGTTAGCATAAGTATTTTGTTTAAAAGTCAAAAACAGCTCTATTTCAAATAATTTGAGTCTAACATAAGTACACAGTTTAGTTCTATTTGACCCATTGGTAGGACACTATCAGTACTACCACTCCGGGTCAGGGTGGACCTGGAAGAAATGGCAATGAAGGGGTACTCTGCATTTTCCAAAGCTGCTGCATTACAAGAACCTAAGCGTCAGATTGGTTGGTGTCATATCCAGGACACTCTTTGGTCGTGGACTTATATCTCTGCAGAGAGCAGTCGGTGTATTTTACAAGTCCGGTTGACTGGGCAATACACTGAGTTAAATGTAAAAAGAGTTTTCTTTCAATCAATTTAGTTTAGCATAAATAAGCAGTTTGAATGTCAAAACAATTCTATTTTAAACAATTCCGTTTAGTATAAGTACACGGTTTAGATCTATTTGACTTAAAGATAGGACCCTATCATATGCTACCACTCTGGGTCTGAGTGGACCGGGGAGCAATGGCAATACTTGGGTACTCCGCATTTTCTAAAGTTCTAGATATACTGAAGCCTCACCATCAGATTGTTTTGTGTTATATACAGGACAATGATTGGGGCGGGGATTCTTACCACTTTGCAGAGAAGCAGTCGGTGTGTTCTATAGCCGCAGCCGACTGGGTCAAGAGAGGTAAAACTCCACCAACGAATATAACATTAACCATCTGATGGTGAGGCTCCAGCCTTTCAGATTTAGGGAAAGCGTAGTACCCATTCATTGCCATTGCTCTCAGGTCCACTCTGGCTAGGAGTAGTAGCACTTGATAGGTTTCAATTATAGGTCAAATAGAACTAAAATGCGTACCTATGCTAAAATGAATTACTTGAAATAGAGCTGTCTGGATATTTAAAGTGTGTACGATGCTAAACTGTATTATTTGAAATAGAACTGTTTTTGTCATTGAAACGAAACTTACTCTAAACTGAATTGTAATAGAACTGTTTTGACATTTAATAGTGTGTGGACAAAAACTATACTCATACTAAAGTGATTCTTTGAATTGGAACTGTTCATTTGTATAAAAATGGATTTGGCATTAAATAACCTACAAAGGTTGATATGCCATAAAACCTAAACAAACAAACAAACTACACCGAGTTGTAGGGAAGGGCGCTTCTCCTTTCCCTGTATTGCACAGCTTTAACCTTGATCCTTATAATGATGAGTATTAAGCAAGGAAGCATCAAGTACCATTTTTTGAGTCTTTGGTTTGACTCGACCTGGTGACTGAACCACGGCCATCCGGATCATTCGTGAACATTCAGTCTTCTTGACCAATTGACCGGTCAACTGGATTTGGCACTAGATAACCATGAAGAGTTGATATGCCATAAAACTAAATAAGGAAACCAAACTTTTTATTCTTCACTAAATGAATACTAAAAGATTGTGGAGAACCCTAAAGACACAACAAAAAATTAAATAGAATAAAATAAAATAAAAAAGGAAAAATTGAAAGAAATGAAAGAAATGTTTATTGAGACATTAGACGTCTGATGAAATTAGATCATTTTTTTTTTTTTGTTGTTGTTTGTTTTGTTTTATTTTGTTTCGGGTCATTTAACGCCGAATTAAGTGATATGAATAAAAGTTTCAAACATTTTAGTATAGAAAGACCTTCCACAATTACGGCCCGTTAACTATCATTTGAAAAGAGAGCTTATTTTGGGAGGTGCCCGTGGTGTAATGGTTATCGTCGTAAGAAATGGACACGGCGACACGAGTTCAAATCCTGGACGAAACTGATTGCATTTCACATTGCACTAATACCCTTGGGAAGGATATGAATCAAATTATTCTCCCTCCAGTTATGGGTAAATAGTAGAGCAGACTAGGTTCTTCAGCTTTGGTGAGGCAACTAGTCTAGGAGAAGGAAAACTCTGAATTCAAACTTGTTAAACTCCGCTTAAAAATTGAGCATGTGTCATATCCTGCCCAAGCGGAAGGGTAGGTAAATATGATAAGAGAGCTTGTGTGATTGGTTATCCGAACACACAAGAAACTGCATTCATTAGGCTTAGTTTTTTCGTATAAATTCAATTGCGAGAGGAAGTTCGCTTTTTGCTGCGACCGTACGAGAAGATATATTCAAGAAGCCAACCACGAAGTGAGCTGTTGACTGAGTCAAAGTCGAGATTACAAGTTGTGCCGGAATACAATTCGAGTAACAAGCTAAGTTACTCAAGTGCAATTATTTTTCAACCAATTGTACTTACTAATAACTTTTTATTCTCCAGCCGATAGTACTTATTAATATCTCTTTATTCTGCTGCCTACACATTACTTATTGATAACTTTTTTAAACTGCTATCTATACACTATGCATTGATAATACACTTACACTGCAACTACACTTTACATTAATACACTTACACTGCAACTACACTTTATATTAATACACTTACACTGCAACTACACTTTATATTAATACACTTACACTGCAACTACACTTTATATTAATACACTTACACTGCAACTACACTTTATATTAATACACTTACTCTGCAACTACACTTTATATTAATACACTTACACTGCAACTACACTTTATATTAATACATGTTTACATGTTTTTTGCCAATGTTGTCATGTCTCGTTAATACACTATTTTGCTAAAAAGCCTCGTGTCCTGTTTTCTTTTTTTTTTTACCTTTATCCTCATTTTGTTCAAGTATTCGTAACAAAAAAATCTTGATTGGTATTTTCTGCAGCTTTAGGTTTTGTTAAACAAGAAAATCATGGTTCTAGCAAATATTTGGAAAAAAATCTACCCGTTCAAGTTCAATGGTAAAAAAGAATTCGAACGTTTTCTTATTTTAACTATTTAGATCCTCAAATTATCTATTTTTCGAAAAAAATGATTTTACACTTTCTAAAATGGGACTCAAATTTTAATTCAATGTAGAATTATACATTTCTGTAATATCTATTATTGGAAAAGACAATTAAGCAGATAGGTGGAATTATTTGAATGTTTTTAAACTTCTGGTGGGTGGATTTTTTTTATACTTGTTCCGGTAATGGATGATCATTCTTCAATGAATTAGACTGTCTGAATGTGGCACCCAATTATGTTGCTTAGTTGCTTTGTTTTACTGCGTATCTACCATTTTCGAGTCATTTAACGCCGAATTAAGTCACTTTGATAAGTTTCAGACAATTCAGTTTTGTATAAGTATTGTTTTTTGTTTACACACAGGTTAACGTCAGAATTAATTTCAAACAATTCAATTTAACACAAGTACACTGTGTACTTCTATTTCACCCATATATAGGGCCCCCTCAGGTGCTACCACTCTGGGTCAGAGTGAACGTGGGAGTGATGGCACTGAAGATGTACTCTGCATTCCCCAATGCTCTAGCATTACTGAAGCCTCAGCATCAGATTGTTAATGTCATATCCAGGACATTCGTTTGCCCAGTCGGCTGGGGCTTTAGAATACACTGACTGCACCACTGCAGAGGGGTAAGATCCCCCTAACGATATGACACTAAGCAATCTGATGGTGAGGTTCCAGCAGTGCTGGAGCTTGAGGGAATGCGGAGTACCCCTTCATTGCCATCGCTCCCAAGTCCACTCTGGCCCGGAGTGGTAGCACCTGATAGGGCCCTATCTATGGGTTAAATAGAACTAACAGCATACTTATGCTAAACTGAATTGTTTGAGTAAAGTGAATAGCTTGAAATAGAAATGTTTTTGACACTTAACTTTACTTACATTTAAACTGCGTGCTTAACTGAATTATTTCAAATAGAACTATTTTTCGACATTAAAACTGTATTTACACTTAACTGAATTGTTACAAATAACTGCCTGAATAGTTTGAAATAGAAATGTTTTTGACAATTAAACTGTGTACTTATGCTAAACTGAATTATTTCAAATAGTTTATCTACATAAAAATTGATTTGGCGTTTAATGACCTATAAAGGTTGATATGCCATAAAACCCACAAACCAACCAACCAACCAAGTGGATAGTCTTACTCGTCTGCAGAGATGCAGTCAGTGTATTCTGCTGTCTCAGCCGACGGGGCCACAGCCAAAGAGACTCGAACTTATTCGGGTAAGTTTGCTTGCCATGTGTAAAAAAAAAAAAATATGTATATGAGCACAGGTAAAAAACCATACATAATAGTAGTAATTCTAGCCAAAGTAAGAACATTAAGTTTATAATACCCAAAAATTCACTCTGAATTGTCCAGCAGGACACATGGCGTAACGGTTATAGGCGTTGGTTCCCTGAGCTTCTAAGGAGACAATCATCTGCAGGTTCAGTCCTCACTACAGGCGAGTAACAATAGAGGAATACTTAACCCTTGTACCCAGTTATGGCTAACAGAATCAGAACAGGCGAACCCTGTGGTTTCAATAAAGGACGTAGTTCGAAGTTCCGTGAAGGTTCCCGAGTTCGACCGAAACGTTGTGGAAATAAAGATGAACACAATCGCCCGAAAAACCTTAATGATAAAAATTTGAATGTGTTGTTACCCAACAAATAGGCTATTGAATTATTTACTTTTTTTTTGGATTGACCCATTTTAATAAACTCAGTATCATTCTGTAAAATGATAGCGGGCTTATAAATTTTTATCACAGACAAGGAATTAGATACCTGATGATGCTATCAGATTGGTAAATAAAAATAATAGAGATCAATGCAAAAAAAAAAATCACATTTTCAATACCACCAACCCAGGAAATTAAACTAAATTTTATTAGGATAAATCTTCAAAGTAAAGAATGATAATATAATTCGACGGTCATATCGATACTACTATATGGATGCACTACTTGGACGCTAACTGAACGGCTTAAAAAGAAGCTAGACGGCAATTACACAAGAATGTTGCAAGCAATATTGAACAAGTCCTGGCGGCAACACCCCACAAGGCACCAACTATACGGCCACCTGCCTCCCGCAGGACACTGCTGGAGAAACAAGGACGAGCTCATAAGTGATGTACTCCTATGGACCCCCGCATATGGCCAAGCAAAAGCAGGACGATTAGCTCGAACATACATACAGCAGTTATGTGAGGATACGGGATGTAGCCCTGAAGACCTGCCAGAGGCGATGAATGATAGGAAGAAGTGGTGAGATAGGGTCAGGGATATCCGTGCTAGCGGCGGGACATGATGATGATGATGATATTAATCATTTATTTCAAAATATGTATAATGTTATAATAAATAAAACCGTCAATTAAGAAAATGTACTTTTCAAATTGTGAGCCTTAAATTCCTCACTGGTTATAATTAGATTAAATGATGAGTTCATAACTTTGTTTTTATCGGAATTTTTATCGATATTTACCTAATGGTATTCTTTAGTTATCATTTGCTTTAAAATATTCATTAGAATTTTAATCACAACTATCAGTGTCAACGGACATTTCATTTAAATTTCCGTTGTTGTCATCATTATCAGTCAGATTCTCACTCAAAGTTTTCAAGAAAATCGACAGACTGAATCGGCATGATGTCAATACTAGTCGTATGCAGTATTATTTCATCATTTTGTCAGAGTCCATCCATAGCCACTAACTGGTCGGGGCATATCAAATTCAACGATATGTGCCCGTTTTCAAATTCCATCCAGGTGGCTGATACGATTTAAATATTCTGGCAGAGTATCGCAAGATTTGCTCAAAATTTCTTGATATTTAGAGTCGCATCTTACCAATCAGATTTTGATTTCAACACGAAGAATTTCTATTCGTTAACACTTTTAACACGCTTATTCCCATACAGAACACAGAGGAACTTATAGTAACTTGATTTATTCGCCATGACTCTCCTAATTCCGTAAATCGGCATTGAGGAGCTTCTTTTTTTTTTAACTAACTGTATTGCCTTTGTCTTTCCTTTCCCTTTACAAAAACTTGTCATATCGCAGCTAGGGAAGGCATGCGTACCAAGTACAGCATGGATCTTATTACGCGCTATATGCAACTTATATGCATATAGCCACTTATAAGATGCATAAAACTACCCATAAGTTACAAAAAACTAACCATTCTCTTAAATATCATCACCATTATCTGCTTCTTTTCTTCAACATTATCATCATTATCTAATTCTTCAAAAAGGGGTGTCCTCGTGGTGTAATGGTTAAAGCAATGGACTGCGGAATCGTAGTTCGCGAGTTCATACTCTAGTCGCGCTATTACATTCACTTTCGGACAAATACCCTTGGGAAAAGTATGAACCCCCTTATTCTCCCAGCTATGGGTTAAATAGTACTGTTCTTCTAGGAGAATGGCTTTGGCATTAAATAACCTACAAAGGTTGATATGCCATTAAACAAAGAAACCAAACCAACCAAATCCCACTTTCAAACTAATAACATTATGAAAGGTACGAACTCAAAAGCAACATTATCATCGTATACAGTATTATAATCACCCTAATCGTAAACAAGATTACAATTTTCCCAATCATCAACATCATCTTCATATTTAACAATACCATCTTCATCATTATCATTTTCAGTGTCATTTTCTTATTTAGCAACACCATTATAATCATCTTCAACAGCATTTTCGAAGATTGAGTTATGTCTCTCTCAGAGAGGATTGAACTCGCTTCATTTCTATTGTCCGATAATATTTTGCTAACTATAACTACAAAACGCTGTGAAAGAAACATTTAACAAGTTTACTTCAGTTGTATCACGCGGACTGTTATAAGTGAAGGTTCCCGTGGTGTAATGGTTATCGTTTTAGGAAATGGACACGGCGACACGAGTTCAAATCCTGGACGAGACTGATGACATTTCACATAGCACTAATACCCTTGGGAAAGGTATAAATCCAATTACTCTCTCTCCAGCTATGGGTAAATAGTAGGGCAGACTGTGTTCTTCGGCTTTGGTAAGGCAACTAGTCAAGGAAAAGGAAAACTCTGAATTCAAACTTGTTAAACTCCGCTTAAAAAATTGACCTTGTGTCATATCCTGCCCGAGCGGAGGGGTTGGTAAATATAATAAGTGGCAAGAAACATTTTTGGATGGCAGAAAGACTGGGTGATAGCCTCTGTTATGCTCGATCGCTCTCTTCACAAACTGGGGAAATGGCAATAAAAGACAGTGTTCTCATTAAACTTGATCGACGTTTGACATTGTTAGTAGTTAATGAATTCACATTGATCAATTCATTTTCAGTAATAGTTTCAAGCGGAAAATAAAATGTGAAACAATATCAGTTTTGCTATTTTCTAGACGCACAAAATCACTTCCATTAGTTTCTGGACACACAATTTAGGAACGAAAATTTGGTGTTTAAGTGCCGTACCACAACCCTCTTTCTTCCCTGGAATGAGGCGAACTTAATGCAACGTTTATGATCGTAAGAAATTGAATCAGTGACCCGAGTTCAAACCATAACGAAGATGTTTTCGTTTCACTTCGTGTTAATGCCTTTGGGAAAAGTGTAATATTATAGACGGGCGCTGTCGTCAATCAGTGATGGTGTCACGAGACTAGCGCGTGCGGGCAGAATGACCTGCAAAGTTAAACGTGATTTTAAAATAATCACAGATGAATTATCACGTGTTTCACGACAGTTTCACTGGTGACATCGAACATTCAGGGATCTTCGATTTGTCCCCCAAAATCTATATATAAGAAAACAAGTCAGGAGATTTTGGGAGAGTTGAAGGCACCTTTCAAAACAGGCGCGTCAAAAGGTTCCGAGGCCCCAACCCGTGCTACCCAGTCTGCTACGACCTATCTGTCAGCCATGTATCAACAACCAGCTCTTACCCACACTGCCGTCACCACCAAGAGGAAGGGAGAAGAAGAACGTAACTAAAATGAACTTTTTGAGTTGCAATGATCATAGCCCTAAGTGAATAATAAACGACTGCTATATTTTCTTCCCTTACCTTTGAGTTTGAGTATTTCTTTTTCTGCGGACTTCTTTCTTTAAAGCACAACACGTTGGTCCTCTGTTACAAAAGCATGAGTCTTTTTTTCCTCGTCCTAACCCCACTCAGCTATGGGAAAATAACTGAGCAGACTGGGCACTTTAGACTGGGTTATAAAACCAGACTCCAAGGAAGAAAACACTGAACTCAAACCTGCTTTACTTCGCTTAAAAATTGATTTTGTGTCACACCCTGCACGGGTCAGAGTTCTTACGATTATTTTCTGTTTCCAAAAATCGAAATCCAGCTTTTTCTTAATGTTGAGAAAATGCAGCAGCTGGTGATAGAGCCAATATCAGTTGAAGTCAGAAGTGGAAGAAACGTCTTTGTCGGTGTTTTAGCTTCTGTAAGATTATTAAAGATGATAATTAATTATGTTAGGTAATTATTTTATTTGTGTTGATAAATTGCATGGAGCATGAAACTTCGAATGGAAATGTGTTGTTACTCAACAAAAAGGATATTAAATTAGATATAACCAAAACGGAGGTTGGAAATGAAATTGAAATCTTTATAGCATTAAAAAAATACAATGACGAAGGTAACCACTACTAGTGGTGACTACTAAGTTAGTATATTTTCACCCCGACAAGATATGTCCAAGGTATTCATTGGGACTGGGACATACCCAATAATGTTCATAGGTAGGTTATATAACAAAATATATGTTGTGAAGGTCTTAGAGTACACTTGTCACGCATGTCGGCATGTTATTTAGTTGGGAGGTTGTTTTAAAATCGTTGGTTGAAGGCTAGATATTGAAAAATATATAAATTGAGGGAAAGTCGGCTGCCTTGTGTGATGACGATTCGCACAAAGGTTAAAGACGTGACCTTATCATTAGAGTATGAAATGATTAAGCTATATTACATTAGCAAAGGTGTTTTAATTGACTTGGATTCAGTTTGGGATAATTCAGAGTTCAAAGTTCAGAAGAAGAGACGGATCGTTAGAGGGCCTTCTGGGGCGAGAGTGGCGAAAGAATTGAAGTCGGCTTTTTGTTCGTTCGTCTGGCGCGGACGTGACTCTTGGCGTTTCTGTGTAAGAGCTAATACGTTTCACTCTGTTTCTCTCGTGTTTCGCGTCTGACTGCTGTGAAAATGTTGCAGTCTCAAAATAAACGCTTTCGTATTTTGAATCATTGAGTCCGTCTTGTATTTAAGAAGTGTAACGCCTATTAATATACGAGATGGCGCCGGGTCGGTGAGGCAAGGTTACACTAATCTATTTGGTCCAGTAACGTTCTGATTGGAGATGTAACGCTGCACACACTTCTAAATTGGTGCCACAATGTTACAATTCTTTAAGAAACTATTTAGAAAGAAGATCATGAATAGAAGTACCTGTCAGGGTCCCATCTTTATGTCAAAAAGATCTGCCAGAAATCAATTAGTACTCGAAAGAAAGAAAGAAAGAAAGAAAGGAAGGAAGAAAGAACAATAAAGCAGAAGAGACGGTAACATAAGGGAAACAGTTGCAGGTTTGGTTTGATGTATTTGCTTAATGTTATATAAACTTTTGTAGTATATCGCACCGCTGGACAAACAACGAAAAACTCGTAGATATATAAAAAGAAGTGCCCATAGTGTAATGGTTATCGTCGTAGGAAATGGACACGGCGACACGAGTTCAAATCCTGGACGAGAATAATTGCATTTCACATAGCACTAATACCATTGGGAAAGGTATGAATCCAATTATTCTCCCTCCAGCTATGGGTAAATAGTAGGGAAGACTAGGTTCTTCAGCCTTGGTGAGGCAACTAGTCAAGGAAAAGGAAAACGCTGAATTCAAACCTGTTAAACTCCGCTTTAAAAAATTGACCTTGTGTCATATCCTGCCGGAGCGGAGGGATTGGTAAATATGGATATATAAAAACAATTTATATCTTTATTCTTCCATTGCAACGATTGTGTGTGCTAGGAATACAGTCAGAGAGAGTTCGCACATATCTTTATTCTGTGGCGGGAACGTAGGGCGACGGCAGGAAAACACACAAGAGGGGCTGACAGGTCTGCTTGAGTGGCCAGCAGGTTTCTCCCTTCGCTTGAGAGACCAGCGGACCTCTCCACTTCGCTTGAGCGACCAGCGGATCTCTGCCTTCAGTCCAAAATTACAGACCTTATATTGTCTTTTCAAGTCCAATGCGGGAATATGAACCCGCCTCTCCTCCACGTATTTTCTGTTTATGGTTGGTTATCGGAACTTAAATACTTCCGTTTATTTTCCGGTAATTTGTTGACCTTATCTGCGAACGGATATATCTATCACTCTATCCATAGGCAATAGATTATATTCTCCGTCATTCCCCTTTATCTTCTCTTTCCTGTGACCCACTTAGTTGATGTTATCTTGCAACTGCATTGAATCTGCTAAGTTCATCGTCCCCAGCTAAGATAGTATATTACACTTTCCCGGGTTATCTGATGCCAATGTTATCCTTGTAGAAGAACAATAGCGGTACGAGTTCATCCAAAGCTGGACGGATAAGATAGTTTACATTTTTGCCCAAGGGTATTAAACCGAAAGTGAAAGTAATTTTCAATTATTATGAAAATACTTTTCATAAACTGAAAGTGAAAGTAATTGCGCTACTAGAGTTCGAACTCACTTCTTACGATGTCAAAACCTGGCATGTTAACCATTACACCACGAGGACTCATCCCCACAGACATACACGCAGTAGCATAAGGAATTAATGATTTTATATGTTTCTTTTATCTACTTCGCATTTGTTCTTTCTGATAAACAGAAAAGTTTGGGTTTTCTTTTATTTATTTATTTTTTTCATTTACACAAGCGACCTTGGGAAGAATCTTGTGAATCGAAACGGGATTGCTGTGACGGTTTGGAAATTTAAGCTTTCTGCCTTTAATACAAGTGTCTGTTTTTTGGGAGGGGTATTTTTCTTAGGGTTTTTCAAAAAAATTTTCCTTTCTTTTTCTTAATTTTTCCCTAGATTCTTTTTCTTCTTTCTCTGTTTTTTTTAATTATTCTCTCTCTCTCTCTCTCTCTCTCTCTCTCTCTCTCTCTCTCTTTCTTTCTTTCAGTTTTTTTCTTTTACTTTTTTTCCCCTTCTCATATGGAGCCTAACGCTCTGGTATGCTATGTACAAATATTTTTTTCTTATTTATTTTTTTTTCTTATTGTGTTTCATTTATTTATTTATTTATTTATCTATTAGACCTTCGTTGACAGTATCAACTTCCTTTATCTTTGTAATGTCTATTTTTATTTTTGCTTCCTTGGCGTTAATCGGGAAGGGATGTCACTGTAAATCTAATGCGCTTTATTGTTTTTTTCGGGGAGAGATTCACACTAATCCCCTGTGTTATTTAAAACAGGGGAAAAAAATTACATGCCGCTTTCTAGAGACACGAACAAACATTCTTTGTACATTCTGAAAAAAGTATTGATCATGAGAATATATAGAAATATTCATAATAAGTTTGACCAAAGTTTCATTAACTTTTCAATCGAGAAAGCATAAAATTTTAAAAAATCTACCCAAATAAACAAATTACTTGAATTTAAAGAAAATTCAGTATTTATTTCGTTAGGAGTAAAATTCATATCACAAGATAAGTAAAAAGTTAGCGACCATAGTAGAAGGTGACCCGAAGGATCCCTTTTCGATAGCTACTACATCAAGGTGTAGGGGAGGGCGCTACTCCATTCCCTGAATTGCTCCACTTTACCCTTGAACCGTACCTTATAATGCTGAGTGTTAAGCAAGGTGGTATCAAGTTCCATTTTTAAAGTCTTTGGTATGACTCGACCTGGGATTGAACCCAGGTCTCCCTGGCCATTGGCGAACACTCTAACCGCTGGGCCAATGTCCCGGTTATCACAAGATATTCCCGGTAAAAATACAGTGGTTAGAGATCCGTTACATAAGAATACACCGGCATTCTCTTCAATATTGTGTTGTTTTCAGTAGATTTCGGTTACTTCGCAATGTGTGTCGCTATTTTTACTTCTTGTGAGTTTTTCATATCAGCGTTAGCTGATGGTCTTTTACTGGAATTTAAGCGACAACAAGTCACCTCAAGTCTCTTGGACTCTTTTCAGTATTGTGATATAGTTTGATTTGTCTCTGCTCGTCCTCTTATTTCCAAATCCTTAAGTGCTTTTACCAAACCTTTGATGACTGTACCGAGAACAACAACGACAATTGGTATAGCCGCTACTGTTCCACAGTTTTTTCAATGCACTAGCGAGGTCAAGATACTTATACTTCTTTTCACTTTCTTTCAATTTTACTCTGTGGTCATCTGGGGCAGCAAAGTCTACAATTCGGAAAGATCTTTTTTATCATAAGTTCTAGTCGTCTGGTCGAGATTAGGGTGATCCGCTTGTATCTCAAAATCCCCGAGGAGTACGTACATTTCATTTTCTATGACAGATTCTGGGTAGTGCATATACCATTTGTTCGTACGGGCAAATTTAGATTTCTTGCACAGTTCACAGTGGATCATCTTTCCCACCCAATCGTGTCTAGTCTTATACTCTATCTGGGCTAGCTTGCTGCATTCGCTTAATATGCGATTGATCTTACGTCTCTATTACAACGTACACTACATCTTCTGTTTTGCTGCGTCTTATCTATTCTTGTTTTGATATGGTTGATCCTTATGGCGTTGTTTTGCGCTGCTATTTGAAGAAATTCAGTTCCTCTCATAAGGTTTCCCTTTCTTAGCTACGTCCGCGTTTTCTTGTAAGAGATGTTGCTTGTTAGTCGGTTAAAATGTCCATAGAATTGTTCTTCTTCCCATTTTTGTTTTCTGGTTATTTTCGTTCTGCTAATCCACGAATGATCAGTATCAGTGGCTACAATCAGTCTTCATCCGCTCTTTTCTATGTAGTCTTCAAGTTGTTGCATCGATGTGCTAACGCTGTCTTCAATGCTGACATGTTCCCTTCTCCCTTTTCTCGACACATATAGGCTGTAAATGCCATTTCTTCGATGCAAAGCCTTATGCATAGTCATTAGTTTTCTTGTTCTTTGATCCATTTGTTTGAGGTCTTCTCTGATCCACTTTAAGAATCGTCTCGAGTATCTTACGCGGAGGACTGCCCAGGTATTTATCTCTTTTATAAGGTTCCCGCAATATAGTTTTGTCGCGAGTAGCTTTCTGCTTTTCCTGAGATACTCTTTTCCAATTTCCACATGTTTGATGGTGTTAGCTTCCAATATTCCCAAGTATTTGTAAGTTTCATTTTCTCCGAGCTTTCTGATTTTCTCTTGATTTGGTAGTTCGATTATTATTATTATTCATTCATTCATTTGAGAGTTTTATTACACCAGCATTAACTAATGGTTT
Source organism: Sepioteuthis lessoniana (assembly GCA_963585895.1). NCBI lineage: Eukaryota > Metazoa > Mollusca > Cephalopoda > Myopsida > Loliginidae > Sepioteuthis > Sepioteuthis lessoniana. Next base: position 39,288,405 of record OY757933.1, on the reverse strand, counting down.
TCTACCGGAGTGTGAATGGCTACAAATCTCAAGTCTCCACGACTCATCTTAGAATTCTGGTTGATTTCAGTAATACAGTAATCTAGATGGTCGCGATTCCTCTTCTGATTCCCTATTCTTCTATTCTCATTCCCATTATTATTATTATTATTATTTACTCCTTTAGAGTTTTACACATCAGTGTTAGCTGATGGTTTTTCACTGGAGCTTGAGTGACAGCAAGTCTCCTCGAGTCCCCAGGACTCGTCTCAGGATTCTGGCTGTTCTTAGCAATGCTGTCGTTTGGATAGTCTCTACCCGTCCGCCAACTTCCAAGTCCTCCAGGCCTTTTAATAATCCTTTAGTTATTGTGCCTAACGCACCAATCATTATTATTATTATTATTATTATTATTATTATTATTTCTTCGAATTAACTGATGTTATTTCACTGGAGTCTGGGTGACAGCAAGTCTCCTCAGCTCTCCAGAACTCCTCACAGTATTCTGGCCGATCTCAACAATGATATCCTGTTATTTCCAGTTCTTCAAGTTTACTTTTCCAGGCCTTTGTGGACCGTACCAATAGCGCCAGTTACACTTAGTATGATTGTTACTCTCATGTTCCACAGCTCTGGTAGTTCTCTGGCAAGGTTTAAGTATTGTTTCTCTTTTCGTTTTCTTTGATTTTCGCTCTGTACTTTGCCGGAACGAAAAAGTAATTATACGGCCGGTCCTCTCTCTCTCTCTCTCTCTATCAATATATCTGTCTATCTATCACGACTTCGTTTTTTTTTGTTATTAATTATGACTAGGTCAGTCGTCTGACCAGGATTATGTAATTTGTTTGTGTCCCAAAATTTCAGAGAATTTTCTGCGTCTCATTCTCCAAGATGGATTCTGGTTAGCGCATACTTAATCGCATGGTCGTATTTAAATTTCTTGCACCTTCCCCACCTATTCGTGTCTACTCTTCATTATGAGTTTTCCACCCTTGCCGTTGTTAGTGGAATTTCACTGGAGTCTGAGAGACAGCAAATTTTCCTCTAGTCTCCAGTTTTCTTGAGTATCCTAGAATCCCAGCAATGACAGGGTCTGTGTGGTCTTTAGTCTTTCTCATATTTCTAATTAATCCAGTCTTTTTTCTAAATATTTGAGGTGGGGACCGTTCCAAGCGCATCAACAGCTATTAGGTCCACTGTCCATATCATATATTTAGTTCTCTTCTCGTATTTGTCCATCTCGTCGCTTTCTTTTATTTTCTCTCTGATCAACCCGAATAACAAAATTCACAAGATGGAACGTTCTGTTTTTCAGTATTACAACAATGAGATAAAAGTTAATAATAATAATAAAAGTGTTGAAGTGTCTTCCCTACAGATGGACTCGCCCTCATGTGATATATACCGACTAAGCTCTCTTCTCCGCAGACTCGGCGAGCCGTCACCAAGAACGGTAATATTAATGATTGTGTTACGCTGAAGAGGGGTTTCTCCCAGCTATCGTTTATGTATGCACTATTTTCTTTGAATATATTTCTTATCACTCATTTCTGAGTCGGGTAATCATTTGAACCTCCCCTTGACCATAACAAAAAGGTAATAATGAAACTGACATGTTGAGTGATCGTACTACTCCAATTCTGTTGGTTAATGTAATATACTTAGTGTGACAGTTTTTATTTATGACATAAACAACGAAACAGAATTGGCCCAATCGGTCAAGTTTAAGTTTCTTTGTTTAATGGCATATCAACCTTCGTGGGTTATTAAATGCCAAAGCCATCCTTTTAGAAGAACAGCAGTGGTATTATTTAACCCATAACTGGGAGGATAAGGGGCTCATACCTTTTACAAGGGTACTTGTCCGAGAGTGAACGTAATAGCACGACTAGAGTTGGAACTTGCGTTGTACGATTCCGCAGTCCATCTTTTTAACCATTAAACCACGAGAACACCTCCTTGTCCAATCGGAAATCAAAGTCTATGAGCTAGTCTGCCAAAGTTTAGAACAGGCATGGTCGTCTGACCGAGATTCTGTTATCGATTGGTATTTCAAAATTGCAGAATATTTTGTGCGTCTTGTTCTTTAGAAAGGATTCTGTTTTGTGTTTATACCATTTGGTTGTATCGTCTTCTACTTGTGCTTGTTTCTTTGTAATCGCTTATTATATGATTAAATGTTTCATCTCTGTCTCCTTATAATCTATACTTGCTATTCTGTTGGGTATTATCAATCTTTTTTTTTCACATAATTGCTCCTAATTGTTTTGTGCTGTTATTAGTAGAGATTAAGTTTCTTTTTGAGCTTTGATAATATGGTCGAATTTTAATCTCTTGCACAATTCCCAGTTAATCACTTTCTCACTCAGTCGTGTCTACTTTTGTATACTTTTATATTATACGCTTATGTCTCCACATGCCCTACACAAGCTATTCTCTTGCATAATTTCACTTTCTTTCTTTCCTCACTGATGGCATTCGCTTCCAATATTCTCCAGTACTCGTAATATTTCTTCTCTCCAAGTGTGCTGATGCTTTTTCCGATTTGGTTGGCCGTTCTGTTCCTTCAGCTACTTGCCCAGTCGACGGGAGCTGTAGAATACGCCAACTGCTTCTCTGCAGAGAGGTAAGACCCCCACCACAACGAGTGGCCTAGTCGGTTGGGGTTGTAGAATACACCGACTGCACCTCTGCATAGGGGTAAGAACCCCACCCTTTACGATATGTCACTAAACAATCATGGTGAGGTTCCAGTAATGCAGGATCTTTGGGGAATGTGGAGCACCCCATCAATGCCATCACTCTCAGGTTCACTCTGTCTTGTATTGGTAGCACCTGATAAGGCCCGATCTATGGGTTAAATAGAATGCAAACTTTTGATAAACTAAATTACTTCAAGAACAAATTGAGGACCAACCTCTCTAAAAAAAAAACACATCTGTATGCAAATACAAGTGACACCGGAGGTTCTATGAAGCTTTAATTGTTGTGTACGGCCATACGTATCGGGTCCAAACTCCTATTCGCAGTGCAAACAGATAGACGCTACTCACAGACAGGACGTTCGTTCTAAGCCGTTAATCAGATTGTTTTCAGGCTTTCTCAAGTGCTAACAGCACTTTCCCGAAATCAGCAACTCTTTGCATTCCCCAACACAAAATTAAAACGGAACTGGATGACTTGGCCACAACCGGAGAGATTACCAAAGCCATTGATCAGCAGAAAGAGTTGCAAAACCGAAGGAACCAACAGATTTCCCCTTTATTCGCTCAAAACTTAAGTCTTTGACCAGTTGTATTCGCGTTTACTCCGCACCTTACTAGAAGGACTTCGTCACTAATATTGAAGTCCTTGAGAAGTCCTTGAAAAGGCAAAGATCAACGGCATCGAGGTCATTCTACTAAAGTCCAAGCTAAGCTAGGCTGGACCGAGAACGCCGAAAGTTAAAACCTGCTCAATTATCATATGCCATCGCAGAAGTCCATGAGGTTGGCGAAACAGGCAGTAATCATAATGTTAAGTTGATAACGAATGATAGTAATCTAAAAAACTGATTAAAAAAAAAGGTTTTTAAATTACACTTAAAAAATAAAGAAACAGGGTTAGATTTTGTACTGAACTTTTACCCAGTCAGCTGTGGCTGAAGAATACACTGATTGCACCTCTTCAGAGGGGTAAGACCCCCACCAACGAATGTCCCGGGTATGACAATAAACAATCTGATGGTGTGGTACCAGTGCTGTTGGAGCTTTGGGGAATGAGAAGTATCCCTTCATTGCAATAGCTCACAGGTTCACTCTGTCCCAGATTGGTAACACCTGATAGAGCTCTATCCATGGATCAAACAGAAGTAAACTGCGTAATTATGCTAAACTGAGTTACTTGAAATAGAACTCTTTTGATATTTAAACTGCATAATTAAGCTAAAATGAATTGCTTGAAATATAATTGTTTTGACTTGTAAAGTGCATACTTATGCTAAACTGAATTGTTCGAAAAAGAACTGTTTTTGGCATTGAAGCTCTACTTACGCTAAACTGAATTGCTGAAGATTGAACTGTTTTGATATTTGACTGTGTGTAAACAAAATCTATTCTTATTCTAAACTGAATTGGTTGAATTAACACTATTTGACTAAATTGGATTGCTTGAAATAGAAATGTTTTTTGACAATTAAAATGTGAACTCCTGCTAAACTGAATTGTTTGGAATAGAACTGATTATTTGTACAAATATGGATTCAAATAGAGCTAAACTACGTATTTATGCTAAACTAATTTGGTTGAATTAGAACTGTTCAAGTAAGCTAAATAGCTTGAAATAGAAATGTTTATGACGAGTAAACTGTGTACTTATGCTAAACTGAATTGTTTGAAATAGAACTGTTCGTTTGTATAAGCATGGATTTGGCATGAAATAACTGAAAAAGGTTGACATGCCATACAACCCAAACAACCAACATATACTGAACTTTATTTCATATTCATTTTAAAAATATCTTTAAAAAACGGAGAAATTGTTGCTGCGTTAGAAGGAATAAACTAAACATCAACGTACGTTTTATTAATCATTTTAATTTGAAAAAAAATTAAGAATAATATTGTTTTCACTTGTAATTTTTATTTTGGTTTTCTGTTAAATTACAATATTATTAAGTATTTGTTAAGTAATTAAGTGATCAGCTCATTGTTCAAGTGGGTAGAGTGTTCCCCAATAGTCCAGGAAACCTGGGTTCAATTCCAGGTCGTGTCATACCCAAGACTTTAAAAATGCTACTTGATACCTCCATGCTAAACTCTCTGGAATATAAGGTACGTATCGAGAGTAAAGTGGAGCAATCCAGGGAAAAGAGTAGCACCCTCCTCAACATTTCGGTGTTGTAGCAATTGAAAACGGAGCCTTTTGGTCGCCCACGACTAAGGTCGCCAACTTACCTATTACTTAAATACAGCAATAGCTGAATTATGAATTAGAAAAACAAATAAGCGAAAATTTAAAAAACTGACAAACTAATTACAAATAAATTATTCGTAAAAATATAAACATATATAAGAAACCAATGAATTAAATACAAACAAGCAAATTAATTAGATACAAAAAATGTATAGATTTAAAAATCAAATAATTCTTGGAGAAAAATATGTTTCAGATAAAAAATTTAGATGAATGTTTGAAGTTGTTGTTGCTTAACTTGTTACTAGTTATCTTATCATTTTTTTCCAGAATAAAAAAAAAAAAAATTTCCGGGAGCATTTGTAGAGCTTCAGATAAACATTCTTTCTATTTTTTCGATACAATGACGCTCATTACAGATGTCAACATTAAAAAGAAGTTCATCATCAGCCAAAACATTCAATTTTATATGCATGGCTAATTTCATTTGATTAACAGAATAAATGAAAGAATAATCTTTTATCAGTTTACCACAGACTACATAAAACAGAATGTGTAGTTTTATCATAAGGATATGACAGAACATCTATTAATTCCCGGAAAATATCTGTTCATTTCAGGTATTTATTTCGCATTATGTCTTGTAGATATAATTCTTTTTTACAACTACAACTATTACTTTTGATTTTCCTAAAAACTGTATAATAGCAATAACCTGAGAAGTATAGTTTAACAGGAAGAACTTCTCTGTGTATATTATCACAAAATTCTTAAATTCCTGCACGTCTAAATTTTGTTGCTCTTTCACTTCATCCTAGTGATTATTCAAATCAGTTTTAATGTATAACTGATAAGCTGATAAGTTGTAAACTGATAGTATTCTGATTTTTTCACACTCAATCGCTTACCGTACAGAGATATTATATTGATCCCCATTAAGTTGACGATATTGACTAAACCTTGCTCAAGGGGATCAGTTTGAAATTTACCAGTTAATATCTATAGCATTTTCAGTTCTTCTGTGCAATACTTGGTCAGTTCTAGAAATGCATAGGTTGTATGATGCAAAGCAGTGAATGTTTCCTCTGTTAATTTGTCATTTCTTCGAGAAATGCTATTCTAAGATTCTAACAAGTCACACAATTCAGAGGAAAATGTAAAATTTTCCTCATTTACTCCAAGCTAATTACATTATTTATTTCTAAGCCAACAATCTCTATATGGTGTTTTTTTGTTTTGTATTTTACATTAAGCAAACATATATGTTTTCCTAAGGTCAATAATCCCTAAATTGAAAACTCATTGAAAATTTGAGGAACTAAATTAACATTTTGCCTTTCAAGATAGGTTGGAGAAAGTGCCTTTGAGGTTTATTTATAACAATATTATAACATTAAACTGAGAAGCAGTTTCTGTAAGGAATAAAATAGGTGATTTTGGATACTATCTTACTCATGATTTTCATAACACAGTTTTAGAAACAGCGCGCATTTACGTGTTTCTTTTGCGTTTTATTATATGGACCTAATCAGAGAGAAATAAAAGAGGTCTAGACTTCATAAATGGGTGGAAATATACGATGGAAACTTTCATGGGATACAAAAGAAAGATATAGCTTTTTTATTGATAGCATCATTATCTGTTATGATTAATAATACTTGAAAGCCCATCTCCTCTAAACCAATTATCATACGTTTAATTGTTAAATAAATTCTCATCTTGAAAACATTTACTTGGCATAATATGCATCATCATCATCATCATCATCATCATGTCGTGCCGCCAGCACGGATATCCCTAACCCTCTCTCGCCACTTCTCCCTATCACTCATCGCCTCCGGCAGGTCTTCAGAGTTACATCCTGTGTCCTCACATAGTTGCTGTATGTAAAGTCGAGCTGGTCGTCATCTTCATTTTATGAGAATACACTGCTAAGCATAAAAGCGAAAGCACTTGTTACAGCTTCATTCCTGTTGGAAGATCAATCAACAGTATTACCACCCTTATAATCAAAATAAAGCTTTAGGTCACCAAGTAAAGATAATGTGTTGTCTTTCTGTACTAGTGTAATATGATGGCCGAGGGATTTCGTTTTATGCCTTTGGGTTTAGTTAGGCTGAGAACCTTTCGACTCAGCGCATGGGTTACTTAGGTGCAACATTAACGCAGGTGTTCACGCGCGCGGGCGGAGCGGACGTGTCACTCAGAGATGTCACAATAGCCCAGATGGGAAACGGAGCTAGAGAGTGCGGGTGACGTCACGCACCGGAAGTGCGCGGAGGATTTGGCGTAATTTTGAAAAAGTCAGTTAGTTGAGTTGAGTTCTGCCTCGGGAGAAGACGGTTGGCTTTCGCTTGCTCGCCGAAGCCAGGCCAGTGGCTTTATGGCGGGTGCCACACGTGTTGGGGGGGGGGGGCAGATGGAAAAGTCATCATAGAAAGATTGTGCATCTCTCTTCCTTATGTCGAAGAACCTTTAAACTCAAAAGGTAATAAAAGGTTTCGTACCTTAACTAAGAAATCGTAATTTTGTGTTTCGGGATTCCTATGTTCTATGTTATGTACATTCTATGTACGTTTCACACATATCCGTATCATGGGTATGGTACACTAGTAACTTGAATTCATTTTTAATTTACATAAGAAAACTGTTAACATTGCTCAATCAAAGGATTCATATATGTTGATAAAGTTGGTCTTGTTATAGTTGAGTAGCTCGGTAGAATTGTACTTTTGCTATCCCTTAACACATTGTACCCATAAGGGGAGTAATTATATAATAATGAAGACAATATAATTTTTATCAAATTATCAAGTCTATTCTATCATTCATTTTAACTGCTTATATATAAATTTTATTGAATTAAAATGTTTATTTGATTCTTCTGGTAGGAATAGTAAAAATGATATTATAAGGTTTGCTGCTGAGGTTAGGTTTGCTGCTGTTCTGTATCCATTTTCCTTATGTTTTCCATTAGAATTTCAAGAGTATTTTGATCTGTAACATCTTTAGGAATTTTATAGTCCCTTACTGAATTCATTTTCGCATCTAGAAAAGACATATTGCTAAATCAGATTCAATTACAAGAGATGGATTAATTTTTGGATATGGGGATTTGATGATGCAGCATATAGTAAGTGTCTCTTGTTGCTTATCAACTGTCAAGTAATTTCCATCCAAAAAAAATTTTATTTCCCTTCTGGATCCCCAATGTTATGGAATTTTTTTCCCGTTGTTTCCATATTTTGTCATCAATAATACTTTGATTTAAAAAACCTTTAAGAATAGAAATCTCCAATTTTCTTTAATTGGAATCATTTTGAGATGAGGCTTCTTAATCTGAGAATTAATTTTTTTTTATCTTTTTATTTTATTGCGGACTTTTTATCCTCATCTTGGTAGTTTTTTGTGTTGTTTCTTCTTCACTACGTTTCGGCCAAATTTCACTTCTGGCCTTCTTCAGGTGATAAACGGTGACCTCGAATAGGAATGCTGAGTCTTGTAACCGTATCCCCAGTAATTACTGCCTTCCATAGTTGTTGTCTATCACACCACGTTTTTGACCAAGTTAACCTCTGGCCGGCTTGGGTAGGAATTGAAACTGCTATCTTCTGACAATGCTCACCTGGAACCGTAGGGACTCAATGCTTCTATCCGCTGGGCCACAGGCCTCATGGCGCAGCGGATAGAGGATTTTGTTTTTTTTTAAATATAAATCTCCAGTCGAGTTTTCTTAAAATCAGGTAATTATGTTGTCTGCTCCAAGGGAAAAAAAGCACTGGAAAAGGAGTTGCAATACTATAACTGTTGTAACTGCGGGTGTCGGAACACCATAACTAGTAATGTGTCGTACAGAAGATCTATCCCAAGACGAATTTGGTATGTGTGAGTGTGTGTGTGTGTGTGTGTGTGTGTGTGTGTGTGTGTGTGTGTGTGTGTGTGTGTGTGTGTAACACATCGATGACAGGCATTGGAAAATGAATAGAGTACTCGCAGTTGATTTGACTAGAACATTTATTTACAAGGACAAACACATATTGGATGGTACACAATACATTTATCAATATGGGTTGAGCTGTGTGTCACAGCTCCCTCGGGAAAAGGTAAATTAATTCCACATTTGTTTTCCCGGATTTTAAGTCACCCGTCGTTTCACGCTGCCACACATAATCTCATCCCGTTTTCGTGTATTTACACGAGAACTCATAACAGTAGGGGTGAAAAGGGTGGAGGTAACTCCGCCTGAAACAGAAAAGGGTTTAACTCCCTTTGACCGTTAGATCGTCCTAACAATAACAAAAAGTCTTGACTATACCTTTAGGTACAGGCGCTGCGAACGTACCTGCCTGTCCTGCATCGACCCTATCACTCATAAATATGCCTGCTGATTCCATGAACCGGGTTCTTGTTCTTCCTTTTCCCGAAGCCTAGTCATAGTTATTCGAGTTTTTTACACCAGTTTTAACTGTTGCTTTTCTACAAAAATCTGAGTGAGATTAAGACTCTTCATGTCATCAGGACTCTTTTAAGAATTCTTGCTGATCTTAAATGGTTTCAATCTTTGCCTGACTTCCAGATATTCCATTCTGTTTTCAAAGCTCCAGGGCACCCTTCAAAACACATCACCTATAACTAATACCACCGTCACTGTTACAGAATAAAAATAAACAATACTCATTTGTAGAAATCAAAAGTAACATGGCTGCATCCTTGAAAGGCTCGCCAACTAAGTTCACCTCTTTTATGAGAGAGTGTCTGTGCAGCATGTGGATTGGTCCACGTTACTAGGAGGGACCTGCCAAACACATTTATATGGGTGGTGTCTATTCACCTACATATTCTCAAAGAGGTTTTGGGACACCATTCCACTTACATGTTGGCTGTAATTTTCTACAACTGTCATGTTATACAGTCTATCTTTTCTTTATTTACCAACCCCTCCACTCGGGCACGATATGACACAAGGTCAATTTTTAAGCGGAGTTTAACAGGTTTTAATTTAGAGTTTTCCATCTCCTAAACTAGTTGCCTCACCAACGCTGAAGAACCTAGTCTGTCCTACGATTTACCCATAGCTGGAGGGAGGATAATTGGATTCATACCTTTCCCAAGGGAGCTATGTGAAATGTAATTGGCTTGGTCCAGGATTTGAACTCGTGTCGCTGTGTCTATTTCCTACAACGATAACCATTACACAACCGGTACAGTCTATCTTTTCGATATCTTTTATTTTTATTTTATGAACCAGTGAGACAACAAAATCTATTAGATGAAAAATTGTTTTGTTTTGTTTTTTTGTTAATTAATACTAGGTTCAGACTTCAGGTAGGGATTAGGGGATCCGTTTGTATCTGAAAATCCCCAGAGTTTCTTTTACACCTCATTTTCTATGTCATATTCTGGATGATGCATATGTCATCTGTCAGTTTGGTCAACCTTTTATCTTTTACAAAATTCATAACTGGTTTTTCTCAGGCTTGTAACGCTTTTGTGCCAGTTTGTTGCATTCGCTAATCATACGATTAATTATTTACTTTTGACACCGAATCACGAACAATTTTAATGTATATTATCAATTTTTGTTTTGAAATAATTAGTACATATTACATTATTTTGTGCTACAATTTAAAGAGAACCAGGTCATTGGCCTAATGAGTAGAGTGTTCGCCAATGATCTGCGAGACCAGGGTTCAATCCCAGGTCGAGTTATACCAAAGACTCCAAAAATGGTACTTGATGCCGCCATGTTTAACACTCAGCATTAAAAGGCAAGGATCAAGGGTAAAGTAGAGCCATCCATGGAATGGAGTAGCGCCCTCCTTTACAATAGCTATTGAAAATGGAGCCTTTGGTTCACCCTCGACTAAGGTCGCCAACTTTACTTATTTAAAGAGATCAAGTTTCTTACGTCAGGATTCACCTCGTTAGTCATGTCCCGGTTATTTCAGGGCAAATTTATCTATTCAGTTAATTATTTTTATATATATATATATATATATATATAATAGATTTTTTATAACTTTGTATTTCTGTGGAAATTTACTAAGCTTTTTGCTTAGATGTGGCACAAGGCCATATGAAAGGGGCACCCAATGAGACTCGAACTCACTCGTGTCGGTTTGCTAGTCGAGCTTGCTAACCATTATACCACCAGAAGCGCCTAACTTTGTATTTCTGTGGTTTAGTTACCAAAAAAAACAAACTGTTCCATGATTTTACACACATACACACACACACACACACACACACGCACATATGTATATATATATATATATATATAGCTTTAAATTAATATGATAAATGTTGAACAAAAAAGTTTGCCCAGTCGGTTGGGGCTGTACAATACACCGACTGCTTCTCTGCAGAGGGGAAATCCCCCCCCCAGCGAGTGTCCTGAATAGGATACTAAAAAATCTGATGGTGATGTTCCCGTAACGCTGGAGCTTTAGGGAATGCGGAGTACTCCTTCATTGCCATTGCTCCCCGGTCCACTCTAGCCAGGAGTGGTAGCACCTGATAGGGTCCTATCTATGGATCAAATAAAACTAAACTCTGTACTAATGCTAACTGAATTTTTTGAAATAGAACTGTTTTGATATTTAACTGTTTATAAACAAAAACTGTTCTTATTGTAAACTGTATTGTTTGAAATTTAATTCAGCCTTAAATGACCCGAAAAGGGTTGATACGCCGTAAAACCACAAACCAACCAACCAACCAACCAACTAACCAGAAAATTTCATTGGGAAAATAATAAGAGAATGAAGCTTTTGGTATCAGAAGAGGAGAATGAGTGTTAAGATATCAGCATTAATGTGGGCACTGGTGGTTATAATGTAACAGTAATAATAATAAAGAAAATAATGTGAGCAATAATAATAATTATATAAATTAGCTTAAGAGCAATGGTAGTTTATAAAAAGTCTCTCAGTTCGAGAATTATCAAGGATTAATTAATCGAATAACAATAGGATTTAATTCTAATTAAATCGTCCGGATTCGGAGTTGAATATTAAAATAGCAATATACCAATTAATGAAAGAATAAACTTCAAACATGATTTAGAAACGAAAAATAACCCCTAAAATAATCCTTTTGATAATTCTGTTCATTAAACCTAATAAAGATACAGGTAGATAAAACAATAAATGGACAGATATTGTTTTAGAATAGAAAAAATTAAATAGGTAAAATGATACTTGCGGCTAATCAAAATAACCCGTAGATATAAAAGGGAAAATGAAGCCAACATGAATTCAAGACATTGATGACAATATCTAACACGGTCCCTTTGAACTTATACCTCCTGATTAAGGTCAGTTTTTCTTTTCTTTTTTTTAATGAGTAATGTTTTTGTCTTTCCCGATCCATTTTGTGACCGCTATCTGAAGTGGCCAACTGCCTTGTAATAATCAGCTGAAATAAATATATAATAGCAAAATAACGGTCTGTTGACTTTTTTTCCAATTATATTTTCAGTCTATGTGATCGTTTCCAACCAGTTCCAACCGGCGGTTTTCCGAGTGACAGCAAGTCTCGTCAGGATTCCAGATTCAGAGCGGGCTGTTTTGAACAAATTCTGAAAGCAACACCCGACTTAGCAGCAGTTGTATAGCCACTTACCTCCAATCTCATAAGCCACCCAAGTTAGACGAACAAGACATACGAGGCCCTCATAGAGAAGTAAAGACGATCTTATTAGCAACATTCTCTGATGAAGTTCAACTCAACGTAAAATTGCCCAGTCGGCTTGGGCTGTAGAATACACTAACTGCATCTCTGCAGAGAGGCAAAACCCCTTCCAATGAGTGTCCAGGATAGGTCACTAAAAAATCTGATGGTATAGCTCTAGTTATGTTGGATCTTTGAGGAATGCAGAGCACTCCTTTATTGTCATCGCTCACAGCTCCACTCAAGCCCGGAGTGGTAGCATCTCGTGCGGTGCTATCTATGGGTCAAATAGAACTGAACTGCGTTGTTATCCTAAATTGCTTAAAATAAAATTGCTTTGACATTTAAACTGTGGACTTATGCTAGACTGAATTGTTAAAAATGGAACTGTTTTTGTATGCTAAACTGAATTGTTTGAAATAGAACTGTTTCGACATTTTAACTGTGTGTAAATAAAAACAATTCTTACAAAGTAAAGTTGGCGACCTTAGTCGGGGGTGACCTGAAGGCTCCCTTTTCAATAGCTACTACACCAAGGTGTAGGGGGCTTCTCTTCCATTCCCTCGATTGCTTCACTTTACCCTTGATCTGTACTTTATAACGCTGAGTGTTAAGCAAGGAAGCATCAAGTACCATTTTTTGAGTCTTTGGTATGACTCGACCTGGGATTAAATCCAGGACTCTCGGACCATTGGCGAAAACTCTAAATACCATGCGAATACTAAACTGAATTGCTTGAATTAGAACTGGTTTACAAAACAGAATAGCTAGAAACAGAAATGTTTTTAACAATTAAACTGTACTTATGCTAAACTGAATTGTTTGAAATATATGTGTTCATTTGAATAAAACAGATTTGGCATTAAATAACCTACAATAGTTGAAATACCATAAAACCCAGACAAATATTAGTGTAGGTCGACAAGCAAAGACTTACATATATCAGCTCTGTGCAGACATTGGATGCAGTGGAGAATATTTACCTGGAGTGATGGACAATAAGGGCCGATGTCAAGAGAGAGAGAGAGAGAGAGAGAGAGAGAGAGAGAGAGAGAAAGTCAGCGAACTGGTTATCAGTTTGCCTTGATGATGATTTATATATGTATAGTAATATGGTTTTCTATTAAAAAAAAAGCGTGTATAATATCTAGGATAGAGGATATGTAGATATGTTTTTATTGCGTAGATGCAGAATCATTGATACTTGGTAACTGCCACTTTCTCGTCTATGCAAACATCAGACCAAGAAGCTCCAATATGATTGGTATCTCTTTATAAAATGTTTTTTGTGATTGTTGGTATCCTTTTAGATATTCTTTGGAGCATGATGAGAAGGCAAACGTAGCGTATGGGGCATTCTTATTGGCTGGTTGATTGAAGTTGTTTGGGTTTTATGGCATATCAACATACGTGGATTATTTAATACCAAATCTTGTTTATAAGTATAGATTTTGAATATATGATTTTTTAACGAATATTTTGTAGATACATTTTCAAATAGACAAGAGTTCATTTGTCTGCACACAGTTAAATGGTTTCACGTATTGCTATGTAATTCTAACAATTCAATTAAACATCGGTCATTTGTTAGCCTAGAAACAAATGGTTAAACAGTTCTTTTTGACCAACAGATGGGACGTTTATTGGTTGTAATACTCCGGGTTAGAGTGAACCTGAGAGTAATAGTAATGAAGGGATACTCCAGATTCCTCAGAGCTCTGTTTTGGGACATAAATGGTTTCACGTATTGCTGTCTAATACTAACAATTCAATTAAATATCAGTCATTTGTTTGCATAGTCAAATTGTTAAACAGTTCTATTTTATCATTAAGGGTTTTCGGACTATTGTCTTCATCTTTATTGTTATTTCCACAGCTTCACGGAACTTTGAACTACGTCCTTTATTGAAACCATGAGGTTTGTTACTCGCCTGTAGTGAGGACTGAACCTGCAACCTTCAGATGATTGTCTCCTTAGAAGCTCAGGGAACCAACGCTTATGACCGTTACGCCATGTGCCCTGCTAGACAATTCAGAGTGAATTTTTGGGGTATTATATTGAATTCACGGGGGTCACTTGATTCAATAAAGGACGTAGTTCGAAGTTCCATGAAGGTTCCCGAGTTTGACAAACACCTGAAGAAGGCCGGAGGACATATCGGCCGAAACGTTATGGAAATAACAATAAAGATGAAGACAATAGTCCAAAAACTCTTAATGATAAAAACCATCTAGCTTCGTCTCAGAAATTTAGACAACTAAGTTCTATTTTACCAACAAATGAGACTCCAACAGTTACAACCTCTCAGTCAGAGTGGAACTGGGAGTAATGGTTATGAAGAGGTACTCCAGATTCCTCAAAGCTACAGGACTTACCCCCCCCCATCAGATGCAGTTTAGTGTCATATCCTGGACACTTGTTGGTAGGGTAGTGTCTTACTCTTCTGCAGTCGGCGCATTCTACCACCTCTGCCCATTGGGCTGGAGTGGAATTATGAGAGATTCTAGTTTATTTCCATGGTTATGTTAATTTTGTAATTTCTTAAATTTATTTATTCTATTATGTTTAATCTTATGTGTGTGTATATATGCATTTACCGAAACCCTCTACATGAGCAATATGCGTCAATATAGGTCATTTTAAAGCGGAATTTAGCAGTATTGAATACAAAATTGCCTTTCTCGACCAGTTGCCATACTGTTAGAATTCGGGTCGCCATTTTGTCCGAAAGTTGTGAAATTCTCAATACAGTAGAAAAGAATGAGGTTAATTTGCTTCTAATCGCTGACTGGCCAATCTCCTGCTCTGCTGCTGACATGCAATTCTTTGAATAGGATGTACGATTCTCATCACGTCTTTTACCAATTAAAAATCCAATACATACCAAGGTTAAAAATCCCAATCTGCCTTACTATTTACCCTTAGGTGGAAGGACAATAGTTGATTTAACACCTTTCGTTAGAGTATTAGCAAGATATGAAATGTAAACAGCCATATCCAGGATTTGAACACTCGTCTCCGTGCCCATTTCCTACGAAAATAACCATTACACTAAGATTACATAAGATAACAGATTAAACATAATAGAATAAATAAATTTAAGAATTTAAAAAATTAACATAACCATGGAAATAACGAGTATATATATATATATAAGATACCAGATCAATACGCTTAAAATGCTGTCACCAATTCCTCATTCAGTTTGTAAAATCACGGGGTAGGTATAAAATACTATTAATAATAGAATCTCTATCAACAAGTAATACCTCGTGGGTTTATGTGTTGTCGTGTATATATATATATATATATATATATATATATATATATATATATATATATATATATATATATATATATATATATATATATATATATATATATATATATATGTATTTGTAAGAGGATGTGTATTAGGTTTACCATTGCAACTGTCAGATCCCAGAGGTAAAGAAATAATTTGCTCATTCCATTCTTGCAATAATTCTTTAAGATGTCACAGTTTGAAGATATGTTATCAATTAGGAAGAAAATTGGATGATAGTTAAAATTCCTTAGATAGACAGATAGACATGACAAGACTGAGAAAGGTAAATAGATAATGAACAACTTTAGATATATAGATAGATATGACCAGACTAAGATAGGTAAATAGGTAAAGAACCGCTTCAAATTACTAGCAAGCTCGGTAGCTAGCTAGAGAGTAATGTGGAGATAGGTAGATCAGGAGGTTAAAAACCCGCCAATATTTTTTTTAATCGAACTTGTACACTGTGTATAAAATCCAAAGCCAATGCATACTACCTCTGAAACTCCTAACTTGGGTACTATTTACCAACCCCTCCGCTCGGGCAGGATATGACACAAGGTCAATTTTTAAGCGGAGTTTAACAGGTTTGAATTAGGAGTTTTCCTTCTCCTAGACTAGTTGCCTCACCAAGGCTGAAGAACCTAGTCCGTCCTACTATTTACCCATAGCTAGAGGGAGAATTAGGAGGTTCATACCTTTCCCAAGGGTATTTGCCCGAAAGTGAACGTAATACGATTCCGCAGTTCATCGCTTTAACCATTACACCACGAGGACACCTCTTCTCGCCTCCGCTCGGGCAGGATATGACACAAGGTCAATTTTTAAGCGGAGTTTAACAGGTTTGAATTCAGAGTTTTCCTTCTCCTAGACTAGTTGCCTCACCAAGGCTGAAGAACCTAGTCCGTCCTACTATTTACCCATAGCTGGAGGGAGAATAAGGGGGTTCATACCTTTCCCAAGGGTATTTGCCCGAAAGTGAACGTAATAGCGCGACTGGAGTACGAACTCGGGTAACCTACTTGGGTGTCCCAGAAACGGGGATTTTATATATTTTTTATGACCAGAACTTTCTGAAAACTGATATGCAGTAGAATAGGGAGGGTTTAATGTATTTTTTAGGGTAGAGTTTCCATAGTGTTGTGTCTAACGTATTTAACAGCGGCAGTGTGGGTTCGGTTTCTTTGTTTAATGGCATATCAACCTTCGAGAGTTATTTAATGCCAAATTCATTCTTGTAGAAGAGCAGCAGAAAGATTATTCAACCCATAACTAGGGGGATAAGGAAATCCATACCTTTCCCAAGGGTATCAGTGTGAAAGTGAGTATAATAGTGTGATGGAAATTCGAACTCACTTATAATCCAGTACTTCAACCATTACGCCACGTTCACACACCCCCACCCCCACCCGGTGAAAATGTAGTTAATGAGTTTAAATTGCAGTCGCTTTAATACGTTCACTTTCGGAAAAAAATATCTTGGGAAAAATATGAATCTCCTCCTTATCCCCTTAGCTATAACAGTCGTAATAATAAATATCTTCGGGGGAAATATGAATCTCCTCCTCATCCCCTTAGCTATAACAGTCATAATAATAAATATCTTCGGGGAAAATATGAATCTCCTCCTCATCCCCTTAGCTATAACAGTCATAATAATAAATATCTTAGGGAAAAATATGAATCTCCTCCTCATCCCCTTAGCTATAACAGTCATAATAATAAATATCTTCGGGGAAAATATGAATCTCCTCCTCATCCCCTCAACTATAACAGTCATAATAATAAATATCTTAGGGAAAAATATGAATCTCCTCCTTATCCCCTTAGTTATAACAGTCATAATAATAAATATCTTCGGGGAAAATATGAATCTCCTCCTTATCCCCTCAACTATAACAGTCATAATAATAAATATCTTAGGGAAAAATATGAATCTCCTCCTTATCCCCTTAGCTATAACAGTCATAATAATAAATATCTTCGGGGAAAATATGAATCTCCTCCTCATCCCCTTAGCTATAACAGTCATAATAATAAATATCTTAGGGAAAAATATGAATCTCCTCCTCATCCCCTTAGTTATAACAGTCATAATAATAAATATCTTCGGGAAAAATATGAATCTTCTCCTTATCCCCTTAGCTATAACAGTCATAATAATAAATATCTTACTGAAAAATATGAATCTCCTCCTCATCCCCTTAGCTATAACAGTCATAATAATAAATATCTTAGGGAAAAATATGAATCTCCTCCTCATCCCCTTAGCTATAACAGTCATAATAATAAATATCTTAGGGGAAAATATGAATCTCCTCCTTATCCCCTCAACTATAACAGTCATAATAATAAATATCTTAGGGAAAAATATGAATCTCCTCCTTATCCCCTTAGCTATAACAGTCATAATAATAAATATCTTAGGGAAAAATATGAATCTCCTCCTCATCCCCTTAGCTATAACAGTCATAATAATAAATATCTTAGGGAAAAATATGAATCTCCTCCTTATCCCCTTAGCTATAACAGTCATAATAATAAATATCTTAGGGAAAAATATGAATCTCCTCCTTATCCCCTTAGCTATAACAGTCATAATAATAAATATCTTAGGGAAAAATATGAATCTCCTCCTTATCCCCTTAGCTATAACAGTCATAATAATAAATATCTTCGGGGAAAATATGAATCTTCTCCTTATCCCCTTAGCTATAACAGTCATAATAATAAATATCTTAGGGAAAAATATGAATCTC
This sequence comes from Sepioteuthis lessoniana, assembly GCA_963585895.1. Taxonomy (NCBI): domain Eukaryota; kingdom Metazoa; phylum Mollusca; class Cephalopoda; order Myopsida; family Loliginidae; genus Sepioteuthis; species Sepioteuthis lessoniana. The sequence goes on along the minus strand of OY757933.1, from coordinate 39,269,795 downwards.
CTCCTTATCCCCTTAGCTATAACAGTCATAATAATAAATATCTTCGGGGAAAATATGAATCTTCTCCTTATCCCCTTAGCTATAACAGTCATAATAATAAATATCTTAGGGAAAAATATGAATCTTCTCCTTATCCCCTTAGCTATAACAGTCATAATAATAAATATCTTACTGAAAAATATGAATCTCCTCCTCATCCCCTTAGCTATAACAGTCATAATAATAAATATCTTCGGGGAAAATATGAATCTCCTCCTCATCCCCTTAGCTATAACAGTCATAATAATAAATATCTTAGGGAAAAATATGAATCTCCTCCTCATCCCCTTAGCTATAACAGTCATAATAATAAATATCTTCGGGGAAAATATGAATCTCCTCCTTATCCCCTCAACTATAACAGTCATAATAATAAATATCTTAGGGAAAAATATGAATCTCCTCCTTATCCCCTTAGCTATAACAGTCATAATAATAAATATCTTAGGGAAAAATATGAATCTCCTCCTCATCCCCTTAGCTATAACAGTCATAATAATAAATATCTTCGGGGAAAATATGAATCTCCTCCTCATCCCCTTAGCTATAACAGTCATAATAATAAATATCTTAGGGAAAAATATGAATCTCCTCCTCATCCCCTTAGCTATAACAGTCATAATAATAAATATCTTCGGGGAAAATATGAATCTCCTCCTTATCCCCTCAACTATAACAGTCATAATAATAAATATCTTAGGGAAAAATATGAATCTCCTCCTTATCCCCTTAGCTATAACAGTCATAATAATAAATATCTTCGGGGAAAATATGAATCTCCTCCTCATCCCCTTAGCTATAACAGTCATAATAATAAATATCTTCGGGGAAAATATGAATCTCCTCCTCATCCCCTTAGCTATAACAGTCATAATAATAAATATCTTCGGGGAAAATATGAATCTCCTCCTCATCCCCTTAGCTATAACAGTCATAATAATAAATATCTTAGGGAAAAATATGAATCTCCTCCTCATCCCCTTAGCTATAACAGTCATAATAATAAATATCTTCGGGGAAAATATGAATCTCCTCCTCATCCCCTCAACTATAACAGTCATAATAATAAATATCTTAGGGAAAAATATGAATCTCCTCCTTATCCCCTTAGTTATAACAGTCATAATAATAAATATCTTCGGGGAAAATATGAATCTCCTCCTTATCCCCTTAGCTATAACAGTCATAATAATAAATATCTTCGGGGAAAATATGAATCTCCTCCTCATCCCCTCAACTATAACAGTCATAATAATAAATATCTTAGGGAAAAATATGAATCTCCTCCTTATCCCCATAGTTATAACAGTCATAATAATAAATATCTTCGGGGAAAATATGAATCTCCTCCTTATCCCCTTAGCTATAACAGTCATAATAATAAATATCTTAGGGAAAAATATGAATCTCCTCCTTATCCCCTTAGTTATAACAGTCATAATAATAAATATCTTCGGGGAAAATATGAATCTTCTCCTTATCCCCTTAGCTATAACAGTCATAATAATAAATATCTTAGGGAAAAATATGAATCTCCTCCTTATCCCTTTAGCTATAACAGTCATAATAATAAATATCTTACTGAAAAATATGAATCTCCTCCTCATCCCCTTAGCTATAACAGTCATAATAATAAATATCTTAGGGAAAAATATGAATCTCCTCCTCATCCCCTTAGCTATAACATTCATAATAATAAATATCTTAGGGGAAAATATGAATCTCCTCCTTATCCCCTCAACTATAACAGTCATAATAATAAATATCTTAGGGAAAAATATGAATCTCCTCCTTATCCCCTTAGTTATAACAGTCATAATAATAAATATCTTCGGGGAAAATATGAATCTCCTCCTTATCCCCTTAGCTATAACAGTCATAATAATAAATATCTTACTGAAAAATATGAATCTCCTCCTTATCCCCTTAGCTATAACAGTCATAATAATAAATATTTTAGGGGAAAATATGAATCTCCTCCTTATCCCCTCAACTATAATAGTCATAATAATAAATATTTTAGGGGAAAATATGAATCTCCTCCTTATCCCCTTAGCTATAACAGTCATAATAATAAATATCTTAGGGAAAAATATGAATCTTTTCCTTATCCCCTTAGCTGTAACAGTCATAATAATAAATATCTTAGGGAAAAATATGAATTCTTCCTTATCCCATTAGCCATAAAAGTCATAATAATAAATATTTTAGGGAAAATATGAATCTCCTCCTTATTCCCTGAGCTATAACAGTTATAATACTATTTATTCATAGTAAATAGTATTATTACTATTCTACTTGAAGGATGGCTATGGCATTAGATAACCCATGGTGGTTGATATGTTATTAAAAACCAAGCCATGTATTTCATATTGCTACTACCTGTTGAAAATTTACATATAGATGAGCGCAGACCCTTATAAACTCTGGGGTGCGTATCATAGATTGTTTAGGTATGAGACCCGAGAACTGCCCATAATAAAAGGACTGCTTCATGAACCCCAACGAAAGATATTACGTTACCAAAAAATTAAATCGGTCTTGAAATTGTCGGTTTAGTTTGATTTGTTTAGGTTGGGTTTTCTGGCACATCGACCATTATTGGTTATTTAATGCAAAATCAAGTTCTTACATATATAAAAATATATGATTAGTTAACACATTTTTTGGACACACATAGTCAAAGGATAGAACAGCTGTATTTATAACAAATCAATTTAGCATAAGTCAACAAAACTAGATGATTCCAAGTATTGCTATCAATCACTAACAATTCAATTAAACATCAGCCATTTGTTTACACACAGTTCTATTTCAAACAATTCAATTTAGCATCGATCATTTGTTTGCACATAGTTTCAATGTTGACGTTATGAAATTATATATACACCGGTACCCACGGGTATACGGTCAGTCGGCATTCAAAAGAGATTTAGGCAGTCATGAGGTTTGGCGAGCGGCCGGCTGGCGTCACCTGGGAGGGAGCAGTGGCCTACAGCGAACCCCGGTTGAGAAACTCTAGTCAAGGAAGCAAGGACGTGAGGCCCTGAATATCGAATCATAACGTGGGTTAAGAAAAGGTTAATATAGCAGCCCAATGCCAGTATGTGTTCGTGTCGGGCATCTCCCTGTGTCTGTATCTCTCACACATAAAGAATTTTGGACCCTTTCAAAAAGTAATAAAAAGAGATATATTTATCTAAAGAAAAGCTTCTCAGATCGTTCCTTTCTCTTTTCAGATTATTATTTGGTAATATTAAGTATTTTCTTATATTTAACGAAATATAACTATGAAACTGATCTTTTATGTGAAGAAATATTACCAAAGATGTTCAAGCAAGATAGAGAAATTCAATTCCGTCACATTTCCAAATAGGAGCCCGATTTTAAATTTGGTCAATAACTTAGAAGTTCATGATACTTATGAAGAACGTAAGGCAATGGGTTCCCAACCATCTGAGCTTTCGATGAAGATCTGACTCCAGTTGTGAAATGTGTTGAAATTGAACTTCCTCCTCTATCTTCCTTGAGCAATATTGAAAGTCTTAGCTTCAGAAGTAATAGTCCTGATATCTGCAGTTATACCAAGGCGTTGTTAGTATTTCTCTATCTCAAATTATCTCATTTCGTGTTCAATATTATATTAGAAGAATTATTTTCCATACTATCACAATCAAAAATACACCACGGGCTCGTTTACACGTGTTTTTTTTTTAAATAGCGGATAGAGAGTTTCACGATTTTTGAAAAAAAAAACGTTGGGTCATAAAATCAAGGACCTGAAAAGGCAAATTAAGAAAATTTAGATTTATTGAAAGTAAAACGACAACATTAATGATTAAATAAGAACTTTAAACTTTTTGTCGCAAACATGAAACGAAAATGTTTAGAAGAACGCTAAAGTACACGCTCTCGATGGTGGCGTCCTGTTGAAGGCACTGAGGAATGCGGCAAGGATCTTGATAAAACGTGTGTTGTATATTGACCTCCGACCCGGACCAGAGATTGCGTTGGCGAGCTTGGCTGATAATATGGGACTGGGTTAAAATCCCACAGTACAGTCAAAAACTGATGCACCGGAAGAGGGTGACCTCTGAACTACCATGACAGTTATTTCCGCTTGATGATGATCAAACATGCCACTTCAAAGACGCTGGAAGTGGCATATTCCTGCCTGGCTGGCCATGAGAATAGATTGAGTGGGCGTAAAACAATAATATAACTTGGCATAAGAAGTTTGAGTTAGTTGGAGATCAGATGAGTTAGAGACAAGATGCGGTTGAGAGAACAGCACCCAGTAAAGTGGGATCCCAGGCCTCCGGCTGAGCAGTCCAGGAGAACGAGAACGACACACAGCTATGTCCAGAGGGGCTGGGGAGGTCAATATGTTGCAGTCTTTGCTCAGTCTCCAACTCCCTCTAACACACAAACCTTACAATAAAGTGAGAGGTATATTTTTTTAAAGACGTCTTCGCTCGTCTTTATTATTGCGTCAATATATATTCTGCATGCATATGTAGATGTATATGTATTATGTGTTTGTATAGTTAATCATGGTCATGGCTATACAACACGTCTACATTCCTCCCGGATGATCGGAGACCCAAATGGTATGGAACCCGTTACCCTAAGATCTTCTCAAGGGACATGATATTCAAAGTTCTTGAGCAACTTAAAGATCTGTCAGCTGTAAGGAAATGTGTTGAAATTGAAATCACTTTTGTATCTTGCTAGAACATTCTTGAGAGATTTAATTTTGTAATGTCTTCCCACAGAAGAGCTGCTCCATCCTCCAAGGCACGATTTTCCTATCTTTGGTTAAATATATCAAAACGTAAAATATTTCCAAGCAATAATCTGAAAAGAGAAAAAGAATACAGGAGTATCTGAGAGGAACACTGCGTTATTTCAACAAATGCAAAACACCTTGTTCATAATAAAACACTACAATATGAAACATTTCATAGAATTATTCTGCCTTTTAAACAGTAAATACAAAAAAGCTACACACACTACTTGAAAGGCACTACGGATAAAAAGAATTTATAAAGATGCACTATATAATAAAATATTATGCAGTTGCTATTCGTAGTCCAACGCACTTAGAATATCGTTTGACATATTAACTTTAGCCTTCAAAAAATTCTATGAATTTTTAATAGAAGGCGACTGCTTTTTTTTATTGAACAAGCAATTATTCAGTGTCCCTCATATAAAGGGAGAGTGTGAAATTTAGAGAAAGATAAGGAGACATGTTTGTACATATCATCTTAAATTCTGAGAGCGGAAAAAAGCAACATAGATAGATAGATAGATAGATAGATAGATAGATTTATATAAATAGATATATAGACTTATTTGTACATATCCTCTTCAATGCAGAGAATGGAAAAAAGCAACATAGATAGATAGATAGATAGATAGATTTGTACATATCTTCTTCAATGCAGAGAACGGAAAAAAAGCAACATAGATAGATAGATAGATAGATAGATAGATAGATAGACTTATTTGTACATATCCTCTTCAATGCAGAGAATGGAAAAAAGCAACATAGATAGATAGATAGATAGATAGATAGATAGATAGATAGATAGATTTGTACATATCTTCTTCAATGCAGAGAACGGAAAAAAGCAACATAGATAGATAGATAGATAGATAGATAGATAGATAGATAGATAGATAGATTTATATAAATAGATATATAGACTTATTTGTACATATCCTCTTCAATGCAGGGAATGGAAAAAAGCAACATAGATAGATAGATAGATAGATAGATAGATAGATAGATAGATAGATATGATTAGAGATAGATAGATAGATAGATAGATATATATGATTAGAGATAGATAGATAGATAGATAGATAGATAGATAGATAGATAGATAGATAGATAGATTTGTACATATCCTCTTCAATGCAGAGAATGGAAAAAAAGCAACATAGATAGATAGATAGATAGATAGATAGATAGATAGATAGATAGATAGATACTTATTATCAAAATAAGCTTAAGGGCATATTATAAACCAAGCCATGAGATGAATAAATAAAATGAAGTAGAATATTGATGGAACCAATAATACGAAGACGAAAAAAATCGAAAGAAAATGCTAAGTAGACCTTCGTACAAGCTTTTAACAAATAACCATGATGGCGAATAAATATTTGATTAGAAGCAATAAGAGATAACTTGATTTAAAATATCAATAAAAACCCATCAGATACACATTAGGAAACGATATGAATTTTTATTACATCAACTATTTATAATGAATGTGATAAAAACTTCTGAGGCATAATTCTGAGCATATATGCTCATAGAAAACATAATTTTATGATATCATATCTAAGTATGATAGATAGATAGATAGATATGGAGAAATTTTAGAAGATATACTCTATATAACAATATAACCATATGTATTAGATAAAAAGAAAGAAAGAAAGAAAGAAAGAAAGAAAGAAAGAACGGGCTTGGACAGAAACTGATAAAGAACAGACTGGGATATATATATATATATATATATATACAGAGAGAGAGAGAGAGAGAGAGAGAAAGAGAGAGTGAGTGAGATTTTCGGTGTGCCATCTATATAAGAACATCTTTAGGTAAACGGAAACCGATCCAAATTATATTATTTGGCATACACTAACTTTTAACTCTCTCATTCCCTTTGCAAACATGTCCAGAGTATTAACATGCCAGCACAAGACACAAGATATGGGAGGGCACGACCTGCTGATGCCACTAACTGCCAACCATAACGACCCGAATGTCTCAAAGACCTTTCTTTTCAGATCAGGAATTTGCTGGAAGCCGCTAACAGGAACGGATTATTGGTGGCAAATAGAGAGGGGGGGGTAGAAAGAAAAAGGAACATTCAAAGCCCCCAGACTTCGTAAGGTTGTTCCTTTAGAAGGTCCCTGACATCATCAATCACCATCCAAAAAAGTCGATGAGGCTCCTTGCCATGCTGTTGAAAGTAACAGAATCCGATATCAGACGTATTCCACTCAAGAATATGTTCTGCAAGTAAATCCTCAGCTCCCTCTCTCTCTCTCTCTCACACACACACACACACACACACACACATACCATGTAACTTAGAGATGGCTGGCCGAGAATGCTATCACGGATTTTCCTGACTCCTTCTCCATTCGTTCCTATCATCTGTGATTCCCGGCAGGTCTTCCTGACTACATCCTGTGTCAGCCCAGAGCTATTGTAGGTAACTTCTTGCTCGTCAGCCAACTCTGGCTCGTCCATGTCAACGGGACCATAGAAGAACATCACTTAGAAGTTAATCCTTGTTCTCCAGCAAAGGCCACATACCTTGTTCGTCTTATTTGGGTGGTTTTAGAGATGGGAGGTAAGTGGACGTACAGCTGTTGTTTCGTGTGATGTTGCTTCCATGATTTGTTCAATATAGCTCGAAGATTTCTTGTACAGTTTTCGTCAGGCTTTTTCTCTATATGGTTTGTCTGGGTCCATATGGTGCATCCGTATTGTAGTATTGACACAACCGCTGCCTTAAATCAATTCCATTTTGATTTAACTGAGAGATCAGACTTCCATATGATTAATACCCTATCGATAGCAGTCCACACTTTCGCTACGTTCATATTGATATTACTTTCAGTAGATGGGACGTAGCTACCGAGGTATGCCATTTAGAGTGGAGATGTCTCCTTCCTTATTAAAACAGATGCACTCCGTTTTGTCCGCATTCTCGTGTGGGCCAATGCCTTTTGCTGCCTGTTACAAGCTGTGCAGCAGAGATTCGGCTTGAATAGGTATATTTGGAAGAAGCGCTGTTTCATAGTTTATGCGGGATATCGTCAGTTCTTTGCCTTTTTTTTAGTTTAAAGCTATTTTCTTTTATAAGATCTATCAACGTTCGAAGTGCGTAGTCTAGGTGGATTATAAACAGATAAGGTGCAAATCTATACCCTTGCAGAACTCCAGCAACAATGTTGAAGAAGTTTGTGCCTCAATCCAGTGTGAGAACCTTGACTCTCGAGTTACGATTGAGCATCATTATGGCTGTGACAGTTTCTTTGAGGAGATGATAAGGTAGAAGTATTTGCCCCATCGTTACTCTGTGTATGGAGTCAAATGCCTTGGAGAAATCAACAAACAAGCGTGTCTCCTCCAGGTTTTCCCACGAACTACAATGATTAATCGGATTGTTAGAACCTTTGATGTCATGGATCGCTTTTTCCGAAAGCCGTTCAAATTTTTTCTAAAACTTCTCTCAATTTTTGGTTCGATGGTAATGAGAACCAGAGCATTATAAACCTTAGCCACTATAGAAGTAAGAGTCATGCCTCTGTAGTTCTTGGGGATTCCGAGATGTCCTTTCTTATTGAAGGGAATAATGCAGTCTTTTGTCCATCTCTCTATTGTGTTCTGGTTATATACGGCATTGCAAAATCGAAGTAGTAATTATTAAATTTCTTTGTCTTCCATACTTCTGGTTGTGTTTCATCGAGACCAGTGGCTTTCCAGCTTTTAATTATTGTTCGTACAACGTTGAGTTCTTAGTTTAATTGTAATATAATGGCCGAGGGATTTCGTTTTATGCCTTTGGGTTTAGTTAGGGTGAGAAACTTTCGGCTCAGTGCATGGGTTACTTGGGTGCAACATTAACACAAGTGTTCACGCGCGTGCGCGGAGCGGACGTGTCACTCAGAGATGTCACAATAGCCCAAATAGGAAACGGGCCTAGCAAGTGTGAATGACGTCACGCACCTGAATCGAACGGAGGATTTTGGGATTTCTTAAAAAGTCAGTTAGTTGAGTTGAGGACTGCTTCGGGAGAAGACGGTTGACTTTCGCTTGCTCGCGGAGGCCTTGAGCAGGTGTCGCA
>OY757933.1:39128918-39260677 GCA_963585895.1 Sepioteuthis lessoniana | reverse complement strand
GGTAATAAAAAGTTTTGTACCTGAACTGAGAAGTCGTTACGTGTCTTTCGAATTTCGAGATTCCTATTTTCTTTGTTATATATATATATATATATATATATATATATGAACATTCTATGTCCATTTCGCAATATCCGTATGTGGCTATGGTACATAATGTGTTGTTAATTATAAATTACTTTTGTGATAGATCAATCTGTGATTCGAGGAGAATTTCTAAGCGGATTCTTAAAATGTTCTTTCTACATCTGTATTTGTTCTTCTTGGCTAGTAGCTTTTAGTTTCCTTCTCACGACGATTTTACTTTCTCTCATTTCCTCAATCTCTAGCGGGACATAGGCAACGCTGTGTATTAACAAAACAGGATTTTTTAAATTTACGAAGGTCTGCATCCTCCTTTTTTCCAAGAATGGTGGCCTCGGAATCTCTAAGAACTAGAAGGACATCACTCTAACTGCTATAGCTGCCAAAGCTCTTCTTAGTCATATCTAACATTCTTTGAAAAAATTAGAAGGTTTTCCAAGGAAACTATATTTTCTTCTTTGTAATAAATGATACTTGATTATTCATTGGTTTCATTGGGTTTTATGGCATATCAACCTTTGATGGTTGGTTGGTTGGGTATTTTGCATATCAAAATTTAGGTTATTTAACGCCTTATCCATCTTTATGCAAAATTTTAGTTCTATTCAAAAAATTCAGTTTAGTATGTTTTCACAGTTTATATGTCATAAACATTTCTCTTTCAAGTTATTCAGTTTATTCAAGCAATTCTAATTCAGCTAATTCAGTTTAGTATAAGTACAGATTTTTTTAACACATAGTTAAATGTCAAAAACAGTTCTATATATAATAATTCAGGTTAGTGTAAGTACAGTTTCAATGTCAAAAATAATTCCATTTCAAACAATTCAGTTTAGCATAAGCACGCAGTTTGAATATAAGTACAGTTTAATTGTCAAAAACATTTCTATTTCGAGCTATTCAGTTTAGTCAAACAGTTCTAATTCAAACAATTCAGTTTAGCATAAATATGCAATTAGTTTCATTTAACCCATAGAGAGGGCCCTATCAGGTGCCACCATTCCGGACCATAGTGGATCTGGGAGTAAAGGCAATGGAGAGGTGCTCTGCATTCCCCAAAGTTCCAGCATCACTGGACCCTCACCATCAAATTGTTTAGTGTCATAACAAGGACTCTCATAGTGGGGGGTCTTACCCCTCTGCAGAGAAGCAGTCGGTGTATTCTACTGCCCCAGCCGACTGGGCAATTAACCTTTGATCCTCTAATATATATTTGAAAATGAATAGTTAGTGGATAATTCTATTTCTAAATGGAGGTAGAACATTCTTCTTTGCACAGAGTTGAATAGTTTTAAGTATTGCTATCTAAGACTAATATTTCTTTTTAATATAAATCATTTGTTTGCACACAGTTAAATGGTTTTAAGTATTGCCATCTCTAAACAACTGACCCTCTGCTAGCATCTTCAAACTTCTTTAAGATAAAAAAAGAGTTGGGTACATAATGGTTTGTGTTCGCCAATGGTCCGGGAGACCGGGGTTCAATCCCAAGTCGAGTCATACTCGAAAAATGTTACTTGATGTCTCTTTGCTTAGCACTCAGCATTTAAGGTAGAGATCAAGGGTAAGTAGAGCGATCCAGGGAAAGAAGTAGCGCCATTCCCTAAACCTCGTTTTAGTAGCTATTGAAAAAATGACCTTCGGGTCGCCCTCGAGTACCGTCGGCCGACTAACTTACTTTTTTGCCCCAAGAGCAATTTGATGAACATTGTCGGGACAATCATATAAGTGCTCGGGTTTGATAAGACTAGCCGATTGATCAGATCGGGCATCTCAGACAAACTGACTGGTCTATTAAGTGCCAAAGTTGAGGGTTACTAGTCATTTCATCACTTCAACTACCGAGTTAAGGACTACTCAGCCACCAGGAATTACGGATCACCACCCATAGTCAACAGATAGTCTCATTGCGGGGTCTTACTTCGTTGCGGTTTTGCATTTGATGTATTCTACAACTCCAACTGACAGGTTAGTTCGATTGTTGATTGCACCAAATTTCTTGGTTTTCCATACTTAACATAAGGAGATATCTCGTCGAGGCCTGCAGCTTCTTGTGACGATATACCCTCGGCCCCGCTTTACATCAACTTCTTCGAAACCATTTCAATCTTGGCCGGTGATCATCTAGTGGTTCCGATAGGAGTATCACACATTTCTTTACGGCACAAAAATTACAAGGGAGTGGGAGAAAAAGAATAAAAAACAAACGAACAATAAGGATTGGGTTAACTCAAGTGCAAGAAGGGTGATTCTGTGACACTGTGCATTCCTTTGTGCATCCGTAGACTAACGCTAGCGTGGATTTCTTGCGAAATTTCTACAAAGCTACTAGGGATGCCAACTCAACTTAACTGGTCTTCCCTCACTGTTGCTGGACTCAATCTCATGCCGACTGGTCTCTTCTGCTGTCCGGTGTCGACTGCCCAACTGCTACTCTCTGTCTCCTGTCGCCAACTCCTTCCTCTTGGATCCTTGTTCCAACTCCCTCTCGCGTTCCCTTGCCTACTTCCGGTCGCGTCCGAGATCTCAAGTCCAAACCCTTTGTTAGGTTTCGCGCCGAATCAGAAAAAGGGATCATCTGCTTGGCGGACCACCTACATAGTGTCACATTCTCTGTATTTATTATTGTGTTTATTTATTCAGAACAGCGTCAAGTTCATCTACCGTAAACTGCTCAAGTTTGATAGCTATTTGATCCTTAATAATATTTCAGTTGGTTTAACCGTGATTTCACGAAAGTTCATAGCATATTCTTAAAATGTTCTTTTCTCTTACGTTAACTTTTCTTTGCTTTCTTTTACTTTTGTTCTTGGGGTACTTTTACTTCAGCTCACTTAATTTTCAACCTGTCATGCTAATCCTTGTTCTCTATCTTCAACTGGATTTTGGATTTTAATGATTTGGCCTTGAATGTATTTTGGTTGTGATTTTTGGTATTATAGAATAACAATAAACAGCACTCACCTGTACAAGCCAAAAGTAACATGGCTACCTTATTGGAAAAGCAAGCCAGCTAAAACTCACCTCTTTTATTGAAGAGTGCATGAGCAGTATGTGGATTGGTTCACTTTACAAGAATGGACCTACCCAACACATTTGCATGAGTGGTGTCCATTCATCTACTTATTTCTCAACCAAATTACACCAGGAAGTTTTGGACACCACTCTACTTGAGCTAACCAATATTCAACAGGTATGTGTTGGTTTTCTCATGGATTTCTGAAGTTTCTGCGCATTGACATTTGTTGGGTTGCTTTCATTTAGAAAAGGATGCTTTTTTTTCAATGTATCTCGTTTTTCTCTTGCTGGTATTGACTCTCAGGGAACTGTACACCTAGCTCTTGCTTTGGTTGGTATGAACTCAGCTGATCCTTCTATGTGGGCGATAACAAAGTTTGCATATTCTTCATCGAGAGTATGTCTTTCAGATATCTCCTGAAGAGTATCAAATCTATTTCTTACATCATGATCATCATGAAGTCATGGTGATAGCACGGATTTCCCTGACTCTCTCACGTCTCTCACGTCCTTCGCTTCAGGCATGTCCTCTTAGCTGTATCCAGTGTCCGCATAAAGCTGATATGTGTAATTCCGTGATGGTCGGCCAACACTGTTGCTTCTACGTCTACGAGCCAAAAAGAGAACATCCTATGAGGTTTTCCTTAGTTTTCCAGCTGTGCTCCACATGTCATGTTCGTCTTATATCTATTACTTATATCACTCTTTGCTAGTAATGATCACTCATATTCTGAAGCTTTCATGGTTGGTTTCTTATTTCTGTGTTGAAACAGGGAAAAATTTTGATAAGATGATGCTAAGATCAGAAAATAGTTCTTCAAAAGAGGAGTATGCCTTTAAATTCACTTAATGTAATCACTTAATTTAAATTTCTTCGTGAAATAAACAGTAAACCCTAAAAATATAAATTGAAAAAATGTGGCGCCTTAAAACTGCCACAGTGCTAGTAAAATGGGAGCCCTTTGCATGATCAAGAAAGGGACAAATAAACACATTAAAAATATACTAGGCAGTTTAAGCCCTCATGAAATTTTAAAAAAATGAACTTTTCCGAAGTGTTCATCGTATTTACCCAACCCCTCCGCTCGGGCAGGATATGACACAAGGTCAATTTTTTTATGCGGAGTTTAACAGGTTTGAATTCAGAGTTTTCCTTCTCCTAGACTAGTTGCCTCACCAAGGCTGAAGAACCTAGTCTGCCCTACTATTTACCCATAGCTGGAGGGAGAATAATTGGATTCATACCTTCCCCAAGGGTATTAGTGCTATGTGAAATGCAATCAGTCCAGGATTTGAACTCGTGTCGCCGTGTCCAATTCCTGCGATGAAGTGTTCATTTCCTGATTGGGATATTATTTATATAAGTGAGAAATATCACCCAAAAGAATCAACGAAAATTATTGATATATCGAATGCATATGATTACTACCCTCCTTCACCATGCAATCGGAACGGTCCCCAAAGTCTTGGTAAAGGGCTTGGAAAACTTAGAAATCAGAGAATACGTGGAAAACATCAAAACAACAGCATTATTAAGATCTGCCAGAAATACTAAAAAGAGTCTTGGAGACGTGAAAAGATTTCAGTCACTCAAACTTTAGTGAAAAAAAATCGGTTAACGCTGGTGTGAAAAACTCTCAAAGGAGTTCAATAATAATAAGGAGTCGTGGGAACATGAGGAGATTTGCTATCATTCAGACTCCAGAAAAAGACCATCAGCTAACGCTGGTGTGAAAAACTCTCAAAGGAGTTAAATGATTATAAAGAGTCGTAGGAACTTGAGGAGATTGGCTCTCATTCAGACTCCAGAGGAAGACCATCATCTAGCGCTGGTGTCAAAAAATCCCTTGGAATAATAATCACCAGATACTGAACGGAAAAACTTCATAGTTCAACGGCCAATTTCAAAACGTTCAGCCAGGAAACTACTGCTACACATCGATTAGTGTGGCGTCTATTGATGATAAAATGAAATAAAAACAAATGTTCTTTTTGTAACCCGCTTATCAGTTGTCTTACTTATAGAGTACTTGGTCACATCTGTGACTGGTACGCAGATATTAAACAGCCCTTTGATCTGATAAAGTTTCAATATACAACACATGATAAAAATGAGAAATCGGCACATAACACAACGTGGGACAGTGACAAAAGGTCTGGGTATCATGATCGGTAGATGCTCTCCTGGTCATCACCCTGCGAATGTTGGCTGCTCCTTTCACATGTACGTGGACAGTGACCTAAATAACCACACAAACTAGAGACAAAACAGAAAACGGGATTGGGAAGACAACAAACTCTTACTACACTGTTATTTTAGGAGAAACCTTTAATAAAAAGGCTGTATTAAAAGAATGATCGAAATCGGTGAAGAATGCATTAGACTTCAGACGACAAGCCAAATATTCGCTAACCACGTTTGAACGATTATAAAGAAAGCTTGGTTTCCTGACTTTGAAATATTGGAAATACACCAACAAAAAATAGGGAATCAAAGCAACAAGACCTAAATACAATAATCATCGCACCAAATACGAAAAATAATCAGAACACTCTAGTCGAAATGAACTGAAAAGTAATAACAATCGCAACACCACACACCCTAACCACACAGAACAAACACTAATGCAAGAAGAAGAAACGAATATAGAGATTTTAAAGAGAAGTATGTCTGAAGATAAGATGAAATTACCATCGCAAAGAAGCCAAAACTGGAAAACCGTTAAGGCAGAAACTGAAAAAAATAAATAAACGAATTATTAACACATATCTCAGCGAACAACATCATGGAATTAAACAAACTAACCTATGCATGAGCAAAATTATTCAGTGGACAAATCGCCGTTCCTCGAGGGAACACGAACAGAAAATCAAAACCTAATTGGAAAATTCGACAGGAAACACAGATAAGAAATATATTACAACAAGCAAAAGGATAAGACAGAGGAAGAACGTTGGAACATATTAAGAAGAAAAGAAAAAAAGCAACGCTTGTAAAACCAACAATACAACTTAAGGAAATAAATCAGAAGGTACTGGCGAAAGAAGGAAGACTAAAAAGATATCGAGATAAGATAAAACAATACAGACAAAACAGGATATTCTAAAATAACGAAAAAAAATTCTTCCAGCAAGTAGTGAGAGAATACACCGAGACATATCAACAACCAGATGACAAGGAAACAGAACAAATTTGGTCTAAAATATGAAAACGAAGAGAACATAACAGAAAAACCAATTGGATAAGCAACATCGGAAAAGAATCAGTTGAACCTGAAGACCGAAGGCGAAAATACAACTCACTTCACTCAGAGTAACATTCCAAAAAGTACCAAATGGAAAAACGCCAGGCAATAATGACATACATTGATATTGGTTTGAAAATTAATTTATATCAATAACAGATCGTTTATCGAAACGAATAGATGCTTACAAGAAGCAGACAATGGATGACCAAAGGAAAGACCCCCAAATAAGATCCGCTCCCAACAACTACAGACCCATAATGTGCCTACTGATCTCGTGAAAAATACTAACGACACAAACGAGTGAGGGGGATTTACTATTCACTTATAAGCCGTTGACTATTCCCGAAAAACAAAAAGGATGCCGCAAAGGAACAAGAGGAACAAGAAATATTCTATACATTGATCAACACATCCTCAAAAACAGCAAAACGAGACGGCAAGATGAGGGCGTAGATTGATTACAAAAAGGCATACTACATGGTCTCGCAAAAGTTGATAATACTGTCTCAAAATGTACAAAATATCCGGCGATAATAACAGGAGTAAGGGAAAAGATACACAAATACTTGCACCTTTCCAGAGAAAGCTTTTTCCTGCTGCTGTCAGTTTGATTTTCCAGTTTTCCATGAAGCTCTAGAGAAACTTTTAGACTTTAAAAAAATGTGGAATATAAGGGTGACTGTGATACCAATTTTAACTTGCGCACGCGGAAAGATCCCCAAAGGCTTGGAAAAAGACTGAAGGACTTTGAAATTAGAGGAAGAATCGAAACCCTTCAGGCTATAGAATTATCAAGATCAACTGAAATACTCGGAAAATTCCTGAGGATCAGAGGAGAGTTGCTGTCACTTAGTCCCCAGTGAAAGATAACCAGCTGGTCCTGGTGTGAAATAATAATAATAATAATAATAATAATAATAACTGTAATTGATGCGCTCGTTACAGTCACCAAATAATTGATAAAGGGACAGGAACACTTGAAAATAAGAGGGCGAATGGAGACTATCCAAATGACAGTATTATTAAGATCAGCCGGAATACTTACAAGAATCCTTGAGACTTGAGGTGACTTGCTGTATCTCAGATTCCAGTGGAAAACCATCACCTAATGCTGGTGTGAAAAACTCTTGAATGAGTAAAATATTAATATTAAACATTTGCAAGCCTCAGGAAATATTTTCGATTAGTTCACGAAAAAAATATACTTATTCCGAGATTTCACTAAAAAGATACATCTTTGCTGGATCTCGCACATTTCAATGGAAAACGGAATTCGCAAAGGAGAAAAAAGTAGAAATAAGATATTTTCAGGGAAAGTAATCACTGGAGGCGGCAAAGAAATGAAAAAGTAAATAAGGACGACATCCAGAAGAATTTGAAACATCTTTAATTGCAACCGGTTCTGTCAAGGAGGAGAAATCTTCTCAGTGTTTGGTAGAATCCAAATGCAATTCTCCATCAAAACTTGCATGAGATTGGCCATACTATTCTCTCTTATCGTTGCAGAGAGCGATTGGCTAGTTTGAAAGACCGGAGAGATTTTATGGTTAAAGGAAATTTCCAGTTTCCTCATGATGAAAATACGACAGAGAAATGGCCATCGAGTTGGAGGGGGGGTCTTCTCCACGTTTATATTACCGTAAATTGTGGAGAATAAGCCAATCTAGCATATAAGTCGACGTCATGATTTTTTCCTCGAAAATATGGATTATACATGTAATCCCCAAACATATAGAGGACAACTTGAAGAATCTGAGAATTATTTTTTAATTTATTACGGACTTTTTGTCCTCATCTTGGTAGTTTTTTTTTTATTCTTCTCACTACGTTTCGTCCAAATTTCACCTCTGGCCTTTTTCAGGTGATTAACTGCGACCTCGGATAGGAATGCTGAGTCTTGTAACCGTATCCCCAGTAATTACTGCCTTCCATATTTGTTGTCTATCGCACCACGTTTTTGATCAATTAAACCTCTGGCCGGCTTGGGTAGGATTTGAAACCGCTATCTTCTGACAATGCTCTCCTAGAACCGTAGAGACTCAACGTGAGAAGAAACAAAAAAAAAAAAAAAAAACTACGAA
Source organism: Sepioteuthis lessoniana (assembly GCA_963585895.1). Classification (NCBI taxonomy): domain Eukaryota; kingdom Metazoa; phylum Mollusca; class Cephalopoda; order Myopsida; family Loliginidae; genus Sepioteuthis; species Sepioteuthis lessoniana. The sequence continues at coordinate 39,252,246 of OY757933.1, read as the reverse complement.
GATGAGGACAAGAAGTCCGCAATAAACAAAACAATTAAGATTAAGAAGCCTCATCTCAAAAAGGATTCCCAACTAGAATATATAAAACATCCAAATCTTACACATTAGAGCTAATATTCACATGAATTCACTATCTATAGCGCTATTACCATAGTTCTTTCACAAGCCGCCAGGACGCTTAATTAAGCGTTTTGATTCAGTGCACCAGCTACTAAAAACGGTGTTTGAAATAGTATTAATATAATACTTAATTTGTTTGGAAGTTGTATTAGTTTACAGTGATCTCAGTGTTAATTTGTTAAAAGTGTTCTGTAAACCTGAGTTCAATCTGGAGATATTATTGGCCGTCTGTTGGATATATTATGAATGGTTTATTTTGATAGTTGGAAGTACTGTTCCATTGGTTGACTCCTCTGTGGTATAGATTGGGAATTTTTGTTTTTCCGTATAAGTCACCCCCTAGTTTTGTAAAGATTGTTTCAGGTTTAAAAAGCGATTTGTATGACTCAATTTATAGAGACACTTCAGCAGTGTATAGATGTGATATACTAGCTCACTCCTGTATTTCGCCCAAGAACTATTATAAAAAGATCAGGTATGAGTACCGCATGGCGTAGAGGCTAAAGTTGTGGACTGCGGAATCGTAGTAAGCGAGTTCGAATAGCAGTTACACTATTCGGTTTATTTTCCAACAAATATTTTTAGGAAATGAATGGATACCCTCACCCCTTCCAGCTCGGGCTTAAGTAGTATTACTACACTTTCTCTACAAGGATGGTTTGGGCATTAGATAACCCTCAAAGGTTGATATGCCATAAAATAAAGAAAACAAACTAAATCATAGAATAAAAATATCGACTGGTTTCATAACCTTTATTTGAATCATCAAAAACTTTTATTAATAAAGTCTATTCATTATCCCACCGCTATAGAAACTCCCAAACCGTGTACAGTCATTCAGTTAGATTTTTCGATAGGGGAATTTTTGATGCTTTTTAATTCGTATATATACAAAGAGATATATAGTTTGGTTTGGTTTCTTTGTCTATTGGCATATCAACCTTTATTGGTTATTCAATGCCAAAGTCATTCTCCAAGAAGAACCGTAGTGGTACTATTTAAACCATAGCTGGGAGGATAAGGGGGTTCATACCTTTCCCAAGGGTATTTGGCCAAAAGTGAACGTAATAGCGCGACTGGAGTACGAACTCGCGTCCTACGATTCCCCAGTCTATCGCTTTAAACATTACACCACGAGGACACCCACCTTGCGAGAAATTGATAGATAGATTGATATGACCCGACTGAAATACATACAGAAATAGAGTGATGTTGTAACCGACCGGTACCAGGGTACAAATAAGTTATTAAAAAGCTAACAACTGGAAGAAACATGTTCTGGGAAACTTCAACTTCTCCAGTGAGATAGGTGTAACAAGGTATACTTCATCTAGGTGCCGGACTGTAAACAGCACTTAAATAGAACTTGCCAAGATTATGATCTTTCTGGTGACAGAAGGAAGCCAGACGTTGTCACCCACGTGAAGGCGAAATTGAATTATTCTGTAGACCTCAATAGAATACGACGTTAATTCTTGATTCACCTTCTTTTTAGGTGGTGGCGATACGAGGAGACTGACTTTTGTCTGCACGGAGAGCGAGTGAATTTAAAAAAAAATGTGGGAAAAGCCAGTTCCAACGAGACCAAAGAAAATTGGTCTGGTTGTTTAATCTGAACTATTAACCTTTATTGGTTATTTAATGCCAAATCATGTTTATACATAGATATTCACCGAGCCATTGGCCCAATCAGTAGAGTGTTCGCAAATGGTCCGGTAGACCAGGGCTCAATCCCAAGACTCAAAAAATGATACTTGATGCCGCCTTGCTTAACACTCAGCACTATAAGGTATGGATAAAGAGTAAAGTGGAGCAATCCAGGGAATGTAGTAACCCCCCCTCCGCTATCTGTGTGTAGTAGCTATTGAAAAGAGACCCTTCGGTTCACCTTCGACTAAGGTCACTAACTTTACTATGGATATGATTTGTAATCAACTAGTTTGTTGGAAACATTATTTTTAAACGATCCAGAGCTTATTTCTTTCTCAGTTAAATGGCTTCAAGAATTTATCTATGCTTTGTACGCAGATAAATGGATTCAAGTTGTTGTATAGTGGCTCGTACCACGTGACTTCCGGTATCACGGAAGTATAAAAGACTCCGTATTTCTCGATCACGGCAGACGGAAGCAGAGACTGAAGCAGAAATCTCTGAAAGGACGTCGGTCAGTAGTAAGACCAACTTTGGACGTAACACCAACAGTGCGAGTCTTTTTATACTAGTCGAACTGTAACACTTGAGTTGATAAAGAATTAACTTTATTTCACTGTGTATCTTTTCCTTACCACGATACAACACAAGTATTGCTATTTAGTGTTTGCAAACAGTTCAATATTTTCAAGTATTGTTATCAAACACTAATAATTCTATTCGTTCCCAGTTAAATTATTTCAACTATTTCTACTTGTATTTTGTACACAGGTAAATGGTTTCAAGTACTACTATTTATTAGTTTGGTTTGGTTTTATGGCACATCAACTATTGTAGGTACTTTAATGCCAAATCCATTTTATACATATAAGCAGTTCTATTTCAAACAATCCAGTTTAGTATAAATACATACTTTAATGCTATTTGACGCATAAATAGGACCGTATCGGGAGCTACCACTCCGGGACAGTGTGGACCTGGGAGTGATGATAATGAAAAGGTACTCCGTATTCTCCAAAGCCCCAGCATAACTAGAACCTTAATATCAGATTGTTTAACGATCTAGGACACTTGTTGGGGAGTCTTACCCACTGTAGAGAAGCAGTCGCAATATTCTATTGCCCCAGCTCACTGTTCAATATATTTATTGTTTGCACACAGTTTAATGATTTCAAGTATTTAATGATTTCAAGTATTATCATCTTACACCAATAAATTCTATTTGCACACAATGAAATGGCTTCAAGTATTGCTATCAAATACTAATAATTCAATTTTATGTTAATCAGTCGTTTGCACAGAGTAAATAGTTTCAGACAGAGTAAATGATTAAACAGATCTCTTTGACAATTACATGGGATTCTAACATGTACTACCACCCCGGGCCTGAGTGGAGCTGGGAGTAATGCCAATGAAGGAGTGCTCCACTATTACAAAAGCTCCTTGATTTAAGTATCACTATAAGATGGTTTCGTATCATATTCAGGACAATCGTTGGGAGTTTCATACCTCTGCAAAGATGCAGTCTGCGTATTCTGCAGTCTCAGCCGACTGGGCCGATGACATTTTAGGGAAGGGCGATCTAGTTTATTTTCGTGGTTATATAATTTTGTGATTTTTTAAAAATTCCTTTACTCTTTTATGTCAGAGTGAACCTGGGAGTAATGGTAATGAAGGGGTACTCCCCATTTCCTTAAGCTCCAGGACTGGAACATCTCAATCAGATTCAGTTTAGTGTCATATCTAGGTGGCTCGTTGGTGGGATCTTACTCCACTGCAGAGATGCCTCAGCGAATTCTACAACTCTGGCCGCAGATTTGACGAAGAAACTACCTCTGCATATCTTGCCATTTAGTCATTTCCACAGGCTTCAACGACCTTAAAATCTGCACGGCGAGAATAAAGAAATAGAGGTCCTAACGCTTAAGGTAAGTTGTGTTTTTATATTTCTTCACTCCCATTCGTTGATTACAGTCTCTACACAATAGTTAATATATATATATATATATATATATATATATATATATATATATATATATATATATATATTTCCTGTTCTTTTCTTCTGATTTCCTGTCCTCTTATTTTCTTTTTTTTTCCTGGCTCCATGTCAAGAGCTATAAGGGAAGATCAAGATGCAATTGAAGTCAACTTGGCTGTTTTATATATGTCTCACAAATGAACTCTGTGGATCAGTACAAAGAAAGGTTAGTACAGAATGAGTTTCTATGAGAAGATGATTGTACTGATGGCTTGAGAGGTCGATAATATGGAGGGAGTAGCTCTTTCTGAGTCATTGGGAAAAATGAAAGAAAGAAAGAAAGAAAGAAAGAAAACAAATCTAAAGAAAGAAAGAAAGAAAGAAAGAAAGAAAACAAATCTAAAGAAAGAAAGAAAGAAAGAAAGAAAGAAATGGAAGATTTAAGTGATTGAGAGATGAAGAAAGAAAGAAAGAAAGAAAGAAAACAAATCTAAAGAAAGAAAGAAAGAAAGAAAGAAAACAAATCTAAAGAAAGAAAGAAAGAAATGGAAGATGTAAATGATTGAGAGATGAAGAAAGAAAGAAAGAAAGAAAGAAATGGAAGATTTGAGTGATTGAGAGATGAAGAAAGAAAGAAAGAAAGAAAGAAAACAAATCTAAAGAAAGAAAGAAAGAAAGAAAGAAAACAAATCCAAAGAAAGAAAGAAATGGAAGATGTAAATGATTGAGAGATGAAGAAAGAAAGAAAGAAAGAAAGGAAGAAAAATGAAACAGAAAGAGAGAAAGAAAGAAAATCTAAACTAAGGAGTAAGAAGTTGTTGTAAACATAATTCCTCAAAAACTGCCGTTTGAAATTGGAAATGTTTTCATTGTTTGGATCTTATTGGTTTTGTTTTACGGCAAATTAATCCTTGTAAGTTATTTAATGTAGTATCCTCTTCAGATATATATATATATATATATATATATATATATATATATATAACATTTGTAAGTGAGTTGTTGTAGGTAACAACTTTTAAACGAGCCAGAGCTCATTTATTTGCACTCAGTTAAATGCATTCAAGAATTGCGAACAGTATTATTTCATTTTAATCACTTGTTTGTACACCGTTAAACTGTTTCACATTTTGCTATTCAACATAGGTAATTCTATTTATCAAGAAATCCCATCTAATTTAATACCAATCGATTGTTTACTGATTTAAACTATTTTAAGTATTGCTTTAACACTAATAATCAAATTTAGTATTAATCATTTGACTGCACACAGTTAAATGATTTCAAGTATTGCAATCAAACACTAATAATTCTATTCTACATTATTCATATATTTGCCCAATGTTAAATGGTTCCAAGTATTTGGTTTAGTTTGGTTTGCTTTCTTTGTTTAATGGCATATGAAAATTTGTAGGTTATTTAATGCCAAAGCCATTCTCCGAGAAGAACAGTAGTGGCACTATTTAACCCATAGCCGGGAGGATAAAGGGGTTCATACCTTTCCCAAGGGTATTTGCCCGAAAGTGAACGTAATAGCGTGACTGGATTTCGAACTTGCTTCGTACGATTCCGCAGTCGAGCGCTTTAACCATTACACCACGAGGACACTCCCCTCCAAGTATTTCTATGTTATACTATCAATTTAATTTAACATCAATCATTTGTTTGAACAGAATTAAATGGTTTCAATTATACAAAATGGTAAGATATTTCCATTTTACCCATAGATGGTACCCTAACGGGTGCTACAACTTCTGTCCAGAGGTACTTGGCAATGAAGGAGTACTCTACATTCCCCAAATCTTCAGGGCGAAAGCCTCAGGTGGTTTAGTGCAATATCCAGGACACTTATTGATGGGAGTGTCTTACCCCTTTGTCGTTGTCAGCAGCCCGAGCCAGCTGGGCAGGAAATACTTTGACGACTGAGCGATGATTCTATGAATTTATACGAAAACTGAGATTTCTGGATACAACTGCATCAACGCCATATCTTTGTTATCATATTTACCCAACCCCACCGCTCGGGCAGGATATGACACAAGGTCATTTTTAGGCGGAGTTTAACAGGTTTGAATTCAGAGTTTTTCCTTCTCCTAGACTAGTTGCCGCACCAAGGCTGAAGAACCTAGTCTGCCCTCCTATTTACCCATTGCTGGAGGGAGAATAATTGGATTCATACCTTTCCCAAGGGTATTAGTGCTATGTGAAATGCAATCAGTCTCGTCCAGGATTTGAACTCGTGTTGCCGTGTCCATATCCTGCGACGATAACCATTACACCACGGGCACCATATCTTTGTTATACTCTGGCAAATAACCAGTGGTAAAAGAAGTATAAGTTGTAAAAATTCGAACATATTTTCAATATGAAGTGAATGAAACAAACTAAAAAAATCGTTTAAAAATTGTTAAAAAGAAAGCGGCTTTTAACGAAATATACCCGACAGAAACACAAAAATTGTATCACTTTTGACATGTTTATGTTCATGCCTGAACAAATCTTTATTACTTGTTGATTATTTCGTCCTAAAAAACGGAAAATTGGCTTGAAAATATGCAGAATCATCGCAAAAAGACAAATATCAATTTTTATTGAACTCGGCTGAAGATATTGAGAAAGATTTTCAATTTTTTAGTGTATATATGTATTTAATGCAACTTAAGAAATAAAAATATCATTATTTCTTTACAAATGATATCTAAAAACAATCAAAATATATTTAAGTCAACTACTAATATCAACATGGTTTATCCAAAAAGGACTCAAACTTTTTCAAAGATGAATTTGTTTTTTTCTAGGGGGGATCAAAAGTCACAATATTTTTTCGGTTTGGTTGGGTTTGATGGCATATCAAACATTGTAGGTTATTTAATGCCAAATTTATTTTTATACATACAAATAGTTCTATTTCAAACAATTCTTTTTAACATAAGTACACAGTTTAAATATCAAAACCGTTCTATTTCAAACAATTCAGTTTAGCATTTGGTATGCAGTTTAATTCTATTTGTCTCATAGATAAAGCCCTACCATGTGCTACCACTCGAGAACAGAGTGGACCCGAAAGAGATTGCAATAAAGAGGTACACAGAATTCTCAAAAGCTCCAGCATAACTTAAGTTTTTCCATTACATTGTTTAGTGTCATATCCAGGACACTCGTTGGGGGAGTCTTATCCCTATGCAGAGATGCAGTCGATATATTCTCCAGCTGCAGCCGACCGAGCCAGCAATATTTTGATATGTGCATATATATTTGTATATTTACATATATCATCATCATCTTGACGTGCCCGTGGTGTAATTGTTATCGTCATAGGATATGGACACGGCGGTACGAGTTCAATTCCTGGACAAGACTGATTGCATTTCACATAGCACTAATACCCTTGGGAAAGGTATGAATCCAATTATTCTCCCTCCAGCTATGGGTAAATAGTAGGGAAGACTAGGTTCTTCAGCCTTGGTGCGGCAACTAGTCTAGGAGAAGGAAAAACTCTGAATTCAAACCTGTTAAACTCCGCCTAAAAATTGACCTTGTGTCATATCCTGCCCGAGCGGAGGGGTTGGGTAAATAGGATCATCTTGACGTACCGCCAGCACAGATATCCCTGACCCTCTCTCGCCACTTCTCTCTATCGTTCATCGCTTCTGGCAGGGCTATATCCCGTATCCTCACAGAGCTGCTGTATGTAGGTTCGAGCAGGTCGCCCTGCTTTTGCTCGGCAATGTGAGAGGGTCCATAGGAGAACATCACTTATGAGCTCGTCTCTGCTTCTCCAGCAGTGACCTGAAAGTCTGGTTCGTCTTACTTCGATAGTTTTCGTGACGGGAGGTAGGTAGCCGTACAGCCGCTGCTTTGTGGGGTCTTGCCTCCAGTTGTTCAAAATTGCTCGCAGCATTATTGTGTAATTGCCGTCAGGCCTTTTCTCCATCCGTTAAGTTAGCGTCCATGTAGTACATTTTTTAGCAGTATCGACACGACTGCTGCTGTTGTATAGCCGAATACATATACATATACAAATATAAGCGGAAACATAGTCAACAATAATGACGAACTTCAATGAACGATACGAACGCACTTCTTTATAAAAATATACCTCTCACACATTATTCTCGAAAGAGTGATGATTTTTGTGTGTGAGAGGTGAGTTGGAGACGGGGACATACTGTTATTTTGACCCAAAGTTCTTCTGGCGAACATAGCAGCACTTCTTCCTTATCTTGGCTGGTGTTGATTAACTGTGGGTCACTGAGGGCCCAAAGTCCTCTGTCTGCCGCTGGCTCTCAGTTCGGCATCTTGTATCTAACTGACTTCAGAATTGCTCGCAACATTCTTGTGTAGTTGCCGTCAAGCTTTTTCTTCATCCGTTTAGTTAGCGTACATGTAGTGCATCCATAACAGTGTTATTTTTAATGAAAGAAGTTAAGCTCTATAATGTTTTTATTCATTATACTATATACAAGTCTTCCTCAGTAACTTTGACCTTAGTATAACCAAATAAACTTTGTATGCATTAAACCTTTACATCCATAACGGCCAAGATATGCAATGCTCTACTACGCAACCACGTAAAACCCAAAATTGAGAAGATAATTAGGAAGAGCCAAAATGTTTTTTTGAGAAATCGATCCAAGACATCACAGATTTAGACTATCCGTCTAATTCTTGAAGGTGTAGGTGCAAAAAACCAAGAGGCAACATTATTATTTGTCGACGTCTCCAAGGCTTTTGACTCCCTACACTTAGGGAAGATGGGGCAAATACTACTTGCCTACGGCCTACCCAAAGAAACCGTCACAGCCATAATGATGCTAAATAGAACACGAAAGTAAAAGTCCACTCCTCGTATGGAGACAGACTACTTCGACATTGAAGCAGGTGTGCTGCAAGGCGACACATTAGCCCCATACTTCTTTATCATCTGTCTAGACTACGTGCTTAGAACATCTATAGATAAAATGAAAGACAACGGTTTCAAGCTGACAAAGGATAGAAGCAGAAGATATCTTGCACATATAGTTACGGACGCCAACTACACCGATGACATAGAGCTTCTGGCAAATACAACCACCCAAGCGGAAACCCTGCTACATAGTCTGGAACAAGCAGCTGCTGGCATAGGCCTTTATGTCAACGCAGACAAGACAGAATACATGTGTTTTAATCAAAGAGGCGACATCTTCACATTAAACAAGTTCACCCAGCTAGGAAGCAGTGTCTCATCAACCGAGACAGACATCAACACGCAACTAGCAAAGGCATGGACAGCTAATGATAGGTAATCGTTTTTGTGGAAGTCAAACCTGACCGAAAAAATGAAACGCAGTTTTTTTCCGAGAAGCAGTCGTGTCGATACTGTTAAATGGATGCACTACGTGGACGCTAACAAAATGTATGGAGAAAAAGTTTAACAGCAATTACACTAGAATGTTGCGAGCAATACTAAATAAGTCCTGGAGACAACACGCCACAAAGCAGCAGCCATACGGCCACCTACCAACCATAATGAAAACAATCCAAGTTACACGAAACAGACATGTGCGACACTGCTTGAGAAGTGGGGATAAACTCATAAGGGATATACTCCTGTGGACCCCTTCACATGGACCAGCAAAGGCAGGAGGATCAGCTAGAACAACAACAGCTCGGTGCCGATAAATGATGTAGCCTTGCAGACCTACCGGGAACGATGGGCGAGAGAGACGGGTGGCGGGAGAAAGTCAGGGAGATCCGTGCTGGCGGCGCGACATGGTGATGATGATTATGATGTGCCGATATCTTTTGAAAGATTCATTTGAAGGGTTTTTCTTTCGTACTGAGCATGAATAAAACGTTTTTCAAAAGTTACATTATACCATCACTTGAACTCATATTACACAATATTGCGTTGAATTACAGCATGCTCATTGGTCTAGTGGGTAGAGTGTTCGCCAATGGTCCGGGAGACCTGGGTTCAATCCCAGGTCGGGTCATACCAAAAAATTTTAAAATGGTACTTGATGCCTCCTTGCTTAACACTCAGCAGTATAAGGTAGCATCAAGGGTAAAGTGGAGCAATCCAGGGAGAGGAGTAGCGCCCTTCCCTACACCTTGGTGTAGTAGCTATAGGGAGCTTTCGGGTCGCCCTCGACTACGGTCGCCAACTTTTCTTTACTTTACTTACAGCATGCTAGTTACTACGTGTGTAAAACACGTAATAATTAGCATGCTGTAATCTAATCAGAAAAAATTAATCAGGAATATTTAATCAGAGTCACCCGCTTGCGTGACAGATGGCTAACAAATGGCTATCTTCTCCAAAAATCATTGCACAACTGAACTAGACCTGAACAAAGTCAACATCCACAGTAAGAAGACTCTGTGAAGCTAGCCCATGTAGCAGAATAGCTGTTAAGAAACCATTGTTGAAGAAGTAAAACAATGTGAATCGACTCCAGTGAGCCAAGGCGCAGAAACACTAAACAATAGAGCAGTCGAATCAAAGATCGAAAACTTTCGGTCAAATCGGAGGGTCTATGCGCAGCGAAATGTTGATGAAAGAGCTGCAACCCCCAGTATCACACCAACCATACAGCATGGAGGAAGCACTGTTATTGTGTGGGGGCTTTTGCCAATTTAAAGTCGGGGTTTGCACCAGGTGAACGGCAAATTGAACCAGACCGGCGATCACAGCATACTGCAACATCCTGCGATTCCATCTGGAACTTAGTTTGTGGCACAAGGTTTTGTGGCCATGCAAGACAATGACCCAAAATACGCTAGCAATCAGAGGATTTCAATCTCATTGAGCTTGGGTAGGATGAACTTGACCGAAACCAACCCACAAATGTGGCTCACCTCTGGCAACTCTTGAAAGAAAACTGGATAGAAGTATCTTCAGAGGACCTCCAGTCTTTGGTAGAAAGAATGAAAAGAATCTGCAAAGCAGAAATATTGATCCTAGGGAGTCATTTTGATGAATCAAAAGTTGAAGAAATTTTTGTATATTCTTTTTTGTTTCACATGAAAACTTGGATTTAGTGCAAAAAATAAAACCATTGTGGCCCTTAATTTGTTCCATTTAAAATAACACTTTTAGGATGAGAATTAAAAATTTTTGAGGGTCGTCAAATATTTGACTGGTAGTATATATATATATATGTATATATATATTTCTTTATAATCAAACCGCCTAATTTTACAAATGACATCAATTTTTTACAATATGCTTATATGAATATATACATACATAGACATACATATTTTAATATCCGTGAACAGAAATCATATATACAAAAATTAAAAATACATAATATTAATATATATATATATATATATATATATATATATATATATATATATATATATATATATATATATATTCACGAACACTTATATTATATGCACAGGCGTCCATAAATAAACTCATATATATATATATATATATATATATATATATATATATATATATATATATATGAGTTTGTGTTTGTGCGTGCATATATATATATATATATATAATTTTTAAAGTCCATATTTTTTTAACAAGATAATATGTGCTGAGCTACAAATTCACACACGAATACATTGTAAAAAAGCGTGTATTTGTGTTTGTGTGTGTGAGAGAGAAAGAGAGAAAGAGAGAATGTGTGTGTGTGTGTGTGTGTGTGTGTGTGTGTGAATATGTGTGTGTTTGTGTGTTTGAGTGTGTGTAATTACCCATAGATGCATGATGTGTAAAAATATATGTAATATTATTTATAGATTCAAATACATGCATATCTTTATTAATAAACACGCATGTTGGTTTAATTCTGCGCCTATGTTTACGCCCCTGGTTATTCCTAAGGGCGTTGAGTTTCGCCTCAAGTGAATAATAATTGCACAACAGCAGAGCTGTACGTGTACAGCGTGGGAAAGCAGAAAAAATTCTAACGATTTCTTCCCCAATTAAGCAATAAGAAATAGAGAAAATATTCAGATGAAGAATGAAAAAGCAATTGTCTATATTAATCAATGTAAAATCTCGAATAGATGAAAAAAAAAGAAGAGTGATTTATTTTTCAGTTTTTACACGCTCGAGAATGAAACGGACTGGAAAAGAAAGAAAGAAAGAAAGAAAGAAAGAAAGAAAGAAAGAAAGAAACGTAAATCAAAATGAAAGAGGAGTGGGCAAGGAAAAGAGTGGAAAGAAAGAAAGAAAGAAAGAAAGAAAGAAACGTAAATTAAAATGAAAGAGGAGAGGGCAAAGAAAGAAAGAAAGAAACTTAACTTAAAAAGAATGAGGAGAGGGCAAAGAAAGAAAAACAGAAAGAAAGAAAGAAAGAAAGAAGGAAAGAAAGAAAGAAAGAAACGTAAATTAAAAAGAATGAGGCGAGGGCAAGGAAAAGAGTGGAAAGAAAAATACAAGAGAAGAGTGGAAAGAAAGAAAGAAAGAAAGAAAGAAAGAAAGAAAGAAAGAAAGAAACGTAAATCAAAAAGAAAGGGAAGAAGGCAAGGAAAGGAGTGGAAAGAAAAATAGAAGAAAAGAGTGGAAATAAAAGAAAGAAAGAAAGAAAGAAAGAAAGAAACATAAATTAAAAAGAAATCGGAGAAGGCAAGTAAAGAAGCGGAAAGAAAAAAAGGAGAGGGGTGGAAAAAAAGAAAAAAGAGAAAGCAAAGTAAAGAGTGGAAAGAAAGAAAATAAAAGAAAGAAAGAAAGAAATGTAAATTAAAAAGAAAGGGAAAAGGCAAGGAAAGGAGTGGAAAGAAAAGTAGAAGGAAAGGAGTAAAAAGAAAAAAAAGGTTAACAAAGAAAATGTGAAAAGAAAGAAAGAAAGAAAGAAAGAAGCGTAAATAATAAGGAAAGAGAAGGCAATAACATTAGTGGACCGAGAGAAATAAAGAAAAGTAATTCAAGCTCAAGGCCCCAACAATCCCATCCTCCTTATTAGGTTGTGACAACTATCACGAAACCTGCATCATATAATGCAATCATTTGTAATCCTCTTCCATTTCTTTTTTACTTCCTTTATCTCTGGGTACAGTTGTCCGGATATCGGAGTCTAATATTCGAAATTATTGAAAGCATAATATTTGGTGTATCTAAAAGTTTTCAGAGAATTGTAAAAAAATGTGACTGAAAATAGGGACACGCAGAGTGTGATCAAGGCACTGGGCCAAAAACAATCGCCCCCTCACCAAACATTCCATCCACATATGCGCAATTTTTGACATACTGTTATTTCTAAAGTACTAGTCTTTGAAAAGAAAAATACAGAGAAAATCATTAACCTTTTTTTTCCCTCTTTTTTTTTTTTTAATTCTGTACTGTTCTGCTACGAACAATTCTACTGTACTACATGAATAGGATAGTTTGTATTTCTTGAGAGAAAAATATTTTCGCTCTAGATCAAGGCTTCTCGAACGTTTTACTCGGTGCACTCCTTGTAAATAAATTTGATTTTCATTTACCGTCCCCGCCAATAGATTTCTTGAATATTAGATTTAAAAACATAACTAATTTACCAGTGTATAATACCATTGACACAAGAAAAGAATCAGTAAACAATAAATGCACACACACCTTTAAATCTCGAATTCCTTTTCATGGAAAGAATGAGTTGACTGGCAGTAAGAGGATCATATCAAAGTTTTATCAGATCTTTCTCTCTCTCTCTCTCTCTATATATATATATATATATATATATATATATATAGTACAATTAAATGGAGACTCAAATTCGGTTAAGTCGTCATAATGATTTTATTTCGGCGGAGAATATTATTGCTATATTCTCCGTCTCGTCAGATGACTCTTTACATGCTCTCTCCTGTCGCAGAGTAGAGAATGTGGAGTTACAGTTCGTATTCAGAAGATAAAGCAAGGTAATTAAAAAATTAAAATTAAAAAATCAGAAAATAAAGATAAAAATAAAAAAAAAACAATAAAAATAATAAAAATAAAAATAAGAATAAGGTGGAAATCAAATTAGATAGTAACGTCCTATATATATATATATATGTGTGTGTGTGTGTGTGTGTGTGTGTGTGTGTGCGAGTGTGTGTGTCAGTATATATTTACATATCATATAGATCAAAATCAGTTCAAATCAACCAATTTTTTAAAAGTATATATATATATATATATGACTCAGTATTAAATCAAGTTAATCTGGAGTTGGGAACAATTCCAAGTAGGACACTTTAAATATTCAAATATAGATAATCAAAATTAGAGAGTCCCGGTGAATAGCTCAATGCAAATAGAATCTACAGACAAAATTATTTTTTCAAAATAAAAAAAAACAACAATCGGTCACATTAAGATGATAAATTTATTTCCATCCAGTTAAAAAGCATTGATATTAATCATTGCCCTAAAAATGAACATTACTTCTTCAGATCAACACAAACAATATATATATATATATATCGTGTTGATCTAAATCAAAACAATTCAACCAATTTTTAACAAGAAGTTAAATCTATTGTAAACCAGTAATACAAGGATTTTATAATCTTTAATAAAATATAATGCAGTTGAAACGAATATTATTACATATTATTTATAACCAAAATCTATATCACTTGAAATCATGTATATTTAGCAGTGCCAAGTAATTTTGCTGCGTATATATTTTATGCAATTTCATTTTTAATTACAAAGGTGGTCCAATTTCACTTTTGGTGTTGTAGAGATTAGTAATATATGATATCTAATAATATATGATATTTGATAATATATATTATCCAATATTATATGACATCTAATAAAAATGATATCAAATGATACCCGGTTTAATGCTTCAAAGGAATGAGAAAATCCTGCTTCAGAAGAAAATTAAGGTTTCATTAAAGAAATGGTTGGGGTGCTTATTTAGGAGCTACGTAATGAGCGGGGTGGACGGATGGCGAAAGAGAGAAACTCTATGCTCTCAGCACGACTTGATTATATATATATATATATATATATATATATATATATATATATCACGGCCAACTAGTTAATTCGCATGTTATATCACCAGGCTGAATTCGAACAAAGCGAAATAGTGTAAACAAAAAAAGAAAAAAATAATCCATTCATGGCCGCCTATAAAATTAAACTAAAAAGAGAATTAACTTTAGAAATTAAACAGAGAAAATAATATAATCATGTTGTTAGAATTTATCCAACGTTATTGTTCTTCCTTTCAACGTTAAAACGCGTATCTACACTTTGTCTTTTAATAATCCACGAATGATAAACGGCTGTGAGTAAACCTTGCTTTTATGATTTTCAAATAAGAACAGAATTTTTCGTTGGAAACCAATTATTGCATTTTACAAATTTGTCCATTTCCAAAGGAGTTCGGATTTTCCAAGAGAAAAAGAAACTGTCGATAGTTTTTTTCTCTATCGGTTTGATATCCACTAGAACAGCCAAATGAAATACATTTCTTAATCATTTTTGTTAAAGAAAATATCACGAAAAAGTATCAAAATTCAATGTAGAAATGTAATTAATTATGCGTTTGCAAATTTGCTATACATCGTCAATAAACAAGACAGGGCATATAGGCAATTGAAAATCATATATATATATATATATATATATATATATATATATATATTCTAAGTATGTTCGCGCTGGTCGTCCTGCTTTTGCACGGCCATGTGTGAGGGTCCATAAGAGTACATCTCTTATGAGTTCGTCCCTCCTTCTCCAGCAGTGTCCTGCATGTCTGGTTCGTCTAACTTGAATAGTTTTCGTGATAGGGGGCAGGTGGCTGTACAGTTAGTGTCTTGTGGGGTGTTGCCGCCAGGACTTGTTTAAGATTGCACGTAGCATTCTTGTGTAATTGCCGTCTAGCTTCTTCTCCAGCCGTTTTGCTAGCGTCCATGTAGTGCAGCCATATAGCAGTATCGATGTGACCGCTGCCTGGAAGAAACTGCGTTTCATTTTATCGGTTCGGTCTGATTTCCATATAATCGATTGTCTATTGATAGCTGTCCATGCTTTCGCTAACCTCGTTTTGATTTCCTTTTCGGTTGATTCGATGCTGCTTCCTAGGTAAGCGAATTTGTCTACTAGTTTAAGAGGGGTTCCTTCTAGAGTGGAGATGTCCCCCGTTTGATTATAGCACATATATTCCGTTTTGTGTGCATTAACATAGAGGGCTATGCTTGCTGCTGCTCGTTCCAAACTATCCAGTAGTGTTTCGGCTTGGGCAGATGTATTTGCCAGTATCGCTATGTCATCGGCGTAGAAAAAACCAAAATGGCTTCCGAAGAAATAGATCCACGACCTCACAAATATTAACCATCCGTAGAATCCTTGAAGGTGTACGGGCAAAAAACCTACAAGCGACATTAATATTTGTCGACTTTACCAAGGCTTTCGACTCCATTCACAGAGGAAAGATGGAACAAATCCTGCTAGCGTACGGCATATCTAAAGAAACCGTAGCGCTAATAACGATTCTCTATAGAAACACTAAAGTAAAAGTACGATCACCAGATGGAGACACAGAATACTTCGACATTGTAGCAGGAGTACTACAAGGAGACATGCTGGCTCCGTACCTCTTTATCATTTGTCTAGACTACGTACTTAGAACATCGATTGACAAAATCAAAGAGAATGGTTTCGAACTGACGAAGAAAAGAAGCAGAAGATACACCACAACAACAATTACTGACGCCGACTACGCCGATGACATAGCGATACTGGCATATACACCTGACCAAGCCGAAACACTACTGCATAGTTTGGAACGAGCAGCAGCAAGCATAGGCCTCTATGTTAATCCACACAAAACCGAATATATGTGGCATAATCAAACGGGGGACATCTCCACTCTAGAAAGAAACCCCTCTTAAACTAGTAGACAAATTCACTTACAGCGTCGAATCAACCGAAAAGGAAATCAAAACGAGGTTAGCGAAAGCATAGACAGCTACCAATAGGCTATCGATTATATGGAAATCAGACCTAACCGATAAAATGAAACGCAGTTTCTTCCAGGCAGCGGTCACATCGATACTGCTATATGGCTGCACTACATGGACGCTAACAAAACGGCTGGAGAAGAAGCTAGACGGCAATTACACAAGAATGCTACGTGCAATCTTAAACAAGTCCTGGCGGCAACACCCCACAAGATACCAACTGTTCGGCCACCTGCCCCCTATCACGAAAACTATCCAAGTTAGACGAACCAGACATGCAGGGCACTGCTTGAGAAGGAGGGATAAACTCATAAGAGATATACTCTTATGGACCCTCACACATGGCCGTGCAAAAGCAGGACGACCAGCACGAACATACATTCAGCAGCTATATGAGGATACGGGATGTTGTCCTGAAGACCTACCTAGGGGGATGAACGATATGGAGGAGTGGCGAGAGAGGGTCAGGGATATCCGTGCTACCAACGCGATATGATGATGATGATATATACATACGTGTTCTATTCAAGAAGTTTCTAGACCTTTTTGTACAGGAATTTAAAATTGTCGTAGACTCTTGAATATTCAGTATATTATTGCTATACCCCTTATGAGATGGCTGACCAATTTCTATGATTTCAGGTTCAAATCAACAGCTACAGCAGCAATTGGAATACACCCTACTAAAGACTGATTGTCAAAGCTGGTGAATTTCAAAAATGCAATCTGGACGTGAGGAATCTTTAGAAGAACGATATGCAATAAAATTCTGTTTTAAACTTGGAAAAAATGCCACAGAAACATATGGAATGCTTCATACGGCTTTTAGACCATGTTGCGTGAATCGAGCATCAGTTTTTTGAGTGGCATAAGAGATTCAAGGGAGTCAGGGAATCTGTGCGCAATGGGGAGAGGTGTGAGAGGAGTAAGGAAGTCAATATATTGATTGAACAAAGGGTTAAGGTTAGGGTTACAATGTTGAGGTTTTAAGTGAGTTCAGGTAGAGATTCCGTCAGAAGAGGCCAGCACTCTTCAAATCGGGTCAGTGGCATTTCCACCAGGACAATGCACCAGTTCCCGACTCCATCCTTGTCACAGACTATTTGCCCAAGATGTGCATCAAGACAGTTGCTCAGCCTCCCATAGTCCAGACCTTGCTCCCTGTGACTTTTGTTTATTCCCTAAGGTCAGAGGCTGTCGTTATGAGACAATTGAGGAGATGAAAGAGGCTGTGAGGAAGGTCATTGACACGCTCACACAAGACGACTTCCATGGGGCCTTCCAGAAGTTGTGGGAACGGTGCAACAAGTGCATTGCAGCCGGAGAAGATTACTTCGAAGGGGACTAGAGTTACATGTGTGTACTATCAATAAAAGTACCCATACGAAAAAAGTCTTGAAACTTGTTTAATGATCCTCCTTTGCATATATATATATCTTCATCATCATCATCATCATGTCGCGCTCTCAGCACGGATATATATATATATATATATATATATATATATAATGTAACTTAATTCAGTTTTATATATAAGATTCTTATAAAGCTCTGCTTAGTTTGACACACAGTCCACAAAGTTTTTACACTAAGTGCAGTTGGTCAGAAGCCCTGATTTAAAAACTGAATATGGTCATCATTGCTTAACTTCTACGGGAACCAGTGCTTGACTGTAAAACTGTAAATCATATATAATGCTAAGGTTAAAGAATTATTTAAAAGTTATTTTATTTGGAGCCCTAAAGTAGGTGATACACACACACACACTATATATATATATATATATATATATATATATATATATATCCTAGAGACATCTTATCCACTGAGATTTCTTTAGGAAAGTCCCAGAACCACATCAACAATCTGGACGTCTGATAAAGTTTGGCATATTTTCAGCCTTAGTTTCGGCGATTTTGGTTCATCATCAAAATTTCCTGGCAAGAAAAAAAAAAGAAGAAAAACAGAAAAGCAAAACGAAAAGGAAAAGAAAAAGAAATCTTTATGAGAAAAAGGCCTAAATTGCTGAACAGCTCAAGTGACGTCTGACGTATGCTACTACCCTACACCCGACAAATAGCAGCTAAAGTCATCATAGCATCTATATAAGGACTCTCTCTCTCTCTCTCTCTCTATCTATCTATCTCTTTTCCTATCTATCTATGCCTCTCTCTATCTCTCTGTCTTTTCGTCTAATTGCTTAGTCTACCGGCATTTCCTATCACGACCAGAAAGACCCCCTATTTTATTTTATTTTATTTTATGTATTTATTCTTACTTTATTTTATTCTATTTTATCATATTTATTTTTATTTACTTTGTTTTTTCATTCACCCAAACTGGCCATCTGATAGTAAACTTCAATTGGCGTTTGCCGAGATCGATTTTCACAGTTTTGTTTCTCCGGAGAGTCAGCAAAAGTTGGAAGAAAGAAAATTATTGAGTCTCGATGGAAAATATATTTCCCTTCTTCAACCTAAAACGAGACAGAGAGACAGGGAAGCAAAACAAAACAAAGATGGTCGTTAAAAATAAGAAAAATATAACTATACTACTTGAATCTTTATTTTTCCTTTAGAATAAAATCTATTCTTTTTATTTATATTTTTAAAAAAGTGCCAGTATAGACAATGCTCAAAACAAGTCTTTCAAACACACTCACGCTAGCCTCTAAAAGAAAAAAAACCTAGTGCTGCTCATGGCACCATCCACCAACCACATCTACTTGGCGATAGCTATCTTCTTGACGGAGAAGTCCGTGATGTAATGGTTATCGACGTAGGAAATAGACACGGCGACACGAGTTCAAATCTTGGGCGCGGCTGATTGCATTTTACATAGCACTGATACCTTTGGGAAAGGTATGAATCCAATCATTTTCCAACCATCTATGGGTAAATAGTAGAGTAGACTGGGTTCTTCAGCCTTGGTGAGGCAAATAGTCTAGAAGAAGGAAAACTCTGAATTCAAAGCTGTTATACTCCGCTTAAATATTGACCTTGTGTCATATCCTGCCCGAGCGGTGGAGTTGTTAAATATGGATAGCTGGCTTCTTGAAATGAGTCATTTTTATTTTTTCAGGGACGATTTGAAGACCCCTAGCGGAGATGTCTTATCTATGACTAAAAGAGAAAATCTTTGAAGTAGAAAGATGCAGTATAAACGTCTGATTGGCTGGTCATCAGTAACCAACACACTAACAGGTCAATGAGTGCAATGCTGGGGAAATCTTGGACCGAGAGCGCAACCCACGGAGGCCATATGTCTTCCAGTAGGACTCTATTATCCCACCCCGGGTGACCAAGTAATTGCTAGCGATCATGTCACTTTAAACTTCCGCTTTTGAATTCCCAGAGTACCACGTTGAGTTTATTCATTTGTTTGTTCGTTTCTTTGTTTTACAGTATGTCAATCTTCGGTTATTTCATTTTCAAAACTGTTAGGAAACTGTTTTGGTCGCTTATTATATACGGTTGAAAAATTTATTTTCACAATCATTTTAAACGGATAAATACTAACATATCAATATGAATCTGGGATATTTTTTCGAGTTTCTTTCTTTGGTTTTAAGTATATATATATATATATATATATATATATATATAAGTTTTATTCAAAATGTTTTGATAGTAGATGTAATCTATGCCTAGAGGAAAAAATACAAATATTGATACACCCAGACCCTGAAAAATTGTTAAATATGCGATGTGAATAGATAGCTAGATGTAGACATTGGACTAAATTTAAACTATAGACAAACTATCATAAATAATGCTTAAATAAAAAAAACATCGGATGAATTGAGATTTAAGGTAAATGAATAAAAATAAAATAAATTTTTAAAAATGTGAAGAAACCATATCTTGTATACGTACTCTTCAATAAAAGGATAACTGAATTAATAGGCACGAAAAAAAAATTGAAATTAAAAAAAAACTTAATTTCAATTTTAAATCTTGAATTTAATTTAATATAAGTATTACTGTATCCTTACGTAAAGTTATAAGATAAAGTTATTTTATGTAAATTAGTATTAGTTCTGGAGTTTTAAGTCGAAAAGTCATTAGAATTTTTAAAAATAAAAATTAAAAAATTATTTACTATCATTCCAACCGGCAATAAAAAATTAAAAAAAAACGGAAGTGGGCTAAATGAGGAGAAAACTCTTCACCCCTTTTCTATCCTCTCCCACCCTTCATTCCTGTGTCTATTCTGAATTATTTTAACCATAAGATCTGAAGAAGTCCTGTTAATTTTTTTCGTGTTTTTGATGTATATCAAAAATACATAACAGGATGGAAATAAATTTATAATCCTAATGTGACTGGTTTTGTTTTTTTCTTAAAGAAATATATATATATATATATATATATATGCCTGCAGAATCAGAAAAAAATCTATGAAGGTTTCACCTAAACGGAGCATTAGGACATTCCTGACCAAAAAAAAGTTCGACCAGAGTACATCTTATTGATTTAAAAAACCGCTTGGAACAATAAAATTAGCATATAAAAATTGATAAATAAACGAATTAATAAATAAATAAAGGAAAAACAAAAAAGCAATAAAAAAGATTATATAAATTATGACTTATCTACCAAGAAGCCAACTTTTCTTGTGCCTACAAACATTAAGTATTTCCGACCTTTGATTCGTTGGAGTATATATATATATATATATATACGAGAGGCATACGATAAGTTTCCAGACTTTTTTCTTATGGGCATTTACATTTGTCATAGACTCTGGAAAATTCAGTATGTTATTGCTATACATCTTATGAGATGGCTGACCAATTTTTATGATTTCAGGTTCAAATCAACAGCCACAGCAGCAATTAGAATACACCCTACTAAAGCCTCATTGTCACAGCTGGTGAATTTCAAAAATGCAATCTGGACGTCAGGACACTTTAGAAGAACGATATGCAATAAAATTCTGTTTTAAACTGTGAAAAAAGCCACAGAAACGTATGGAATGCTTCAGACTGCTTTTCGACCATCTTGCATCAGTTTTTTGAGTGGCACAAGAGATTCAAGGAAGGTGGGAGTCTGTGAGGGATGATGAAAGGTGTGGGAGGAGTAAGGAAGTCAATACACCAGAGTTGATTGGCCAAAGGGTTGGGGTTACTATGTTGAGGTTTTAAGGGAGTTCAGGAAGAGATTCCTAGGGAAGAGGCCAGCACTCTTCAAATTGGGTCAGTGGCATTTCCACCCGAACAATACACCAGTCCACAACTCCATCCTTGTCACATAATATTTGAGCAAAGTCAGCCTCCCTGTAGTCCAGACCTTTCTCCCAGTGACTTTTGGTTATTCCCTAAGCTCAGAGGCTGTCATTATGAGACAATTGAGGAGATGAAAGAGGCTGTGACGAAGGTCATAGACATGCTCACACAAGAAGACTTCCATGGGGCCTTCCAGAAGTTGTGGGAACGGTACAACAAGTGCATTGCAGCTGGAGGAGATTACTTCGAAGGGGACAAGAGTTTCATGTGTGTACTATCAATAAAAGTGCCCATACGAAAAAAGTCTGGGTACTTATCGTATGCACCTCGTATATATATATATATATATATATAACTTTGTTATTAGATAACTCACGAAGGTTGATATACCATAAAACAAAGGAAGTAGACCAAAAATCAAATTTAAACAATATATATGTTTGCGTGAGCACGCACGTGTGTGTAATGTGAGCGCATGTGTGTGAGTGTGCACGTAATGTATGTGCGTGTATGTTTGTATACAGTTGGTGTCAGAATTATTAGTATACTCCCATAACTATCAATAAACCTACCATACCTTAAATTCATGGTGCATTTTTTTCACAAATGATGGTATAAAAGATTTTAAAGAATGAACAGATATGCCCACGACAAAATTTTATTTTACTGTCAAACAATAATACAAAAAAAAAACATTAGATGTTTAAAATGGTTTTCTTAAGAATAAATCAACGTTTATAAACGGAATAAATATTGCTTTGTTACTTCCAATATTTATCTAGTCTTTCCTATAAATATATATATATCAGAGGCGGAGATGGGACTAGTGCTACTCGTGTCCGGCACGACCAATAACTCGGTCAATGTTATTCAAAATGGATTAAAAATCATCCATTAATTTCAAGCAACATACTTAGTCTGATCTCAATTAAATTACGTATCTATTCAAGTTTCGATAACTAAGTAGCCAAAAGTTCATAAATATATCTGGGAATAATACAACGATGCTGTCCGGCTACCGTCAGATCCATTGAACATCCCATAAAATCGGCTATAATGTTGAACACGCGTAATCCGTGCCAGGCACTAGACCCTTATAATAACAGTAATGTTACCGAAATCTCGCTTTTGGCTGTAGCCAATAAAAAAAAGCAAGCCAGAATACCATGCTCAAAAAAATTAGCACAACTGACAACTGTCTTGGGAAGAGGGAGAGGGACCGAGAGAGAGAGGGGGATAGCAGATTATAGCCGTCGCCGACGTCATCATCATCGCTATGGTAAATGTTGGTTAAACGGCGTGTTTTAATTCGTTTTTTCACTAACAAATCTCTATTTCTTTAATGAATGTTGCATATATTACATTCTGTAACTAAAATTTGTTTATTTGAATACATTTTCAACAAATAATCTTTATTTTAAGCGAAATTGAAACCACTAGCTGTGTCTGTGTATATTGTCATCAGTTTCTTTATTCTAATAAACATATTTTTCTCGTCATAGTAATGAACATCTTCTCTTTTCTTCTATACTTTTGAAAGGAAAAAAAATTATCTTATCTACTGTATTAACAAGACTACAAATTATATAGTATCTTGATTGTTTACAAAAAAAACACCATGCAAGGTACGTTTGTCAATCTGTGCTATACAATGGAGAATCACGCAATAGCAACTATAATGACTTACTTTGAGTCCACCGACCACGGGTCGGGAACTGAAGTTGACAGAGGGCGGGGGGGCACGAGTAGCAAAAATAGGCTAGAGTCGCCACTGATATATATATATATATATATATGAGAGGGAGGGGAGAGAGAGAAAGGGAAAGAGAGAATGAGAAATAGAAGAGGTGGAGACAGAAGGAGAGAGAGAGATAGAAAATGAGAAAAAGAAGAAGTGGTGGGAGAGTAAAAAAAGGAGAAAAAGAAGAGGTGGAGAGAGAGAGAGAGAAAGAGAGAATAAGAAAAAGAAGAGGTGGAAAGAGAAGGAGAGAGAGAGAGATAGAAATTGAGAAAAAGAAGAAGTGGGGAGAGAGAGAGATAGAAAATGAGAAAAAGGAGTGGAGAGAGAGAGAGAGAGAATGAGAAAAAGTTGAAGTGAAGAGAGAGAGAGAGAGAGCGAGCGAGAGAGAGAGAGAGAATGAGTAAAAGAAGAAGTGGAGAGAGAAATTCATTTTTATACAAATAATCAGTTTTATTTCTAACAATTTAGTTTAGCATATAAAAAGTTTTCTTTCAAACAATTCAGTTTAGCATAAGCACACAGTTTAAATGTAAGTACACATTTCAAATATGAAAACAGTTCTATTTCAAGAAATTCAGTTTAGCATAAGTAAGCAGTTTAGTTCTATTTGACCCATAGATAGGACCCTATTAAGTACTACCACCCCAGGCCATAGTGGACCTGTGAGCGATGACAATAAAGGGGTGCTCCGCATTTTCCCAAGCTCCAGCAACGCTGGAAACTCACCATCATATTGTTTACTGTCATATCCAGGACACTTGCTGGGGGTGACTTACCCTTTTGCAGAGTTGCAGTCGGTGTCCCAGCCAACAAAGCAATTTTTTGTTTGTCTAAGAGAGAAAAAAGTAAATATATAAAAATTATCTTTTAATTATTTTTTTTACTCCAGAACGTGTTATTAGCCTGTTAGCGCTTTCGTCATGTGGAGTTTTATGAATTCTGGCGTCGTCGACTATGATTTATATTGTGGTGACCGCTTTGATAGGATTGCCGTTCATTTCAATTCTGAGATAGTTTTTTGTTTTTGCAGTTGTTGGTTCTTTCTTTCTCTTTTATCTTTTTCTTCTTTTTCCCGTTACAAAAGTATATTCTATGTGTTAGTGTGTAGAAACAAACTAGTTGACACACTCTGAAAAATGAAAAAGTGCTGGAGTAAGAGAAATCCAACATTCAACAGTGACCTCTATATAAACCTATTAAAAAAAACATAGAAAAAAATTCGACAAACTTACACGACTGAGTTCAAGTATCATTGGGTTCCCGTTTCATATAATTTTGTGCTACATATATTCTCTGAAGAAAGCAACAGCTGGAAACATATACGTATGTAAGAACGAAATAAATAATTTAAAAAAATATAAATCTCTTTGTGAACCTATTCATTTTAAAATATTTACTTTTTCCTCTCTTTTGAACAACAACGAAAATAATTTTTAAGCACACACACATATATATATATATATATATATATATATATAACTGCAACACCTCTACGATTAAAAATCATACACACACACATTCACACACACATACACACATACATGTGCCATTACATATTTAGTTATGGAGTTGATTGCGGTGTTCCTATTTATACAAATATATATATATATATATATATATATATATATATATATATATATATATATCATGATGTGCTGATATCGCAGAGTTCCTTGACAAAGAGTCACGAACATTTTTTTGTGGCAGTTCTTTTTTTCTCATCGATAGACGCTACTATTTGAGATGAGGTAGATAGATTGTTATCTGTGCTCCAGTCACAGATGTGACCTGGTATTCTTCCAAGGAAGAAAACACACCAGCTGGTCAGAAAAAAAAGTTTGTTTACGGTTTGGAAATTTAAACTATGCCTTTTTACTTAAACTATAGCTTCCATTTTAATCTCACATACTTATTTTTTGTTATTTTGTTATTTTCTTAATATACACCCAAATGGTCGCTTTTTTCTGTGTGCTTTTTTGTACTATCTTCAAAATAAATCAGAAGAAAAGTGAATAAAAGGAAATGGCTGTTGCAAAACACGCCTCGATGAAGAAGAACATTAATACGATATTCGGCAAACTTATAAAATTCTGTCTGTTTTTCTTCGTCCAGCTTCAAACTTAAATGAATATTTCATCCTTAATTTATATATATATATATATATATATATATATCATCATCATCATGCCACGCAATTAGCACGAATATCCCGGACCCTCTCCCGCCACCCCTCCCTATCGTCCATCGCTCTCGGTAAGTCTTCAGGGCTACATCCTGTATCGGCACAGAGCTGTTGTATGTAGGTTCTAGCTGGTCTTCCTGCCTTTGCTCGTCCATGTGAAGAGGTCCACAGGAGTACATCACTTATGAGTTCGTCCCTATTTCTCCAGCAGTGTCCCGCATGTCTGGTTCGTCTAACTTGGATAGTTTTCGTGATGGATGGTAAGTGGCCGTACAGCTGCTGCTTGTGAGGTGCTGCCTCCAAAACTTGTTCAATATTGCTTACAGCATTCTTGAGTAGTTGCCGTCAAGCTTTGTCTCCATACGTTTAGTCAGAGTCTATGTAGTGCATCTATACAGCAGTATCAACACGATGGAAAAAATGCGTTTATTTTATTGGTCAAGTCTGACACCTACCTAGGAAGCAGTGTTTCATCAACGGAAACACACATATATATATATATATGTGTGTGTTTGTGTGTGTGTGTTATTTAATGCCAAAGCCAACCTTTCAGAAGAACTATAGTGGCGCTATTCTAACCATAGCCGAGGGGACAAGAGTGTTTATAACCTCCTACCCACCCAAGAGTAGTAGTTTTAAAGTGAATGTAACAGCGTGACTGGAGATCGAACTCACTTACCACGTTGTCGCAATTAAGCACGTTGAACTCTCTCCAGATAGATAAATATGAACAGAATGAGATTGATAGAGTGACATAAACAAAACGGTGTAGATACAGATATGAACAGAATGAGATAGATAGATAGATAGATAGATAGATAGATAGATAGATAGATTTGGTTTCTTGGTTTCTTTGTTTAATGGCATATCAAACTTCATGATTCATTGAATCCTAAAGCCCTCCTTGTAGAAGAACAGTACTGGTTCTATTTAATCCATAGCAGGGGGATAAGAGGGTTCAAAATAGAGAGATAGACATTCAGCAAAAGTTATATCTAATAAATATAACATTACTAAACATGTTTAATACATGTTTAGAGATAAATGGAGTGAGGTGTTACACTTTCTTTATATACAGAAAACGGTTTTAATCAGCATACACACTCATCGTTTCTACGGTACGGCAAAACATTTGAGAGCAGCAATTAATTTGTCACTCACACATGTCTGTGACATAATTATTTTAGTACTTCTTGTGGGTTTTTCGCACCAGATAACGCTGGTGGTTTTTCTCTGGAATCTGAGTGACAACAAGTCTCCTCTGGTCTCCAAGACTCTTCTCAGTATCAATATTTCCTGATTTCTTCTTCCTTTAGTCCTTTTTTCTCGATCATTTGAAGACGGTTCCAAGCGCTTTAACAAGTGGTATCATCGTCAACGTCATGTTTCACAATTTATAAAGTTCTCTGGCAGGTACCCGGGGTGTAATGGTTATCGTCGTAGGAAATGGAAACAGCGACACGAGTTCAAATCCTGGACGAGACTGATTGCATTTCACATATCACTAATACCCTTGGGAAAGGTATGAATCCAATTATTTTCCCTCCAGCTGGATAAATAGTAGGGCAGACTGTGTTCTTCAGCCTTTGTAAGGCAATTAATCTAGGAAAAGGAAAACTCTGAACTCAAACCTCTTAAACTCCGCTTAAAAATTGACCTTGTGTCATATCCTGCCGGAGCGGAGGGGTTGGTAGATATGATAAAGTTCTCTGACAAGGTTCAAGTATTTGTTTATCTTTTTGATATGTTAATTATCTCTCGGTGGTTCGCAAAATCCAATAGGCAATCAGTTCTTTTTCTCTTGTTAATCAACATTTGGTCAGGTATTCTGTCCAGAATGAGGTGATTCGTTTGTATCTCAAAGTCAGAGAGAATTTATTGTTATTCTTATTTACACCTGGCGAGTTCTACACATCAGCGTTAGCTGATAGGGTTTCCCTGAAGTTTGAGTGACAGCAAGTCTCCTCAAGTCTCCAGGACTCTTCTCAGTATTCTGACTGTTCTTGAGAACAGCCAGAATTCTGAGAAGAGTTGTTGTAGTTAGGATGGTCTCCACTCGTCCTCCAACCATAAAGTCCTCCAGTCCCTTTATTAATCCTTCGGTGACTGTAACAAAAGCACCAATCACGATTGGCACAATTGGCACTTTCATGTTCCATAGTTTTCTCAATTCCCTAGCAAGGTCGAGGTTCTTTTCCTTCATTTCACTTTCTTTCAGTTTTATTCTGTGGTTAGCCGGGACAGCAAGTTCTCTTTTTTGTTGTTGTTATTGATTACTATGAGGTCTGGTCTTCTGGCCAAGATTAAGTGATACGTTTACATGTCAAAGTTCCATTGAAGTTTTTGTGTGTCATTCTCAAGGACAGATGCTGGGTTGTGCATATACCATTTTTTCGTATGGTCAAATTTGAATTTCTTGCACATCTCCTCGGGGATCACCTTGCCCACCCAGTTATGTCTAGTTTTATATTCCTTCTGTGCTAATTTGCAACATTCGCTATACCAGAATCAGGGGTTGTTTATTATTTTTGTATTTACTGACGTAATTTATTGAGATCTCGTTTCTACTATTATTATAATACGGCCGCCTTGAGCTACCAAAACTGTTATCACTATGGTTGGCGGCTGATGAGAACAGAGTATCGCACGTGCTTTCACACGCTGTATGATAAAAAAAAAACTATCATTAGAGAGTTTTTCCTCATTAGCTAAAGATGATGGTCTTTTACTAGAGTTTAAGTGACAACAACTCTCCTTAAGTCTCCAAGAATCTTCTCAATATTCAGGCCGATATCACCAATACTGCAATCTGCATGATCTCTACTTATCCTCTCATTTCTAAGTCTTCCAGTTCCTATGCTAAGCCTTTTGAGTTGGTCTTGAGCGCACCAACTACCATTGGTGTCACCCTCACCTTCATGTTCCATAGTTTTTTGTTCTCTAACAAACTAGCCACTCATCTATCTTTTTGCTTTTTTATTTTATTCTGTGATCTGTCGGTACGGCAAATTCCACTATTCAATAGGTTCTCCTTTTACTTTTTTTTTAGACTATCAGTAGGTCTGGTCTTCTGGCCGATATTTTTTGCTCTGTTTGTATTTCAAAATCCGAGATTTTGTTCGTCCTATTCTCCAACACGTATTCTGGGTTGTGTATATATAACTTGTTCAGATGGTTAAATTCAAATTTCTTGCACAATTCCCAGTGGATTATCTCCTTCTCCCAGTCATGTCTAGTCTTATAATTTTTTTGACCAATTTGCTGCATTCGCTTATTATGTGATTCATTGTTTTTTCTCCATCACCACATAACCTATTTTACTATTTTCTTGCGGCCAATATATTTTCGCTTTAACATAGTTTATCCTAATGGCATTGTTTTGTGCGGCAATTGGAAGTGATTCAGTTTCTCTCTTAAGGTGTCCCTTTCTTAGCCATGTCCAAGACTTCATGTGTGAGATATTGCTTGTTTGTTACTTGAAATAAACATATAGTTGTTTTTCTTCCCATTTCTGTTAGTGCAAAACCTGAACAGAAGATACAATCCTGGATCCAGATTTTCTTCAGCAAAATGAGTGCATATTTACTTGGACTTAGGAGCCATAAAAGTTAGGAATGAATATATGAGGATGGATAATAGAACATGCAAGATAGATGCTGTTAATTCCTATTGTTTCAAGCCATGAGGAAATGTGCTGAAAATAAAGCAACGGGAAATAGATTGGTTGGTTGTTTGGGTTTTATGGCATATCAACCTTTGTAGGTTATTTAACGCCAAATCCATTTTTATGAAAACATATTTGACATTTAACTGCGTGTAAATAAAATCTATACATATACTAAAATGAACTGGCCGAAATAAGAAGTTTGAATAAACTGAATAGTTTGAAATAGAAATGTTTTTAACAATTTAAGTGTGTACTCATGCTAAACTGAATTATTTGAAATAGAACTGATTATTTGTATAAAGTGGATTTGGAATTAGATAACCTACAAAGGTTGATATGCCATGAAACTCTATCAACCAATTAAACAAACATTCTCTCTTTTGTTTTTTTATTTTTAGATATCAATATGTTTATCCTCTTGGTCGAGATTATGTGATCTGTTTGTATTACAAAATCTCAGAGAATTTTGTGTGTTTTATTCTACGAGACAGATTCAAGTTTGTGGATTTACCATTTGGTAATATGCTGAAATTTCCGTTTCTTGCACCATTCTCAATAGATCCCGTTCCTCACCCAGTCCTACGCTCGTTTAAGTTTTTGGTATTAACATGCATGCTTTTCTCTCGCTGTTGCTATTATTATTATTATTATTGTTATTATTTGTTGTTCTAACAGTTGGAACTGTTCGATTGGAATTTCCCTTGTCTGTTCAAGTATTAAAAAAAAAAGATAGTGGAAGTAAAGATGGTTTCCACATATAGCAAAAACTTAAAGTCAAAACGAGTAATAGTAGACAGAAGTGAATCCCTTTCTGCACCCAGTCTAGTCGCATATTCTCTTAGCGATAATTAGGTGGGTTCGCTTATTTCGTGATTAATTGTTTCGTCTCTATCACCATATAACCTTCATTTGCTGTTTTGTTGTGTCTTATCTATTTTCACTTTAACATAGTCGGTCACCATCGCGTTGTTTGGTGCTATTATTAAAAGTGATTCAGTTTCTCTCCGAAGGTTTTCCTTTCGTAGCCATATCCAGGTCTTCTTGAGAGAGATTTCACCCGTTTGTCACTCGAGATAGCCATACAGTTACGAGTAGTAGTTGTTTTTCTCACCATTTTACTTCCCAAATATTGCTGTTCTGTTAGTTCTTATGCGGTCATTGCTGTTACTGACCGCTGTAATTAGTATTTCTTAGTTCTTTTTCATGTTATTCTCGAGTCCTCGTATTGATGCCTCCATACAATCTCGTTCGTCTAAGGTGTTCTTTTTTATTTTTTCTTTCACCTCATTATGTTTGATGGGGTCAGTTTCCAATATTCCAAAATACTTGTAATTTTCCTTTTCTCCAAGTATCTTGATTCTTTCTTGAATTGGCTGTACTATTCCTTACATTTTTTCATTTTTTCCATTATTAATGTTTACTCCTTTAGAGTTTTTCACATCAGTGTTAGCTGATGGTTTTTCACTGGAGTTCAAGTGACAGCAAGTCTCCTCAAGTCTCCAGGACTCGTCTCAGGATTCTGGGCGTTCTCAGCAATGCTGTCGTTTGGATAGTCTCTACCCGTCCGCCAAATTTATTATTATTATTATTATTGTTATTAACTCATTAGAGCTTTTCACATCAGCTTTAGCCGATGGTTTTTACTGGAGTCTGAGTGACAGCAAATCTCCTCAAGTCTTCAGGACTCTTCTTAGTATTCTGGCCGTTCTCAACAATGCTGTCGTTTGGATGGTCTCCACTCGTCCGCCAACTTCCAAGTCCTCTAGTCCGTTTAGTAATCCTTTAGTTACTGTTCCAAACGCACCATTTACAATTGGTATAATTGTCACCTGCATGTTCCACAGTTTTTTCAATTCCCTAGCAAGGTCCTTCTTTTCACATTCTTTCAGTTTTATTCTGTGGTCAGCCGGGACAGCAAAGTCGACTATTTTGCAAGTTCTCTTTTTTTTAATTTTTTTTTTTTTTGTTGTTGTTGATTATTATAAAATCTGGTCTTCTGGCCGGGATTAGGTGATCCGTTATTATTATTATTATTATTATTATTATTATTATAGAATACATCTGCAAGAAGGATGAAATTTTTTTTTATCTATATATATATATATAATTCATAGCTGAGGGAGAACACATGCATTCATGCTTTTCCAAGGGAATTAAGATGAAACTCAAACAGTATCAATAGTTCTTACCCTACTCACCTCAAATCTCAGAAGAAGGGTTATCTGAATTTTTAAATCTATTGGACGAAAATACAGATATACATCATATGTGTACCTATGTGGGCGTGCATCTATATATATATATATATATATTCATTGATCACATAAAGCATCTCAAAATCTAAGGCGTGGTAGTATTCACATGTTCGACAATGACCAACGGGGGTCAAAAATACCTGTACTCGAGCTACAACATCAGATATTTCGGACAATTATTAGCCAGCCTTCATGCTTAGTGCAATATTTTGCTCGCAAAAATAAAAAGGCAAATAAAAAAAAAACTCAGCTTCAAATCTTGGTCAGAGTTATTTAATGAAATATACCGACGAGGAAATATGACACCTAAACACACACACACACACACTATATGTATATGATAGAAATAAGTGGTAAGTTGGATATATCAAACTCTTAACTCCGTGATATTGCGTGATATTTCGTTCTCTTTATTCCAAAGAACTTTTGCAAAGTGGAATAAATTTGGAATAAAAAGAACGAAATATCACACATCTAAATCGAAGTTAAGTGTTGCATTTACCAAGTTTCCTCATATTTCTATCATACGGTCAGATTCACCACAATCTATCATTTCGATATATATATATATATATATATATATATATATATATATATATATATATATTTCCTTAAGAAAAAACAAAAACTGGTCACATTAGGATTATAAATTTATTTCCATCCTGTTATGGGTTTTGATATAAACCGGTTTTTGTTTTTTTCTTAAAGAAATTATTGCTCTAAAATTTAAATGTTCACTGTTGAATGTATTTTTTTGTCTTGATGGAATTACTCCCAACTCCGGTTTAACTGGACCGAATAATACTTATATATATATATATATATATATATATATATATATATATGTTAAAAGATAAATGAAAACGAGAAAAGCATTACTACCAATATTGATGAAAAGTTATACATCGGTGCAACTGAAATGAGAAAGATAAACAAACGTTACCACCATAAACTCATGTTTGACAAATGGAAATATGCCATCAGTGTAACATAGACGATTAATTCTATATTCATTCTGTTTCTTTGCTCTGCTAATCTATCTTCAATGACAATATGTATTTGACAATAATTATATGGTGTAGCGCTTCTGTCTGCTTTTTTTTTGGCTTCTATCACAATCAATGAACTTAAAAATTTAAAGAAAAAAATGTGACCTTTTTCGGTAGGTGGATGAGGTGAAGGTTTATTCATTAATTTTTTTTTTTACATCTGCATTACAGCCCAGTCAGCTGGAGCTGTGGAATACACTGACAGCATCTCTGCAGAGGGATAATACCCGGCAAGCAAGTGTCCTCGATATGACTCTAAATAAGCAGACGGAAAGGCTCGAGTAATGCTAAAGTATTGTGGAATGTGAAGTATCACTTCATTGCCATTGCTCTCATGTCCACTCTGGTCCAGTCGGCCGGGGCTGTAGAATACACTAACCGCATCTCGGCAGAGGATAATACCATGCCAACGAGTGTCCTGGATATAACACTAAATAAGCAGACGACAAGGCTCCAATCATACTAAAGTGTTGGGGAATGTAAAGTACCCCTTCATAGACATCGCTCTCTGATCCACTTTCGTCCAATCGGCCGGGGCTGTGCAATACACTGACTGCATCTCTGCAGAGCGATAATACCCTGCCAACGAATGTCCAGAATATATCACTAAACAAGCAGACGGAAAGATTCTAGAAATTCTAAAGCATTAGGGTATGTGGAGTACCCTGTCATTGCCATCGCTCCCACGTCCACACTGGCCCGGGTGGTAGCACCTGATAGGTTCTATCAATGGGTCGAATAGAATTGTTTGACATTTAAACTGAGTGCAAACAAATGACTTCTGCTAAATTGAATTGTTTGAAGTAGAACTGTTTGATCATTTAATTGTGTGTAAACAAATGGCTAATTTTTAATTGAATTGTTTGAATACTTGGAACCATTTAACCGCGTGTAAACAAATGACTAATGTTGAGTAGAATCATTTGTATTAAAAAGCATTATTTTCTGTGTGAAAACAAATGAATAATATTGAATTGAATTATTCGTATTAGATAGTTATACTTGAAACTATTAAACAGTGTGCAAAAAATGAGCTTTGGCTCATTTAAAATGTATCTACAAAATGTGTTTACAAATCATATATTTAATATATACGTAAAACAGGACCTGGCATTAAATGACCAACAATGGTTGACATGCCATAAAACTTAACCAAACCAAACCAAACCAAACCTTTGCATTATTACTCCCATACATTTTCATATCAAATTTGACATTTTGATAATTTAAACGATGAAACTCTTTCGTACTTTATTGTAGCGAATTATGGTATTATGTGTTTTTTTACCAAATCTGTACTCAGTACATATGGCCCAATCGATGGGGGCTGTAAAATACACCGAATGCATCTCTGCACAGGAGTAAAACCCCGTCCCTAATGAGTATCCTGCATATGATAGTAAACAATATGATGGTGAGGCTCCAGTAATGCTAGAACTTTGGGGAATGGAGAGTACCCCTTTATTGCCATCGAGCCCAGGTTCACTCTATCTCAGAGTAGTAGCATCTGATAGGGCCCTGTCTATGGGTAAAATAGAAATAAACTGTGTACTTATGCTAAACTGAATTGTTTAAAATAGGACTGTTTTTAGATTTAAACGGCGTACTTATGTTAAACTGAATTGTTTGAAATAGAACTGTTTTTAGATTTAAACGGCGTACTTATGTTAAACTGAATTGTTTGAAATAGAACTGTTTTTAGATTTAAACGGCGTACTTATGTTAAACTGAATTGTTTGAAATAGAACTGTTTTTAGATTTAAACGGCGTACTTATGTTAAACTGAATTGTTTGAAATAGAACTGTTTTTAGATTTAAACGGCGTACTTATGTTAAACTGAATTGTTTGAAATAGAACTGTTCATATGTATAAAAATTGATTTGGTATTGAATAACATACAATGGTTGATATGCCATAAAACTAAACCAAACCAAACCAAACAATGTATATTTACTCTTCATTTGTACGTAGCAAAAAAGATCTATTGTTATTTGTTTACGAGGGTCGTTTAAAAAGTTTTAAGCTTCCTCCTGAAAGAAGAACCAGAGCCGAACATTTTTGTTGCGGCTATATGCTGCCACTTATAATAAACCTAGGAAAACTAATTCCAATGTCTGCCTTAAATTCTATGCATATGAAACCTATAGAGAGATGATACTGCTGCGAAAACTCTAAAATCTGGGTGAGGCAAAGAATTTTTAGAACAATGAGCGTACACGATTCTAAGATTTCGCGCAAGATGAAGACCACCTCTTTCGAAGAGATTGCCGTAAAATAAAACATGAAAACAACAAAACAAATGACATGAAGTTGAGTAAGGCAGACGTTATATTTTCATGAATTATTTTGGCAATAAACAGTCATCTATAAAAATATTTTTTTCATTAGTATAAATTTTCGTAGGTGTAGGGCAACATAAATATTTTGTTGTTACTTTTTGATTGTTTACTTAGGGTACTTCAGTCCTAAATTGTTTTGAGAATAAAATTTGGTTATCGTTGTGAAACGCAAAACTAATGGTTTTGGTTCAAATGCTGGAAAATATAAGACCTAGGTCAGTCCTCCTTCACTACTGGTAGGCTACGGACGAGAAGAGATAGATAGTATATGAGGATCCACTAAATTTTTGTTGAAGTATAGAAAAATATGTTTAGAAATTTTTAAAGAAGTAGGTATTTTGACTATTTTTAGTTTTATGGTTTAGAGAACCTTACATATTCATATTTTTTTCTTTTATTAAATAAAACCAATTCGGTTATTACTACAAATATTACACATGTTGTCTTTTGATGCTTTTAGTCTTCCATAACGTTTATCATCTATCGAATGGCTTCTTAGTGTGTTTTCAGTATCTTTAAGATGCAAAAAAATTCTATTTTGTACGCGAATTAGATTACAGTAATTCTGACATCAACTGCTACTACAAAAACAGAAAACAAAAAAGGAAAGATAAAGAAACAACAGCAATAAGACACTCTCATTCTGCTTCAAATTATTCTATATGTTTGAAAATCGAGTAATTTATAAAAATACGACAAAGAAAGAATAACACGAAAAACATAATCAGAAAAGCTGAACTACCATGATACCTATTTCAAGGTATCAGACGTGACTTGACGAGATTTGACTTGACATGAGAAAGAACGTTGTTTCAGTTTTTCTTTTCTTTTCTTTTAGTTTTTGTTTCTCTTTTCTTTCTTATTTTTTTTTTATTTTGTCGCTCCCGGGTTAAAAACGTGACTCTTTTTCATTTTTATTTTATTTACTCTTAAAATGTTCCCCATTTTTTTTTCTTTTTTTTTTTACCCCTAAATGTTCATACAGATATCCGTTGGCATGAGTTTTGAACACGAACTCGTAAAAATCTGAGATCTGATAAGAGAACACAGGTGACAAGATCATCGTTTTTAGTTACTTTTATTTGTCATTTACAACCCAACGTTAGACGTTTCGGGAATTAAAAAAAAGAAAAAGAAAAGAAAAAAGAAACTTACTTTCTTGTTAATACAGCAAAGCCAAAGAGGTTGTTATTTCTGCACTAGTTAACTTTAAATAAAGAAAATGGATTATTTAATTAAAAGAGAAATAATTAATTAAAACCATGATTTAACGCCAAATTATCATCTAAGTAATTAAAGTGACTTATTTTACTTTACTCTTATAGCTAAATAATTCTGAACAATATCCTAAAACGAACTATTTCTAACAGTACACGACGACCACAGCGTTATACTAGCTTTTCTAAAGAGATATACTACCACTAAAAAAATATTGGAATTAGCAGATTTAGCAGTAAATAAACTAAAAACAGTAAATATACACAAGATTTTTATTTATTAAGTGACCATTCTGGTTTCATAAAATATTCCTTAATCAAACCAGGTTAAATTGTTTAATATAGCTGTATAATTTTCCCAAGCCATGCAGAGGAGATTATTATGGAATAACCCGATATTCAGCTTTTCTAAAAAGATATACTACCACTGGTAACTATTATGAAATAAGCAGATTTAGCAGTAAATAGACTAATAACAGTAAACAGGCAAAAGATTTTTATTTATTAGGTGAACATTCTAAATTATTTAAATTAATTGTATAATTTTTCCAAGCCATGCAGCGAAAATATTATCGATATTCAGTCAGAAATGGTGGGATGGTCTTGTAATTCGCATTCCTAAAATAAATTCCAGCCGAAATCTTGATATGCAAATCAGTCTATAGTTTAAAAAATCATTTTGCAGATTTTAAAATGCGATTGGATGGATATATCTAATTGAAAGGATAGATGGAACAAAAAAAACTGTCTAGCCCAGTCGGCTGGGCTGGTAGAATACACTGACTGCATCGCTGCAGAGGGTTAAGACCCTCCACAACGAGTGTCCTTGATGTAACACTAAACTATTTAAGTCCAGTCGGCTGGGCCGGTAGAATACACTGACTGCATCTCTGTAGAGGGTTAATATGCTCCCCAACGAGTGTCCTGTATATGACATCAAATAATCTGATAGGAGGTGCCCGTGGTGTAATGGTTATCGTCGTAGAAAATGGACACGGCGACACAAGTTCAAATCCTGGACGAGAATGATTGCATTTTCACATAGCACTAATACCCTTCGGAAAGGTGTGAATCCAAATATTCTCCCTCCAGCTATGGGTAAATTGTAGGACAGACTGGGTTCTTCAGCTTTGGTTAGACAACTAGTCTAGGAGAAGGAAAACTCTGAATTCAAACCTGTTAAACTCCGCTTAAAAAATTGACCTTGCGTCATATCCTGCCCGAGCGGAGGGGTTGGTAAATAGGATTAAATAATCTGATAACGAGGCTCCAGTAATGCTGAAGCTTTACGGAATGCAGAATATTCCTTCATTGCCATCGCTCCTAGGTCCACTCAGGCCTAGTGTGGTAGCACCTGATAGGATCCTATCCATGGGTAAAATAAAACTGTTTGACATTTAAACTGAGAGCAAACAAATGTCTCATGCTAAATCGAATTGTTTAAAATAGAACTGTTAGATCTTTTAACGGTGTGTAAACGAATAAATAATGTTTAAATAAATTGTTAGTGATACTTAGCAAAACTGGGAATCAGACAAGTTTGTTGACTCATGCTAAATTAAATTGTTAGAAACAGAACTGTTGGATGATTTAAATGCGTGTAAGCAAATGACTGATGTTTCATTAATTGAAATGTTAGTGATACATAACATTACTTGCAACCATTTAACTTTGTTGACTCATGATAAATTGCATTGTTAGAAACAGAACTGTTGGATATTTTACTGTCTCTATCAACAAAATGTGTCTACAAATCCTATATATATATATATATAAACAGGATTTGGCATTAAATAACCGACCATGTTTGATATGTCATAATCAGACCAAACGAAAATAAATGTCGATAGAAACAATAGAAAGGATTATAAAAAAAATTCGAGAAGGCTCTCCTGCAGAAGGAGACAAGAAAAGTTGTTTTATTTATTTTCTTTTTCTTCTTTTTTCCCTTTCCTTTTTCTTTTCCTTCCTCTTTTCTTTTTCCTTTTCTTTTCCTTCACTTCTTTTTCTCTTTTTCCTTTCTTTTTCTTTTTCCTTTTCCTTTCTTTTCATTCTACTTTTCTTTTTCCTTTTCTTTTCTTTTCTTTCTCCTTTTCTATTTCATTTTATTTTATTTTCCCTTTTTTTTCTTTTCCTTGTCTCTTCCTTCATCATTTCTTTCTCCTGTTCTTTTCCTTCCCTTATTCTTTACTTTTTCATCTTTCTTTTCCTTTTCCCTTTCTTTTCTTTTCTTTCTTCTTTTCTTTCCCCTTTCTTTACCTTCTTCCTTTCTTCTTATCTTTCATTTCTTTTCCTTCTACCTTTTTCCCCTTAGTTTACTTGTATTTTCTTTCTTCTTTTCTTTTCCCCTGTGTTTTTTTCCTTCTTATTTTGTCTGTCCCTTTATTTCTTTTCATTTTTTTTTCGCTTTCATTCCTTTTATTTTCTTTCTTCTTTTTCCTTTTCTTTTCTTTCTTCTTTTCTTTTTTCCTTTCTTTTCTTTCCTTTTCCTTCTACTTTTCTCCCTTTTGGCTTTTCCTTCTCCTTTTCGTTTTTCTTTTTTCTTTTCCTTCTTTTTTTTTCTCTTTCTACTTTTCTTTCTTCTTTTCTTTTAATCGTCCATTTTTTTCCTTCTACTTTTCTTTTTTCCTTTTCTTTTCTTTTCTTTCTTCTTTCTTTTTTTTTCTTTTCCTTTTACTTTTCTTTTTTCCTTTTCTTTTTTTTACTTCTACTTTTCTTTTTCCCTTTTCTTACATTTCTTTTCTTTCACCTTTCTTTTTTCCTTTTCTTTTCTTTTCTTTCTTCTTTCTTTTTTTTCTTTTCCTTTTACTTTTCTTTTTCCCTTTCTTTTTTTTACTTCTACTTTTCTTTTTCTCTTTTCTTACTTTTTTCTCTCTTCTTTCCTTTTTCTCTTTCTTTTCTTTCTTCTTTTCTATTTTTCCTGTTTTTTTCTTTTCTTTTCCTCTTACTTTTCTTTTTTTCATGACACAAGATCAATTTTTTAAGCGGAGTTTAACAGATTTGAATTGAGAGTTTTCCTTCTCCTAGACTAGTTGCCTCACCAAGGCTGAAGAACCTAGTTTGCTCGACTATTTACCCATTGCTGGAGGGAGAATTATTGGATTCATACCTTTCCCAAGGGTATTAGTGCTATGTGAAATGCAATCAGTCTCGTCCCAGATTTGAACTCGTGTCGTCGTGTCCATTTCCTACGACGATAAACATTACACCACTGGCACCTTATTCTTCGTTTATTGAATTTTATTTTACACTTTTCGCTTTCATTCTCCTCTTGCTTTCTTTACAAATAATTTTTATATCACATTCCTTCCTCAGCCGACTGGACAGGGGCTGTCTAATAACCCGACTACATCTCTCCAGGGGAGAAAGACACCCATCCACAACAAGAGTCCTAGATCGATCACTAAAATGTATCTTATATCTAGGCTTCAATCCTGAAGTTTTGGGAATCTGGAGTACCCCTTCATTGACATAACTCCCAAGTCCACTGTGACTGGAGTGGTAGTACTTCTTATATCCTTATCTGTGAATCAAATAGAACGGTTTAACCATTTAACCAGGTGTAAACAGATTGTTAGTGTTACATATCAATACTTGAAATCATTTAATTGTGTGCAAACAAATGAGTAAAGTTTGATATAATTATTAGTATTAGATAGAAATACTTGAAACCATTCGACAAACAAATGTGCTCTTGCTCGTTAGAAATTTTATGTTCTAATATTCCTTCACAAATCATATATATATATATATATATATATATATATATATATATATATATATATATAGTCTAATTAGAAGAAAACTCAAACCTGGTTAAATTGTCATAATAATTCTTTTTCGACGGAGAATATATGTACGTGGTGCATTCAATAAGTTTACAAATTTTTTTTGTACAGGCATTTAAAATTGTCACAGACTCTTGAAAATTCAGTATGTTATTGCTATACATCTTATGAAATGACTGACCAATTTTTATGATTTCAGCTTCAAATGAACAGCTACAGCAGCAATTGGAATACACCCTACTAAAGTCTGATTGTCACAACAGGCGAATTTCAAAAATGCAATCTGGACGTGAGGACACTTTAGAAGAACGATATGCAATAAAATTCTATTTTAAACTTGGAAAAAATGCCACAGAAATGTATGGAATGCTTCAGACTATTTTTCGACCATCTTGCATGAATCGAGCATCAGTTTTTGAGTGGCGTAAGAGATTTAAGGAAGGCAGGGAGTCTATGAGGGATTATGAGAGGTGTGCGAGGAGTAAGGAAGTCAGAACAACTGAGTTGATTGGTCAAAAGTTTAGGGGTAGGATTACTATGTTGAGGTTTTAAGGGAGTTCAGGAAGAGATTTCGACGGAAGAGGCCAGCACTCTTCAAATCGGGTCAGTGGCATTTCTACCAGGACAATGCACCAGTCCGTAACTACATCCTTGTCCCAGACTATTTGACCAAATTGGGCATCAAGACAGTTCCTCAGCCTCCCTATAGTCCAGACCTTGCTCTCTGTGACTTTTGGTCATTCCCTAAGCTCAGAGTCTGTCGTTATGAGACAATTGAGGAAATGAAAGAGGCTGTGACGAAGGTCATTGACACGGTCACACAAGAGGACTTCCTTGGGGCCTTCCAGAAGTTGTTGGAACGGTACAACAAGTGTATTACAGCCGGAGGAGATTACTTCAAAGGGAACTAGAGTTTCATGTGTTTACTATCAATAAAAGTGCTCATACGAAAAAAGCCTGGAAACTTATTTAATGATCCTCGTCTACTCTATCTCCTCAGATGACTATACATGTTTAACTTGAGGTAGAAATACAGCAAATGTTAATTACAGTCTATATGTGTATGAAAAAAAATGGTAAAACCTATGTAAAATCAAAATTCTCAAGCGAGGGCAAAGGAGGTCAAAACCAGAAGGTGTTAGAGACAGTAAGAATCCAGAGCAGGGTGTTATTGTAATTGTGACCCATCCCAATTTGAAACATGCTAGATATTCCATAGCAAGTGGAATCTTCTGAATACTGTAAGCTTAAAAGGAAAAAGATAAGTAACAATAACCATGCATGAAGCATTCACATAGATTTATATGATATTCCTCATATATTCTATACGCGAATAATCCACACTCACTGTCTTCAGACATTGACTGGATATCACTGGTTATATATATATATATATATATATATAATTGTGTATGAAATTATGTACACGGGTTGATATAACTACAACCAACTAACCATTACTTCATTTCTTGTTTATCATATACCTTAATTTTCTTGCGTTTTTATTTTTTCATTCGTCATTTTTTTATTGATCATATGTTTAGTTTTTCATTCATCATTCATTTCTTTTTACTCTTTCTATCTTCATTGTCTTCTATTATTTTTTTCAACCTTTTTCTCTTTACTCTTTATTTTGCATCTGTCCGTATAGTTTTTTTTTTCATTCTTATATTTTTAGACTTCGCCTATTCTACTATCATTGTCTTT
This sequence comes from Sepioteuthis lessoniana, assembly GCA_963585895.1. Taxonomy (NCBI): domain Eukaryota; kingdom Metazoa; phylum Mollusca; class Cephalopoda; order Myopsida; family Loliginidae; genus Sepioteuthis; species Sepioteuthis lessoniana. Next base: position 39,210,428 of record OY757933.1, on the reverse strand, counting down.
TTTCTTTCTTTCTTTCTTTTTTCTTTCCTTTCCTTTCTTTTCCTTTTCTGTATTCTTCCTTTATTTTTCCTTTATCTTCTAATTCACCTTTCGTTTAATTCTTTTTTATTTCCCTCATTCTACTTTCATTTTTTTTTTCATTCTTATATTTTTAGACTTCGCCTATTCTACTATCATTGTCTTTTTTCTTTCTTTCTTTCTTTCTTCTTTCTTTCTTTCTTTTTTCTTTTTCCTTTCCTTTCTTTTCCTTTTCTGTATTCTTCCTTGATTTTTCCTTTATATACTAATTCACCTTTCGTTTAATTCTTTTTTATTTCCCTCATTCTACCTTCATTTTCTTCTTTCTTTTTCATTCTTATATTTTAGAGTTCGCCTATTCTACTCTGATTCTTTCAATTCTTTCTTTCTTTCTTTCTTTTCCTTTTTTGTATTTTTCCTTTATTTTTCCTTAATATTCTAATTCACCTTCCGTTTAATTCTTTTTTATTTCCCTCATTCTACTTTCATTTTTTTCTTTTTTTTTTTCATCCTTATATTTTCAGAGTTCACTATTCTACTCTGATTCTTTTCTTTTTTTTTCTTTCTTTCTTTTTTTTTCTTTCTTTCTTTTTTCTTTCTTTCTTTCTTTTCATTTTCTGTATTCTTTCTTTCTTTCTTTCTTTTTTTTTCTGTATTCTTCCTTTATTTTTCTTTCATCTTCTAATTCACCTTTCGTTTAATTCTTTTTTTATTTCCCTCATTCTACATTCATTTTCTTCTTTTTTTTCATTATTATATTTTTAGAGTTCGCCTATTCTACCCTCATTTTCCTCTTTCTTTCTTTCTTTCTTTTCATTTTTTGTATTCTTCCTTTATTTTTCCTTTATCTTCTAATTCACCTTTCGTTTAATTCTTTTTTATTTCCCTCATTCTACTTTCATTTTTTTTTCATTCTTATATTTTTAGACTTCGCCTATTCTACTATCATTGTCTTTTTTCTTTCTTTCTTTCTTTTTTCTTTCTTTCTTTCTTTCTTTTTTCTTTCTTTCTTTCTTTTTTCTTTTTCCTTTCCTTTCTTTTCCTTTTCTGTATTCTTCCTTTATTGTTCCTTCATCTTCTTATTCACATTTCGTTTAATTATTTTTCTATTACCTTCGTTCCACTTTCATTTTCTTTTTATGTTTTTCTTTTCCAAATTTTCTCTTTATTTTTATTTTCCTTCCTTCCTTTCTTTTTTTCATATTTCACAGCTTTCTAGTCTTTTTTTTTTTCATTCATCATTTACTGGTTCCATTTTTTCAAATATTCCACTTGTTTTTTCATCAGTTCCTTCTTTTTTATAATTCTTTTTTTTCATATTTTCTTTTTTTTTTTTTTTTGCTTTATTTCCTTCATTTTATTTTATTAAATGTTCTGTACTTCTTTTTTTATTCACTGATTTTTCTTTCTTTTTTCCATTTTGTCTTATTTTTCTTTCTTTAATTCCTTTATTTCCATCAATATTTCCTTTCTTTTCTTTTTTTATTTTATTTTATTTCTTCTTTTTTTTAACTTTTTTAATTCACCATTGTATTTTCTTTCTTTCTTTTTTACTTCATTTTTTATTCCTTTTTCTTTACATCTTTTTTTTTTGCTGTTTTCTTTTTTTTTCTTTTTTTCTTTCATTCTCTTTGTTTTCTTTTATTCCTCTTTCTTTACTCTTTTTTAGGTATTCATACACAATTTTCTTCTATGTTTTTAATTTCATTTCTTATTCTTCTTTCTTTATTTGATTTTTTTCATTCCCTATTTCCTTTTTCTTTTTTTATTTTATATAATTTTCTTCCTCTTTCTTTCCTACTATTTTTCGTTCATCCTTTCTTTCTCTTTTCCTTAATCACGTCCGATATTGATTTAATTATATTTATCTTTCTTGCCTCTTTCTGTTTTTTTTTAAGTTCATTTTCTTTCATCTTAGGTCGATTTTTCTTTCTTTAATTTTTTTTTCTTCACATCTCATCTAACGAATCTCCATACACAAAAGAAACAATAGAGAAAATGATTATAATCTTCACCGGATCTATTTTAAACATAATAAATAATACAACAACGAAAGAAACAATTATTTTACGTTATTATTTTTAAATCTATGTTGACGCTTTTTTTTCCATTTTCTTCGTTGGCTCTTTTCTTCTCTTGTAGGAATGCACTTAAAACAAAGATTAGAAATTAGCAGGTAATTTCAGAGTTCACATTTTGGAGTCAAGAAAATCTTCTTTTGTTAAATGTCGTGAATGATTTTAGCAAAGAACAATCAAAATTATGCCAGCAAATTGTAGCATTGACATTCTTTCAATGTCGAAATACACACACACACACACACACACACACACACACACACACACACACACACACACACATATATATATATATATATATATGGGTAGATATATATATATGTGTGTGTGTGTGAGTATATAAATATATATGTGCCTCTGTGTGTGTGTATGTGTGTGAGTAAATATATCTTGTCTGAATTTATTAAGAAAATCAGATAAACTCCAATAATTCAAATTTAGTTTTAAAAAATTGTCAAATTTTAAACACTCAATTTAGATGTCAAAACAAAACCCAAGTTAAAATTTTATGTAATATCAATTAGTTTAATTGAAGTTATTGGAGTTATTTGATATATTCTTTGTAACTGCCGTCAGAAGTTATTTGTCAAATTCAAATAATGACATTTTTTCCAATAGAAAGTGTTGTATATTGACCTTCGACCCGGCCAAACATGCCATTCCAAAGTGATGCACCGGATGGAAGTGACACATTCCGATGGAAGTTATGAGAAGAAATCGCGTAGGCGGGCTTGGCTGAAAAAATGGGACAAGGTAAAAATCCCATGGTACACTCATAGACTGATGCACCGGAAGAGAGTGACCTGTGAACTGCATGACAGTTATTTCCGCCTGATTACGATCAAACAAGCCATTCCAAAGATATCGAGTGGGCGATTGAACTATTATATAACTCGGTGGGGACGGAAAGTCAGATGAGTTGGAGATCAGATGAGTTGGAGAGATGTGGTAGAGAAAGCCACCACCCAGCAGAAGGGGCCCTCGGGACCCCCGATTGAGTTTGGAGACCAGACCAGTTAGAGAGAAGATGCTGGAATGAGAACATCTCCCAGAGAGGCTGGGTCCCCAGGCCTCCGGTTGAGCAGTTCAGGAGAACGAGAACGACACACGGCGATGCCCGGAGGGGCTGGGGAGGTCAATGTGTTGCAGTCTTTGTTCAGTCTCCAACTCCCTCTCACATACAACCTTTCAGTGAGAGGTATATTTTTTTAAAGAAGTCTTCGCTCGTCTTTATTATTGCGTCAAAATGTATTCGGCATTTATATGTGTATAGTTGCATATATACTTATTATGTGGCTAAACAACAAAAGGAAATAAAATCAAAAATTGATCAACCCCTATAACAGAACAAACACCAATTTCATATAATAACTCTTCGAATCCTTACCTTTTCATATAGTGACCTTTCTTCTCAATAAATGCAAGTAATCTATTATCGATTGATTTTGTTAATTTGTTTTTTACTTTAGTAGATTCAGCTTCCGACATGGTAGTTTGAATCGCCTTTCCTTGGTCTGCTTTACTGTTATATTGTTTGCAACCTTCATATGATTTCATCTTCAAAATTGAACTACGAAAATTGTACTTGCATCATGCAAAGAAAATCTTGTCCATAAAATTACAATAGTTAGCACTGTTCAGTTTAACTTATTCATCGACTTTGAATAGATCAATAAATGTTTGGTCGGCTATTTCAGCTTTTATCATCACACTACCATCTTCTTTTAGCCACAGGCACGTCTGAATCGGATAAAATCCATCCTTTTGCCAATCCATCTGTGCCATCAAATGTCAGTCGAGATTCGTCCATGTAAATTACTTTAGAAAAGTCAATTTTCGTGTAATTTCTAGGCTCAATTTTGACGCTTTGATATACTTGGTTTAATGAGAAGAGGTTACCTTGGAGGTTTTTTTACAGATCCCAATTCTCAGAGTATTCCACAGCTTTTGACCTTCTTGACTACCTCAATTTAAGCTTTTTCAAAGAACTGAGTGCTGGTCAAAAGTGGTTGCTTCGCTAGAACACGCATTAGTTTACGTTTATTTCAAGGAAGCACGTTCTTAAATCATTTTCCTTGGCTTCAAGTTCATTCGAGATTAGAGACGATTCATTTGATTTGCCTCGCAAAACTTTGGATCAAAACCCCAAATAATTTTGAGATATTTTCCCTCGTAGATTGTTAATTTACATTTTTGTCTAATTAGAATCATACATAAATTAACCAATTTTTATCTAATTTGGCGGCTATTAACATCTTATAAATTGAGCGATAAAGTAGGGCATTATTCTGTACTCAATAAGGATCCGTCTCTATCGTTGTTCACATTTAGCATTTATTTCTCTTGAATGAATTTCAGTTCCTTTTCGACACCCAATTCCTTCAGTATGTAATTTATTTCTTTATCATTTCTACCAGCAAAAATATATCTTTCTTGTTTACTTTACGATAAAGCTGGTTGTACAGTATATAACTTTCCTTACAGTTAATTATTAACGGTTAGAATGAGGATACAGGATGTTGTCCTGAAGACCTGCCTAGGGCGATGAACGATAGGGAGGAGTGGCGAGAGAGGGTCAGGGATATCCGTGCTGCCAGCACGATATGATGATGATGATGATGATGATATATATATATATCTGTGTATAAATATGCTTTGTATCTACACCGTGACAAACACATATAAAGATCTTTTCACACACACACACACACACATACATACAAATATATTATCTAGTTTTAAAACAATGCAAATTGCAATGAGCTATTTTCTTATTGATAGCATATTTGTGACATTTGTTGTTTTTCAACAAACTTTTCGCTTAATCTAAAGAAATAAAATGTATTAAATTTGTAAAACAGAGTTTTATTTAATTATTTAAACACTAATCCCTCTCTCCCCCCCTCTCTCTCTTCCTCTCTCTAAATATATATATATATATATATATATATATATATATAAGAGAGAGAGAGAGAAACTGGGTTTTTTAGACTTTGTAAGGCAACCGGCCTTCGAGAAGGAATAGAAAATCAGAATACAAACCAGCTGCGAACCGATAAATAAGTGACCTTGTGTAGCATCCGGCTCACGGTGTCAAAGTTACGTAAATACAAACAATCTGTAGAATACACCAACTGCATCTCTGCAGTGAGGTAAGACTCGCCCATAACGGGTATCCTGGCTAAGACGGTAAGAAATCTGATGATTAGACTTCACTAATGCGGAGCACTCCTTCATTGCCATTGCTCCCAGGTCCACTCTGACCCAGAGTGATAGCACCTAGTAGGGTCCTATCCATGAGTCAAATACAGTTGTTTGACGTTAAAACTGGGAGCAAACAAATGACGTGTGCTAAATCTAACAGTTAGAAATCAAACTGTTTGATCATTTAAATGTGTGTAAACAAAGACTGATTTTTAATTGATTTGTTAGTGATACATTGCAATACTTGGAACTATTTTGATTAATTATTCTAAATTGGATCGTTAGAAATAGAACTGTTCGATCATTGCCTGTGTGTATCAACAAAATGTGATACAAATCATATATTTGATATATATGAAAGAACGGTTTTTGATATAAAATAACTGACAATGGTTGATATGTTAAAAACCAAACCAAACCAAACCACCTGTTCTACGTCTCTCCTCAATAACAATATGAGGCATTCACTGGTACTAAAAACTTATGGAGTTTATGGTGAAGAATGCTGCGTGCAATCCTGAACAAGTCCTGGCAGCAACACCCCACAAGACACCAACTGTACGGCCACCTGCCCCCTATCACGAAAACTATTCAAGTTAGACGAACCAGACATGCAGGACACTGCTGGAGAAGCAGAGATGAACTCATAAGAGATGTACTCTTATGGATCCCCACACATAGCCGCGCAAAAGCAGGACGACCAGCTCGAACGTACATTCACCAGCTATGTGAGGATACAGGATGTTGTCCTGAGGACCTACCTAGGGCGATGAACGATAGGGAGGAGTGGCGAGAGAGTGTCAGGGATATCCGTGCTACCAGAGCGATATGATGATGATGATGATAAATATAAAACAGACTTTTTGACTTTGAAAGAAATTCGAAGTCAATTTAAAAGGTCAGTGAGGGACTAGTACTAACCGAACTTTCAGATTGTCAACTCAAAATGCAAGCAGACTTGGTGTTTTGTCGGTGCACTGATCATTTTTAAATCATGACATTTCTTGCCCACCTGTTGGGGTTAAAAGGACCAATCTTTGGATAGATTATTCAGATCTTTGATTTTTGTTTTAATTAATGCAAAAAGAGATACTCACCTACAAGGCGTGGACTGGAACCCTTAATTAACCAAGCCCTTGTATTGTCGTTTGATTGGATGACCAATTAAAATCTGATACATGGAAGGGATACTCTTCCCACAGACGTAGATCAGCGGATATGTTTGACTGACCAGTCAAAAGAAGTAGAATATGAAATTGTCCGTGATTGCTTGGCCAATCGGGAATATTTGTTCCTAGGGGAATCCTTTATAAAAATGAATGTTTTTAGGGTTATATGAGAGAAGATATCAAATGTCTATACCAAAAACAGGAGTATAAGAAAAGAAATCTCTCCATGATCTAAAATCTCTCCAGCAAAAGCCTCTCTCTCCGAAAAATTAACATATAAAGACTGCACCAGCCAGAAACTTTATTTGTCTATTTCACAAATACAACAAAAAAGCGACACAATTTCCATTTTTATACATATTGTACATATTATTGTTTTACGATTCTGTTTCAATAAATAGTTGTTTTTTGTTAACGGGGAGCGTTTCTAGTCTTTGAGTTGTCAATACACAGGCAACTTGTTCCAACCAACCACCCCAACCGTCAGAAGGAGATCCATATAGTTTGTGTCATCGCTGTATCTTTCAAACAAAACGTGAGCAAAAAGGGAGTTGATAAACTAACTAGCTGCTAAAGCATGTGGTAATCACGGAACAAAAGACACAATCATGTACCGTGTCTAGCACTGAACCACACCTCAGATTGAAACGACAATACATATCCTCGCATGACTAATGATTAACACCAACTAAATGTTGGTATGTGTAGGTGCTTGGATATAGACGATTGATCATATTAGTTAACTGTAACCAATATGTCGTTTTGGAACCTTCTTCAGAACAAATTTTGATGCACAGGCAACCCCATCAAAACCTACTGAATAACTAGTTCGCCTGAGTTACAGAAATGAAATGACACTAGGAAACGGCAAAACAATATTGTAATTCTGTGTACTAAATGATTGCGATGAGAACTGTATATTATAAATGCAGGAGACAACGCATAATTGATAAGGGAAAAGGTGGTATTTTGTTGCTGAAAACGTGGTCTATCTTATATTGGGTTACCTATATGTGCTTAAACGTCCGTGGAAATAAAAAGGTGTTATTACTTTCGTAGTATATTTTCGGAGTCTTGTCTCACCCTTCTAATGTACTGGTTCCTCTCATCTCTACCGTGGAAATGGAATGTCTGGCAGATAGATAGATAGATAGATATGCTCTTTTTATAGTGATGATTCTATTATACCTTATGCATAAATCTTTAAGTTATCAGACGGTTATAGTAAATTGTAAGATTTTAATTTCTTTTGGGACATATATATACATATATATATATATGTGTGTGTGTGTGTGTGATTTTTTAAAATCACAATGACTAAGCAAACCGAAGATATTGTTCCTAGAATCAGGTTTCAAAGCTGTAACATCCTTACTTTTAATCGGGGTTATCGGAGCAGATAATACCAGTCTTTGTTGTTATTGGGACAGTTGGTCCTTGGGAGTATATTTAGTCGTGTTTCAACTCATCAAGGTCAAATATTAGAATTAGTATAATGTATAACAACGACTAAATAATTACTAAGGAAAGACAAGAAAAGCTCATTTAAATATTTAAGAACATTTGATATATACATAATATACATACAAGAAGTATTAAGAGCAGTAGAAGAAGGAGTCCCATATATTGTTCAATAAATAAGGAGCATTTGAAAGCAGTACAAAAACGGTGAAAGTCTTACTTGTCTTCAATTTGGCTTTGGGCTTTGTTAATCAATAAGGAAGCAGGACAAAATATAACGCCGAAGTTGGAAACAAAGTCTGTGTTCAGTTCAACGAACTGAGATAAAAAAAAAAAAAAATAAGCATTTCATAACACTTCAAAGAACGAAATGAATCCAAAATGGATTATGGAATTGTTATACGTCCAATGGGCAGGCCAAAGAAATTCAAGCAAGATAATTATTTATTATCTTCCGAGATTCGGTTAGTATCAATGTATGAATGCTATAAGGATAACCCAGTATTCTATCTATTTTTATCTTCGCAGTCTTTTCCAGTTATCAAAAAAGAAACATTAATTGTATTAAATGATTTCAATAAGCTGATCTGATGACAGTGTGAAGACGCTAATCGAACAGAAAGAGTTCAAGAAGAAGAAGAAGAAGAAGAAGAAGAAGAAGAAGGTGTACTAGAAGTATTCGAACAGAAAGAGTTCAAGAAGAAGAAGAAGAAGAAGAAGTAGGTGTACTAGAAGTATTCGAACAGAAAGAGTTCAAGAAGAAGAAGAAGAAGGTGTACTAGAAGTATTCGAACAGAAAGAGTTCAAGAAGAAGAAGAAGAAGAAGAAGAAGGTGTACTAGAAGTATTCGAACAGAAAGAGTTCAAGAAGAAGAAGAAGAAGAAGAAGAAGAAGGTGTACTAGAAGTATTCGAACAGAAAGAGTTCAAGAAGAAGAAGAAGAAGAAGAAGAAGGTGTACTAGAAGTATAAGATCAAAAGCAAGAAGAAGAAGAGTGTAAGAAAGAAAGAAAGAAAGAAAGAAAGAGAGAACGTGTACTAGAAGTAGTAGTTTACTGTTTGCTTAGATAAGGCACAAGACCGAGTGAATGGGGCACTCACTGTATACGCGTACTAGAAGTAAAAGATCAAAATCTGGAAGATGTATAAAAAAAAACAAGACAGAATACAAGAAGGAAAACAAGAAGGAAAACAAGAAGGAGTTGTATAAGACATACAAGAAGAATACAACATTACTAAAAGCGTAAATTGACGAGAAGTGCAAAAAGAAAAGAATAAGTTTTAAAAAAAATTAAGATTAAGTACAAGAGATACAAAAGATTATTGGTTTCGTTAGTCTAATTGGGTTTTATGGCATATCAACCATTAGAGCTTATTTGATGTCAAATCATGTTTATATATATATATATATATATATAATTTGTAAACACCTTTGTAAATAACATTCTTAAACGAGCCTAAGCCTTTTTTACACACAGTTGAATGGTTTTAAGTATTGTTCTGTAACAGTCACAATTTAATACCAATCATTTGTTTGCACAGTTTCTTCTATTTGACCTATCGATAGGACCCTATCAAGTTCTACCACTGTAGATCAGACTGCACCTGGGAGCAACGGCAATGAAGGTGTATTGCGCGTTCCCCAAATCAGCAAGTCTAGAGCATGGCCATCAGATAGTTTAATCTCATATTCAGGAAACCCGTCTTACCTCTCTGCAGACATGAAGTTGACGTATTCTATAGCCCCAACCGACGGAGTGAGGAGATTGTTAGCTTAAATTCTGCTTTTTTTTGACTTATTGACTCATAGTCGTCTTTTCATAGAACTGTACCACTGAACATAAAAATGTACGTTCAATAGAAACTTATTTTTATTACTTGACCAAAATGATGAAGTTTGCGATTTTTTATGTTGATCATTTTATAAACATAGTCCAACTATAAAGAGCTGAGCAGTGATCATGAGATTACTTCTGACCTTGCGCTAAACTAGTCTAATCTTATTATTATTTAAACATTAGGACTCATATGATCCTTTTGCTTGTTATACTCACAACGTTTCGGCTGCTGTATTCTTCGGCTTTCTTCTAGTCCCTTTTGTTGTACTCGATAACCTTCCAAGAATTACGAACATTAACCTTTATTTGAATCATCGGGGTAGACTGTTCCCATTCCACCATCCATGTCTCGTGAGTATCTCACATTACAACTTTTGGTCTTTTTCATCGTTATTGTAACCGGGACCAGGGATCGAACGCACAAATTCCTTTAGTAGTCTGCAAGGATATTTATTTTAACGTCTTAACCCCCCCACCAGCCTTGTGTCCCGTTGCATTTGAAGTGGTTACAGAGCACGAAAAGACATTTGTAGAATTAGTCATTCGGTTGTTTTATTTTACGGCGTATCAACACTTATTTGAGTTATTTAACACCGAATTAAATTTCAAACAATTCAGTTTAGTATAGGTTTAGTTTTTGATTACAAACTTTTAAATGTCAAAACAGTTCAGTTGAATATCAAAACAGTTCTATTTCTAATAATTCGGTTTAGCATAAGTACACATTCTCAATATCAAAAGCAATTCTATTTCAAACAATTCAGTTTAGAATAGGTACACAGTTTAGTTCTATTCAACCCATAGATAGCAACCTATCAGGTGCTAAGATTCCGGTCCAGAGTTGACCTAGGAGCGCGGGCAAAGAAGGGGTACTTTGCATTCCCCAAAGCTCCATCATTACTGAAACGTCACTATCAGATTGTTTTGTGCCATATCCAGGACATAGGTTGATGGGTTTTTACCCCTGTGCAGAGAAGCAGTCGGTGTATTTTATAGCCCCAGCTGACTGAGCAAGCGTTTAAAGAAGACTGTTGACAACAAAAACGTCGTGAATATAGCAATCAAGATGAATATGGCTTTTTGGTATGTGTTGAAAATAATGACAAAGCCTTATTTCAGAAATAGTCATAGATAAGCTAATCTTATTAAATTACTACACTGTTTGGGAAAAATACCAAAAACTGTACAATTCAAAACGTAGAAAAGTTGTATTAATTTGAGGCATTTCCGATAAGTAGTGGGTGAATCTCCGTGGCGTAGAGGATAACGTACTTGACTACGGCATCATTGTAAACGAGTTCGAACTTCAGCTGCGCTATTAGACTCACGTTAGAGTGTTCACCAATGGCCTCGGCTACTGCAGTTCAATCCCAGGGTGAGTCATAGTAGTTAATAAAAAGGTAGGCTTTTGGTCGCCAACGTTACTAACTTTTCTTCTCAAGAATGACTTTAGCATTACATAAACCACAAAATTTGATATGCCATTAAACAAAGAAAACAAACAAATGAGCTGTAGGGCAAAATATCTAAATCAGAGAAATGTGGATTTTTTTTTCATTCATTTATTTATTTATGTAGGAACAAAAGACAGACGTTATTGACCCTGGTTTGCTCTGATGGCGAGCCAAAGAATATAATGTTAGAATCTCTAAGGAATGTCCTGAATATAGAAATAGAATATATCTGATGTTGAGGTTAGTTAATTGCCATTACTCCCATGTCCACTCTAAACTGGAGTGGTGGTACCCGTTAGGGTATCATTTATGGGTCAAATTAACCTGTCACAAAATAACACGTCTTCGATAGGACCATGTGCAAGAAAAAATGTAAATTTGAACGCATAACGAACGCGATTCTCCGATGTGGAGGCTTGTAATAACCCTCTATGGGTTGATACGCCAGTCAAGTCAATTAGTCATCCAAGATATCGGAGGGCGTACCTTATTTATTGTGGGTTTTAGATTTTTTTTATCTTAAATGTGCTTATTTAATTTTAGTCGTCTTTTATGATTACCCTTTTTAAAATCATTATCCACATCACATATAACAATTACAGTTACAGAACACAAGAATCAAACAAAATCAAAAAAACCTATCAAAAAATTCTGTACCATAAAAGAAAATTAAAACGCATCCAAATTCAAGCTCTCATCAATAATGATTTCCCTAACTATTTAGTTAATGAATAAATTAAACTTTCATTTAAAAATTGTAACAAAAAACAACAACACTGCAACACGCCAGGCGATAAACAAGCAACTGTAAATCTTTTTTTGCCACCACTAGATGCACTACACTTGTAAATTAAATGTAAATATCTTAAAAACGTTAATTCGATGGAACATACCCCCTAGTGACTCTGCTAATATACTACGATAAATTTAAACCCTCTAACTTGGTTATTAACAATAATTCCTCCCACTCAGTTGCAGTTTTGCAAATAACTAACGTTATATATCAGTTTAAAAGTCATTTTGGAGATTGTATCACCGGAAACAAAAGTACATACGTTGGTTTAACGTTAACTACTCTGTTGAGGTGACTTACCATGCATCTTTCCGACACTAGCTCAATAGCACTACATGTAAAAATAGTTTTCTGCCTTACAACTGAATTTCGAACATTTTTACCTAAATCACAACAATAATGGAACAACAAAATAATAAACAAAGACTTCAAATTCCTTCATATTAGAAACAAACGCCCTAACTCCAACAAAACTAATTTTGAAATCAGTGCTAATGTACTTAAATGTCTGTAATTACATTTGGTATATATAGAATTTTAAAAATTACACAGTACAAATAAAACGCAGTATTGTACTTTTAAATTTTAAAAATTACACAGTACAAATAAAACGCAGTATTGTACTTTTGTAATAAAAACACCCCCTGATGATGGTCTAGAGGGGCACGAAAGTACTTGTACGGAAAATTTGTCGGCCAATTCTTGCTAGATATCAAAACAGCTATACATAAATCTGAAAGAGTCAAAACTAAAATATGTAGATAAAAATTGTCTGTAATATTCAAACAGCTACGCCTCAACGAGGGAATGCTGCATAAATACACTTACAAATAAGGACACTCGTTGGTTGGGAGTCTTACACATTTGCAGAGATGTAGCTGGCGTATTCCACAACCCAAGTAGACTGGGCTAATATTTACCTGAATTTGCTACATATGCGCAACTGTATCCACAGGTCTTTGTAATTACTAAGTTTTCGATTGTTCTCAACTAGTTTCGATTTTATGTCATCGTCAGGACATAAACTTTTTGTGATAAATATTTTTAGAAAGTTTTAATTTTTTAAAAAGTTTGATATGATCCCAGAGAAAGGACTATAAAGGAACTAATAATGTAGAATATCATTTTGATAAATGGAAATAATTTTCTTATATCCAAGTGCCTTCTACTGACCATTTTATGATCTCTGCTATCGTTGACACCGAACACTGAATCCTACATTTTGGAAAATTTCACATCAGGGATATGGTGTATGTCAAATTCCTCGTGACTGTTTTTGTCAGGCATTTATGTCGAATCCATATCAACCCATCTGATTTCGAAGAAGTATTTTAAGGTTCGTTTAGGTTGATGTAAAAGGAATTTGGGGTTGGTGTTTGAAGATTCTTTGTTCATTCATCTTTGTGTGTTTCTGTAATCATCGCTTTTTTAAATTGAAAAGAATCGATAATTTTGGTCCGTAACGTTTGATGTTTGATCCATAAATTTCTGGATTACCGCAAAATAAAATAAAAATATGTTCACCACTTTCTCTCCTCTCCAATGATACAAATATGGGGGATCAGTTTATAAACAGATTGTTACACTGAAATTATCCCCCACCTTATGTACACACGACCATTCCCTGTGCCTACACAAGTACATTTTTCAGGTTTATCCTCATTCTCTCGACACCATGGAAACGTATAGAATATATCCCCACAAAAATAGAGGCTAAATAATAGACTGATTGTAATACAGAAGAGATTCCCCACTTGATACCTATATGAGAATATTTGTATTGATTGAGGTATTTTGATATAATATTGAAAGATTGATCATTATTTATTCACTTGGATCAATTATTAAATTTGTTTATAAAATGTCACATCGTGAAATTGAATTAAGCATTAATAAAATCCATTTGCTAATGAAATAGATAATGCGCAAATATAACGTTAATTGTATATATATAAATATATATATATATATTTTAGGAGTATATATATATATATATATAAACATGTATACATAGACAGAGAGAAAGAAGGAGAGAAAAAGGCAGTGAGAAAGAAATGGAAAGAAAGAGAGAGAAATAGAGCATGTGTGTTTCTCCTGAGTATGATTCTAAACTATATCTGTAGGTGAGGGTCCACTTCTGGATCTATGGGAGTTCTTGAAGTATCGTGGCTAACGAGCTGAATTGTAACATCGTATTAAGCCAGTTCGAACTCCTGTTATGGTATTACGTTCACTAATGCCCTTGGAAAAGGTATGAACTACATACCATTAGAATATCATCGCCACTGGAAATGCACCCTGCTTCGTCTACGATTTGAACTCGGGTCGCGAATCCATATATATATATATATATATAGTGTCATCCACAGACAGATCTGTTTCGTTTTATCAGAACTCATCAATGTGGCTAGAGAAACTAGATTCCCGAAGCTGGGATCGAAACCCGGTTGACTCAAACGCTAATCCAAGATTCTACCACTCATCCACGAGAAAATCAGCGCAAGTGAAGGAAATGTAAATGGTTTTGAATTACAATTGTTATTGTTTACATATATCGGCTTAATGGCTACCGAGAGCTCGATTCATATGAAGAGCCTTACATATACGCTAATGGCAACACAATTACTTCATTCGCTAGAGAGCTCAACCCTACAGGGGTAGGGGAGCATATATATATATATATATATATATATATATATTGTCATCCACAGACAGATTTGTTTCGTTCTATCAGAACTCATCAGTGTGACTAGACAGGCTAGATTCCCGAAGCTGGGATCGAAACCCGGTTGACTCAAACGCCAATCCAAGATTCTACCACTCAGCCACGAGGAAACTAGCGCAAGCGAAGGAAATTTAAACGGTTATGAATCACAATATATGTATATATATATATATACGCTCCCCACCCCTGGGCGTTAAGCACTCTGGCGAAGGAATTAACGGCTGCCACTCGCGTAATGCAAATTTCTTAAAATGAATTGAGCACTCTATTATCCGGGAAGAAAAAATATAAACAATTGAATGCTACTACGTAATGCCTTATAATTCCCGTGCTGACGTATGTCTCCAGTGGGCTGAGCGGTATTATACTGTCTAACGTAAAGGTGGGTGGGTTTCGATCCCAGCTTGAAGCGTCTTCCGTGTCTAGCCACACTGAAGACTTGTGATACAACGAAACAGTCTATCTGTGGGTGACAATATATATATATATATAATTAAAAGTAAATTTAGCGATCATAGTCGAGGGCAACCTAAAGTATCCCTTTTCAATAGCTACTACACTTAGGGTTAGGGGAGATCGTTACGTTTTTTCGCTGAATGTTCCACTTTACCGTTGGTAATTACCTTATAATGCTAAGTATAAAGCAGGGAGGTAACAAGTACAATTTTTGGAGTCTTTGGTATGACCCGACCTGGAATTGAACGTCGGTCTACCGTGGCATTAGCGAACACTCTACCCACAACAACAATAGGTTGGTTTATATATGTAAGTATATTTGTGAACATATTTGCCTATATGAATTATCTTTTGGATACATCTATACCCTCATATATGTCTGTATATACATACGTACATATAGACACCTTCCCCGGCCGTGTATCTTAGATCGATCTCTGATACAATCGATGCATCAATCAGGACACTTTTCTGATTGACTGGTGTTCAAACTGGCTTGAACTTCTCTTATTCGGCTGTCCAAAACTGCCCCACTCTGACAAAATTCTGCTTCTCACTGTTTCTCTCTCCGTCCCAGCGAGTTGCTGCCGATTATAATCTAGCCGATGGTTTGCCGGTACAAAGGGTATATGGATTATCGTTCTGATCATCTTATCGTCTTTGCTCCTACCCCATTAGTCGTTGTGTTTCACACCAAATGATAAGATCAACGATAATGTGCCGTGGTAAACTTGTCTGATGTAGTTGAAAAATAAGAATCTCAACTCGCAAATAAACTTTAAAATGCAGGTTTATTTACAATAGCAGGTATCTAATCTTTAAATATACAATGTTGAAGCGGATGTATAAGAAGTAGTGTTGTTGACAATAAAATGCTGGTAAGTTGAAGTGGGTCTGGTGGATGGTGGCTGAGGAACGTTGTTGCCAAAAATAACTATGGATTCGAAACCTACTCTTCAAAACCTCGAGACGAACTCTTTCTGGGGTAAAAAAAAAAATTGCCGACAAAATTTCATTTGATTACTCAATATTCCATTATATCTACCTCACCCTTTCATTTTTCTTCCATCTTGACACTCAGAAGTGCAAGGTCAACAATGGGCTTTGATAACTTCTAAAAGTTATAACTGCGTCGTTTTTATTTTTGAGTATTTAACTCTTAACCACACACCGCTTTCAACAACGCATCAATCAACAATTGTTTACTGGAAACGATACAATCATATATATTTTTTTACTTCAGAGAATCAAACTATGTGTTTGGCTAAATCTGTCAAACCAAACAGTGTTCAAAGAAAAAGGCACCAAATGGCTTTGTTTAAAATTATAATTTTAACCTTCAACTTTAGATATGACGAAGTTTTCCGTTTATGCTTTTAATCACCAGATTTAACCTTAATTTCCAAGGACGGATGCACTCATTCACCCCCAACGTATCATATGACTCAATTACTAAATTTGACGGTGTATCAGCACACCGACCACACATATCATTTAGAACAGATTTTTAAAAATTCTTAGTAACAAATTTTCAATGAAGTATTAATCATCCCGATGTACTTCGTTATACATACACAAATGTGTGTGCAATATATATCTATATATATATATATGTGTGTGTGTGTGAGAGAGAGAGAGAGAGAGAGAGAGAGAGAGAGGGAGTGTGTGTGTGTGTGTTACTTAATAAAAGAGTTTTGTCTTGTTTCCTGGGGATGACAGGAAACTCCAAAATTGGAGAGACTCCAGTTTGTAGTTCTTGGGAAGTGGAGTATCCTTTCATTGCCATTAGAACTAAGTTCACGCTGACTCAGAGTGGTAGTACGTGTTGTGTCTCACCAATGAGTCAAAATGATATTTGGTTTAGTTTCTTAATTAAATGGCAATTCAAGCCATCCAGGGTTATGGACAGTATTAGTACTATTTAACCCAGAACATGGTGTTTATGAGAGTTCATGCCTTTTCCAAGAGTATTATTCCGAATATTAACATAATAGCTCGAGTGTAATTCGAATTCGCTCACAACGATGTTGCAGTCCAGGCTGTTGCCAGTAGGTCATATGGACTTCCAGCAAATAGATATGTCTTAAGATCACTTTTATTGCATAGTTATAGGTAAAAAAAAAGTTAGTGACCGGAAGGCTCCCTTTTCTATAGCTGCTACACCGAGGTGTAAGGGTGGACACTATCCCTTTCCCAGGATTGCTTCACTTTATCCTTGAAACGTACTTCAAAATGCTGACAATTAAGCCAAGAGGAATCAAGTACCATTTTTTGAGTCTTTGGTATGACTCGAGCGAGGATTGAACCCCGGTTTCCCAGGCCATTGATGAATACTTTACCCAATAAGCCAATGGGCCGGTATAATTACATTGTTATACTTGATAAATAGCTGTAAATTATTAGTATTAAAGATAGTTACTTGAAGCTAAGATTGTTTACAAAGGATAATTATTATTTACTTAAAACTGTATAGTTGCTAGTAATCCATTGAATCGTAAGATTGAGTGCAAATTATTAGGTTTGCTTTAGTTTCTTTGTTTAATAGCATGTCAACCTTTGTAGGTTATATAATTCCAAAGTCATTCTCCTAGAGAACAGTTGTGGTACTATCTAACCCATAGCTGGAAGGATAAGGGGATTCATACCTTTCCCAAGAGTATTTGTCCGAAAGTGAACGTAAAAGCGTGACTGGAGTTCGAACTCGCTTACTAGGATTCCGTAGTCCAGCACTTTAACCATTACACCACGAGAACATCCGCCCTGCACATCATGAGTATTAGGTAAGAATACTTAAAACCATATAATAGGCATTTTACGGCCTGTATCCTTTGACTTTGATCGTGCTGGTTGTCTTCATGAATGAATAAAGTTTAACCTTGTCTTTATCAGGAGATATTAATAAAGATGTTCATAATTCATTTGTGTTATTAACCGATTTAATATAGGTGGGTCACTTGTCAGCACCACCAACAACTCCTTGAATGGTTCCATTAGAGCTGCCTTTCCACCATTCGTAAAATCATCAGGGGTGACTTTGTCATTACTACTGACGCCCTTGAAAAGGCTAAGATCCCCAGCGTCAAAGACATGCAACGGAAGTCCCAGATACTCTGGCCTGGACACGTCTACAGGATGAGGATTCTTTGCCTGTCCTGAATTATACAGTGCAGTGAGCTCTCCGCTACCCATCTCAACCGAGAGAAACTAAAGAAGCGATGCAAAGACTGCTTCAAAAATCCTTTGAGCCCTGTCACGTTAACCCTCGTTGAGGTCCACTCATGCCGAGAACCGTGACGCCTGGTGTCTCAACAGCAACTATTTTGTCTTCAAATTAGAAAACACCCGCAGGATCGCCCTCAAGGACAAAAACACAGGAAAAGAAACGGCAATACTATTTCATCAGACTTTAAACTCCGTCCGTTTAGACTGTGCCGGCCGGTCCCATATCAGCCTTATTAGTCGCGAAAAAGCCTGTCGTCGGCGCGACCGACTCCTTCCTGTTCCTTATTTAATGAAGCCAATCTATGATAAACAGTGAGAAGTTATTTTAACCAGTAGTAAATGTCTATAAGCTTTACCCGAAATTTAATTGGAAAAAAGAACGATGTATATTCACAATTTATGTTTCAGCAACATAATATAATACTATGATATTGAGCTATGCATGAAATAATATAATACTATGATATTGAGCTATGCATGGAAATGAAATATGAATTAGAGAAACCCAAAATAATTAACTATGAGTGATAAAAAATGTTGGGTACTATCTATAGGTCAACTTGATTGATTTTTATATAAACGTATTCAATAAATTGCTCAGTACTGTAGAGCTATGGGCAAATTATTAATATCACGAATATTTTCTTGAAGTCTTAATTGTTTAATAAGGATTAATATTATTACACTTATTACTCCTTTGAGAGTTTTTCACACCAGCGTTAGCTGATTGTGTTCTACTGCAGTTTGAGTGACAGCAAATCTCCAGGACTCTTCTCAGTATTCCAACAGATCATAATAATGCTAGAAGGTTTCCACTTGTCCTCTTATTTACAAGTTTTCCATTATCTTTAACAAAACCTTGATGATTGTTTCACCAGCATCAATTAGAATTAATAACACCTTCACCTTCTGGTTCCATTGTTTATTTGTTTTGTTTGTTTTTTTGTTGTTTTTTTTAGTTCTCTAGTAAGATCAAAGAACATATCTCTGTTTTCGCCTTTTTATAATTTTACTCTGCTGTCTTCCGAGACGGCAAAGTTCACGATTCAGAAGGTTCTCTTTTTTTTTCTTGTTGGATATCACTAGGTCTAGTTATCTAGCCGATATTAAGAAATTTTTGCATCTAAAAATTCCAGAAAACATTGTGCGTCTCATTCTCCACGGTGGATTCTAGTTTGTGCATATACCACGTGTGCGTATAGTCAAATTTAAACTTCTTACATCATTCCCAATGGATCACATTGCCTACCCTGTATTGTTTAGTCTTATGCTCATTTTGCGTTAATTCGCTTATTATCTGATTGATTGTTTCGTCTCTATAACTAGATAAACTGCATTTGCTATTTTGTTGCATTTTATCTATTTTTGGTTTCACATAAAGTAAAGTTGGCGAACTTAGTCGAGGGTGACCTGAAGAATTCCTTTTCAATAGGTACTACACCGAGATGTAGGGGAGGGCGCTACTCCTTTCCCTGGATTACTCCACTTTACCCTCGATACGTACCTTATATTGCTGAGTGTTAAGCGAGGAGGTATCAAGTACAATTTTTAGTCTTTGGTATGACGCGACCTGGGATTGAAACCAGGTCTCCCGTACCATTGACGAACACACTACCCACTAGACCAATAGTAGGTCCTTATGTCGTTGTTTTAGGCTGCTATAAGAAGAGATTTAGTTTCTCTCTTATGGTTTCCATTTCTTAGCCATGTCCAAGTCTTCTCGTGTGAGATTTCGCAAGTTTGTTGTATGAAATACAGTTGTTTTTCTTCCAATTCCCTTTTCCTAGCTATTGTCGTTCTGTTGATGTGTGTATTGTTAGTGGTGTTTCTGGGTGCTGTATTTAGTCTTTGTTTGTCCTTTTTTATATCAACTTTGGGTCATCGTATCGATGTATCGATATCTTGAATGCTGGCCAGTCCTCTTTCTCATTCTTTTCTTGACTCATATAGTCAATGTAATCCCTCAGATGTAAGTCCTTATGCATCGTCATTAGTTTTCTTGTCCTCTGGTCCATTTGTTAAAGTTCTCCCTCGTCCACTTCAAGAATCACCTCGTGTGTCTTACAAGTGAGAAAGCCCAGTTGTTTATCCCTTTAATGAGATTTCTACTATAAGTCTCGTTGTGGAATAGTTTTCTTGTTCTGCTGATGTATTCACTTTTCTTTTTTTCTTTCTTTCCGCTTGGTTGATGCTGTCCGCTTCCAATATTCTCAAGTACATGTAATTTTCTCTGATTTTTATTGATTTGATAGTTCAATTCTTTCCGTCATTTGTCATTTTCCGCTTGTCATTATAAACATGGCACATTTTTCAGTACCAAAATCTTGACTGTTTATTCTCACTGCCTGAATTAGGGTTCCAGTTCTTTTTCAGTTTTTGCAAACAGCTCGATGTTGTCTTTGTACATTAGTTAATTGATCTTTTCTTGCGATTTAGTAATGCTGTAACAGCCTGTGCATTTACTAAGTATATGATTGAGTGTTATAATGGCTACTTTAAATAGTAATATTATTAGCGCATCGCCCTGGAATATACCTCTCTGGATTTTCACCTCAGTAAAAATTTTCCACATTTTGTCAGTTACACGCTCCTGTTTTTCATGACTTCCTCGAGGGTTATTTTTGTTTCCAACAAACCTTCATTGAATCTTTACCCAAGACAGTACGAGATAAAGTAGTGATTATACACATATATATATGTACCGGGTCATGGGCCTAATCAGTAGACTGTTCGCCAATGGTCCGGGAGACCGGGGTTTAATCCCAGGTCGAGTCATACCAAAGACTTAAAAAATGTTACTTGATACAGTCTTGCTTAACACTCAGCATTATACGGTAACACTCTAGATGGAACCCCTCTTTAACTAGTAGACAAATTCATTTACCTAGGAAACAGCATCTCATCAACCGAAAAGAACACCGACACGAGGTTAACGAAGGCATGGACAGCTATCAATAGGCTATCGATTATATGGAAATCAGACCGAACCGATAAAATGAAGCGCAATTTCTTCCAGGCAGCGGTCACATCGATACTGCTATATGGATGCACTACATGGACTCAAACAAAACGGCTGAAGAAGAAGCTAGACGGCAATTACACAAGAATGCTGCGAGCAATACTGAACAAGTCCTGGTGGCAACACCCCACAAGACACCAACTGTACGGCCACCTGCCTCTTATCACGAAAACTATTCAAGTTAGACGAACCAGACATGCAGGACACTGCTGGAGAAGTAGGGACGAGCTCATAAGTGATGTACTCTTATGGACCCCCACATATGGCCGAGCAAAAGCAGGACGACCAGCACGAACATACATTCAGCAACTATGTGAGGATACGGGATGTAATCCAGAAGACATGCCAGAGGCGATGAACGATAGGAAAAAATGGTGAGAGAGAGTAAGGGATATCCGTACTACCAGCACGGCATAATGATGATGATGATCAAGGGTAAAGTGGAGCGATCCTATTGAAAAGGGAGCCTTCGGGTCGCCTTCGACAATTGTCACTAACTTTACCTTATGTATCTATATTTCTTGCTGCCTTTTTTTGGGGTGATATTTTCAAGTTCGATTTCATCTTGACTGGTAATGCCAGATATCTTGTTAAAGCGTTTATCTGTCTCTTTCTTGTTCGGACCCAGGGATCCCATTATATAATGCAGTGTAAGTTTTAAGGTGCCTCATTGCCCAGTCGGCTGGGGCTGTAGAATACACTGACTGCACTTCTGCAGAGGGGTAAGAACCCCACCCACCCACTAACGAGTGTCCTGTATATGACACTAAACAATATGATGGGGAGGTTCCTGTGATGCTGGGGCTTTGGCGAACGCAGAGAACTCCTTCATTGCCATTGCTCCCAGGTCTACTCTGGCCCAGCGTGGTAGCGACTGATAGGGCCCTATCTATGGGTTAAATAAAATTGACAGCATATTTATGCTGACTAAATTGTTTGACTAAACTGAATAGCTTGAAATAGAAAAGTTTTAGACAATTAAACCGTGCTTACATTTAAACTGCGTGTTTATGATAAACTGAATTATTTGAAATGGAACTGTTTTTTGACATTGAAACGGTACTTACACAAAACTGATTTGTTTGATAAAGAACTGTTTTGACAACTGACTGTGTGTAAACAAAATCTAAAATTATACTAAATTGAATTACCTAAATTAAAACTGCTCGACTAAATTGAATAGCTTGAAATAGAAATGTTTTTCACTATTGAAATGTACTTACATTTAAACCGCGTACTTTTTATAAACTGAATTGGTTGAAATAAAACTATTTTCATAAAAATGGAATTGGCGTTAAATAACCTACAAAGGTTAATATGCCATAAAACTCAAACAACCAAATTAAACTAAGGTGCGTCATTTTTTCAATTTCTATTTGCAGGTCTTTGAGTTTACTTATTTGACTATATTGATTGATTGATATGTAATTTATCTGAGGGCAATGCCTTATCAATTAAAAGACATTTTTTCTTATATAGTGCTTAACCACTGTATATATTGTCTATTGCTCATCATTACTATTGTTATAATTAGAATCAAATCATCACTATCAAGTCACTTTCTCCACATATTTCCTCCCTCTCTCTCTTTTTCTCTCTCCCTCTCTCTCTCTCTCTCTCTCCTCATAAAGCCCTATTTTCTATCACTACCGGCAGGTCGTCCAAACTACATCCTGTGTCTGCACAGAGCTGATATAAATATGTTCTTGCTGGACGAATAAAACTGTGTAGTTCGGCAAAAGAAGAACCTCCCTTATGAGAGCATCGTTGCTTCTCCGTCAGTCTCTCTCATGTCTTGTTCGTCTTACTTAAATGATTTTGAGATGGGAGGTAAATGGCCGTACAGCCATTGTTTCGTGAGTTGTTACTTTTAGGGTTTGTTCCAAATAGCTCGGCTTTTTCTCGATGCATTTTGTTAGTGTCCAAAATGGTGCATCCATATAGTAGTATTGACGCAGCAACAGCTTGGAAGAACTCCCGTTTTATTTTATGGAGTTGATCAGACTTCCATAGGATCGTTTATAGTCAAATAAGTTAGGGCTATTTAAAAATATATTGCTATGGAACATTGAAAATATGCTTATGATTATAATTGTAAACAATGAATAAAATTTCGGCATTAGATAATGCATAAGGAGTTAATGTGGCGTGAAAAGAATAAACCAAACCAACTAAACATTAACAAATGAATCACGTTTTGGCATTGAATAACCCATAAGGAGTTGATACACCGTTAAGCAAATAGATCAAACATTTGCAAATGAATCAAGTTTTGGCATTAAATAACCCATAAGGAGTTTATACGCTGTTAAAGAAATGAATTAAACATTTAGGTCCCCGTTGTGTAATGGTCAAAGCGATGGACTGCGAAATCGTAGTACGCGAGTTCGTACTCCATTCGCGCTATTACGTTCACTTTCAGGCAAATACCCTTCGGAAAGGTATGAACCTCCGTATCCTCCCAGCTATGGGTTAAATAGTACCACTTCTATTCTTCTAGAAGGATGGCTTTGGCATTAAATAGCCTACAAAGGTTGATATGCCATTAAACAAAGAAAAAACCGAACATTTAGAGGTTAATCAAATTTTGGCATTAAATAACCCATTAGGGCTTGAAATGCCTTTTAACAAATGAACCAAACTAAACTGTCTTTGGTAAAAGATCACACGGGTTTATTATATTATTTAGTGCCTCTCAACCAACCGTCAAACCTCTTATCTAATTTTCAGGATCTTTCTTTTTCACATCTCTTCTCCGTAGCCGTATGCTTTAACTTTTTCTGAAATTTCATTATCTGTTTGATGTTATGATTCTTTCTGTTGAATATTGCTTTTGTCTCACTTCTGTTCATGCTTATGTCTTTTTTATACCCTCGCTATTCAGTTTATTTTGCATTAGTTTTGATTCGGCTGATAATTCTGATGTTAGTAATATGTCGTCTGTAAATCTAAAATGGTTGAAAAATACTCTGTTTCAATTTACTCCTACTCCTTACCGGTTTATTTTTGGAATATGCTTTCAAGATTACAGTAAATAATCTAAGCAAAATTATGATTACTTGTCACACTTCTTAATGAATTTTTTATATCTCACTTGTGTCTTTGTTACGTGGGAGTATTAATATCCTATACAGAACTTTCATCAATATACTTCAATGGCAGCTCAGTCGGTTGGGGCTGTAGAATACACCGGCTGCATCTCTGCAGAAAACCTCCCACCAACGAGTGGCTGGATATGAACTAAATAGACGGTGAGGTTCTAATCGTGGAGCTTTGGGGAATGTAGAGAACCCCTTTCATGGCCATTACTCCCATGTCGACTCTGACCAAGTGTGGTAGTGCCTGTTAGGGTCCCATCTAAGGGTAAAATAGAACTGCTTAATTATTTAGTGAACTTGAAATCATTTAGCTGTGTTCAACCTAAATGATTAGAATCAAACAGAATCATTAATGTTTAATGGCAACTCGAAACCATTTAACTGTGTGCAAGCAATAAATAGCAGTATCGGAAACCATTTTTGTGCATGTAAATGAACTCTGGCTCGTTTAAAAATACTACCAACAAACTATTCATTTACAAATTATATATATATATATATATATATATATATATATATATATATATATATTATATATCAACTTATTCACGTGAGCAGGATGCTACACAAGGTCAATTTCTTTTTTGCAGGGTTTAACAGGTTTTGGAATTTAGAACTTTCCTTTTCCTAAACCAGTTGCCATGCTAAGGTTAAAGAGCCCACTTTGCCCTACTATTTACTCATAGCCGGAAGGAAAATAGCTAGATTCATACTTTTCCCCAGTGTATAAATGTGATGTGAAAAGGAAACAATCTCTTCCAGAATTTGAACTCAGGTTGCCGGGTCCATTTTTACGGTAACGATTCCACTACAGACAGGCGCCACCACAGACTCAGCCACAGGTCTAAGTACTTGTCTTTTTTTCTATCTTCTTTGATTTTTACACTGTGGTCTGTCAGAAAGGCTAATTCCACTATCCAGCAGGTTCTATTGTTTTATTAAATATCATTTGGTATAGTCCTCTAGCCGGTATTAGACAATCTGTTTGCATTTCGAAACCCTACAGTTTGATAGTATATTCTAATTTCCATTTTTGCACAGTTTCTACTGGGTCACCTTGTCCACCTAGTCGTGTCTAGTATTATACTCTTTTTGTGATAGTTTGCTGCATTCGTTTATTAAGTGATTAGTCATTTCGTCTCTATCACCACATACCCTATACTTGCTAATCTGCTAAGTTTTATCTATTTTCTCTTTAAGATAATTGATAATTGGTCTTTATAGCGTCGTCTTCTGCTGCCATTAGAAGAGATTCAGTCTCTCTTTCTTTTATTATCATTATTATTATTAATTTACTACTTTGTGAGTTTTCGTACCAGCATCAGTTAATGGTTTATCACTGGAGTTTGAGTGGCAGCAAGTCTCCTCAAAACTCCAGGACTCTTCTCAGTATTCTGGTCGATCTTAAAAATGCTATAGTTTGAATGGTTTGCACTCGTGTTCTTATTTCCAGTTTTTCCAGTTCTTTAACCAATTCTTCGGTAACTGCACCGAAAGCACCGATTACAATAGGTTTCACCGTCACTTTCATGTTCCATATTTTTTCAGTTCTCTAGCAAGGTCAAGGTAATTATTTCCTTTTTCACCCTCTTTCAGTTTTACTTAGTGGTTTGCCGGGACAGCAAAGTCCACAATCTTATGAAGCTCCAAAACTTCTACTTTGTATTGATCTGTACCTTATAATACTGAGTGTAAAACAAGGAAGTATCAAATATCATTTTTTGTGGGGAGAGAGTCTTTGGTATGATCTAACTTGGGATTGAACACTGTCTTTTTGGCCATTAGTGAGTACTCTACCCACAAGACGAATGGAAGTGAACAATGGAAATAAATCCGACAGTATGAAGAAAATAGAAAACAGAATAATCCAAAAGTAATGAATTTAATATAATGGAAAGTCATTGTTAAAATATTTCAGTTTTAATAAACCTTCGTTAGGATTTTAAGATAGTAAAATGTGTTGCTTGAACAATAATGGATATTTTATAAAAAATAAAAGGAGAAAAATCACATCCATCATTCTTCAAGCGAAACTTTTTATCATCTTAAAATCACGATTAAAGTTTATTAAAACCGAAATATTTTAACGTTGACTTTCCATTATAATAAATTCATCACTTTTCGGTTATTTTGTTTCCCTATATTTTCATAATAGGTGGATTTTACCAGTTTGAAGCATCCTGCGCATCTAGTCACACTGAAGTGTTGTGATACAACGAAACAGTCTGTCTGTGGATGATAATAGATACGCTCCCCTCCCGAGGGTTGAGCTCTCTGGCAAAGGAATTAACGGCGGCTACCCGCGTAATGCAAAGCTCTTCTAATGAATTGAGCACCCTGGTATCCCATAATACAAAATATAAACAAACGAAAGCCAATACAAATGCATCATAATTGCTGTGCTGACGTATGTCACCGAAATGGCCGAGCGGTTAGATACCATGTCTAGCGTAAAGTTAGGCACGTTTCGATCACAGCCTGAAGCGTCCTGCGTGTCTTGCCACACGGAAGAGTTGTGATACAACAGTCTGTCTGTGGACGACAATATATATATATATATATATATATATATATATTACAGCAGTAGATGATTGTTACTATCTCCCTTGGTGGGTTTGTGGTAGACCAGACGCGGTATAATTTGGAGAATGCTCAATACCTCTGATAGAACAATTATATAATAATGATAAATAAATATATATTAGTTTTTAAATATGATAGCATGGATGCTTATCTGAGACCATCGGTTTCATGCCATCTTATTACGTCAATCAGCAGGCAATAAAGACGACATGAAACCAGTGGTCGCAGATAAGCACCCATGCTATTATATATATATATATATATATATATATATATAAAATTAATAAATATTAGTTTATATATATAAATATATATATAAACTAATATTTATTAATTTTTTATCAATATATATATATATATATATATATAATCTGCTTCCCTTATTTTACCCTCTCTCTGTTTTGCTTTCGTTTTCTCTCAATATAGTTTTACTCTTATCTTTTACTATAGCTTTTGTTACCATAGATTTTCGATGCTTAAGAAGACTATCTGCCAAAGCTAGAATGCCTATAAACAGTGGCTGCTGGTAGATCGTTTGTTTGTGCCAAGAATTCTTGTCTTATAAAATTAAAACTGCTAAGAACTTCTAAAAAGATGACTGATTGGAAAAAAAAGTCGTGATGCCAATTTAAACTAGCGTAAGTTGTTGAGTTTCTACCGCTGGAGGCACTTCAACATTTTTTTTCTTTTCTTTTTTAAACTAATTGATGCATATTTTAATGCCTTGAACTCATGAATATTTCATGAGACTGTTGCTGCTGCTGCTACAAAAAAAAACTGCTCCTAGTCTTTCCAACCGAAAAACAGATTTCAACCTAGAATTAATATTACTCACTGTGTCAAAAAGTTTATCAGAAAGCTAGACTTACACAAGAGAACATAATGGAGATGCTTAACTTAGCCATGAGCCATGTCTACGGAAATACCAATTTTTTTAAGATGAGTAATGTTTTATTAAGACGAAAACAGACTTCGCCTAAACATTCAACAATTTTATTCGAATGCAACGTGACTTAGTATCAATATATATATATATATATAGAGAGAGAGAGAATGGTGTGTGTGTGTGTGTGTGTGTGTGTGTGTGTGTGTGTGTGTGTGCATAGACAGATCTAAGTTTGAATAGCGTAGACTCCGAGTCCACGACGCTTATACTATCCTCAGAGAATGAGGCTTTGACGTATTGAGTATGTCTTTTTATACTGTTCAGTGGGACATGATGAGAATGTAATCTAAACAGCGGTGCATTCTGGGAATGCCAGAGTATTAATATTATGCTAATTTAGGATTTGTCAATTCATTTTCTCTATCATGTTTAATTAATTATTTTCAAATTTTATTTTTGGTCATTATTACTATTCTCTTTGTAGAGTTTTCACACCAGAACAACCAGATGCTTTATCACTGGGGTTTGAATGACAGCAAATCTCTTCAAGTTTCCAGGACTCTTTTCAGTATTCTGACCGATTTCAACAATGCTGTAGTTTGGATGGTCTCTACTCGCCCTCTTATTTCTAAGTCCTCCAGTACCTGTACCAGTCCCTTGGTGACTGTAGCAAGAGCACCAATTACAATTGGTATCACCGTCAATTTCACCCTCCACAGTTTTTTCTGTTCTCTAGCTAGTTCCTGGTACTTATCTTTCTTAGTACTTTCTTACAGTTTTACTCTGTGGTCATCAGCGACAGCAAAGTCCACAATTCGAGAAGCTCTCATTGTAATACAATGGCCGAGGGATTTCGTTTTATATATCTTGCCTTTGGGCTTGGTTAGGCTGAGAACCTTTCGGCTCAGTGCATGGGTTAGTAAGGTGCAAACATGAGCGCAGATGTTCACGCGCACGCGGGGAGAATGTGTCATTCGGAGATGTCAAAATAAAAATCCCAGATAGAAAAATTGAGCTAGGGATATGAATGACGTCATGCACCGGAAGCGAACGCAGAGGATTTGGGGATTTTGAATAAAGTCAGTGAGTTGAGTTCTGGCGTCCGGGGTGGACGGTTATCTTTCGGGGCTCGCCGAAGCCAGGCCAGTGGCCTTGCGGCAGGTGTCGCACGTGGTTCGGGGCAGATGAAAAAGTCAGCATAGAACAGATGCTTATCTCTCTCCTTTTGTCGAAAAACATTTAAACTCAAAGGTAATAAAAAGTTTCGTACCTGAACTAAGAAATCGTAAGTGTTTTTTGTGTTTCGGGATTTCTATGTTCTATGTATATGTGTTATTAACATTCTATGTACATTTCCCATATTTCGAATGGCTATGTTACATCATGTTTTTGTTGACTGTCTCTAGGTCTGGTCTTCTGGCAAAGATTAGATGATTCATTTGTATCTCAAAATCTCAGAGAACTTTGTGCGTCATATTCTCCGGGACAAATTCAGGGTTGCGTCAATAGCATTTGTTCGTACGGTCAAATTCCAATTTCTTGCACAATTCCCAGCGGATCACCTTGCCCACCCAATCGTATCTAGTCTTATTCTCTTTTTTTTGCTAATGTCTTCTCTGTTCTTGCTTTAATTTAGTTGGTCCTTATGACGTTGTTTTGTGTTGTTATTAGAAGAAATTCAATTTCTCTCTTAAGGTTTCCCTTTTTTAGCTACGTCCAACACTTCTCGTGAGAGATGTCGTATCAATATTATTATCATTATTTTAATCTTTTGAGAGCGTTTTACCCTTGCTTTAGCTGATGGTTTCTAACAGGAGTTTGAGGGAGAGCATATATCCTCAAGTCTCCAGGACTCTTCTCAGTATTCTGGCTGAATTTAAAAATGCTGTAGATTTGATGGTCTCCACGCGTCCTCTTATTTACAAGACCTCCAGTCGCTGTATCAATCCTTTGGTGACTGTATCGAGCGCACCAATTACAATTGGTATCATGTTCATGTTCTTTCATGTTCTATAGTTTTTTTTCAGTTTCTTAGCAAGGTCCAGGTACTTATCTTTCTTTCCTTTTTTTTTCAGTTTTACTCTGTGGTTAGCCAGGACAGTAAAGTCCACAATTCGACAGGTTCTAATTTCTTTATAGACAGTCACTAAGTTTGGTCGTCTGGCGGAGAATAGGTGATCCATTTGTATCTCAAAATCTCAGAGAACTTTGTGCGTTACATTCGCCTGTACAAATTCTGGGTTGTGCGAATAACATTTGTTTGTGTGGTCAAATTTCAATTTCTTGCACAATTCCAAGTGGATCACTTTCCCCACCCAGTCGTGTCAACTCTTTTTTTTTTTGTGCTAATATGCTGCCTTCACTTATTATGTGATTGATTGTTTCGTTTCAATAACCACAGAACCTACATTTGATATTTGTCGGATATTATAATTATTATTATTACGATTTTTTCACACCAACGTTTGCTGCTGATCTTTAACTGGAGTCTAACAGACAGCAAGTCTCCTCATGTCTCTAGGACTCTTCTTAGCATTCTGGCCGATCTCAACAATACTATTGATTCTTCTGATTTGAAAGTCCTCCCGTCTTTCTTCCAAGTATTTTGGTACCGTTGCCAGCTCACCAATCACAATTGGTATCACCATTAGCCTCATGCTCCACACCTTTTTTTGTTCTCAGGCAAGGTCCAAGTATTTATCTATCTTTTCACTTTTTTAAATTTTCCCTCTATGCTCCTCTAGAACGGTAAAATCCACAACACATGTTCTCTTTCATTAATAATAATGATAATTATTATTATTAATAATATTTTATTCTATTCCTGGCGAAATTTTCACACCAGTGTTAACTGGTGTACTTCCTCTTGAGTCTGAGTAATAGCAAGTCTCCTCAGATGTTGAAGACTCTTCTGAATTTTCTAGCAATGCTGCAATCGAGATGGTCTCGATTCTTCCTCTAATTTTAAATTCCTTCTGTCTCTTTCCCAAGCTTTCCGTAACTGTTCCAAGTGCGCTAACTGCAATTGGTTTAGGAATACTTGAAACTGTATAATTTTATTCAAATTTCAAGTATTAATTAGAAAAACTTGCGACCATATAACTGTTTGTTTTGCTTTGCTTTAGTTTTATGGCATATCAACCATTGTAGCTTATCTAATGTCAAATCCATTTTTATAGATACAAGCAGTTCTATTTCAAACAGTTCAGTTTAGCATAAGTACACAGATTAGATTTATTTGACCCATAAATAGGACACTATTAGGTGCTACCACTCCAAGCCAGAGTGGGCCAGGGAGCGATGGCAAGGGCTACTCCGCATTCCCCAAAGCTCAAGCATTACTGGAGCCTCAGCATCAGATTTTTGTGTCATAAGCATGTAATATAATGGCCGAGGAATTTCGTTTTATATATCGTGCCTTTCGGTTTAGTTAGGCTGAGAACCTTTCGCTTAGCACATGGGTTAGTTAGGTGCAACATGAGCGCAGGTGTTCACGCGCGTGCGGGGAGGATGTGTCATTTAGAGATGTCCAAATAAAAATCCCAGATAGAAAATTGTACCAGGGGATGTGAATGACGTCATGCACTGGAAGCGTGTGCGGAGGATTTGGGGGATTTGAGAAAAGTCAGAGAGTTGAGTTTTAGCGTCCGAAGAAGACGGTTGACTTTCAGGGCTCGCCGAGATCAAACCAGTAGTTTGCGGCTGGGTGCCGCGTGTGGTGGTGGTGGTGGGGGGGGCAGATGGAAAAATCAGCATAGAAAGATTGTGTATCACTCTCCTTATGTCGAAAAACCTTTTAATTCAAAGGTCTTAAAAGTTTCGTACTTGAACTAAGAAGTCGTAAGTGTTTTTTTGTGTTTCGGGATTCCTATGTTATCTATGTATGGGTGTTATGGACATTATGAACGTTTTACGTACCGGTATGAATATGTCTATTTCACATATTCATATCTGGCTATGTAACAAGCAGGAAACTCGTTGGGGGAGTCTTACCGCTCTGCAAAGAAGCTGTCGATGTATTCTGCAGCCTTAGCCAACTAGGCTAAAATTATTTGTATTAATATTAATAACCATATCAATCACTACTGTAATACAATAGCATATGCAAAACACAGGTAGACCCTATTGTTCAGGTACGAACTGTTTACTAATTTCTTGACTTCGGTTCCTCGACACGAGGAGAGAGACACAATTCTTAAAAGTCTTCCGTAATCATACTATGCTAACCCTATACCCAATGTTCGGCACATCTCGTGGTGTTTAAGATCTCAATTCATCTCTGTCGGTAGACATCCGAAAAAATCAACTCTTCGACTTGAAACCATATTACTACTAGCCTAAATGAATGACTTCAGCGTTAAAAGAGTCTGCAAGTATTAGTTTCCATAATTTCGAGTGGATATCTGAGGTTCATGGGATTTCAGTTAGTGAAGTTTTGTCCATTTTTAATATTTTTTACTTATTGTTTAATTGAGACACTTGTAAAAGTAGACTTAACTACTAGAGTTCAAATCCTGAACGAGGGTGTTCACGTTTCACATAGCGCTTGAGAAAGAAATGTGTCCAATTATTCTCCCTCTAGCTATTGAAAAATAGGAGGACAGACTGGTCTCTTTAACCATGATATGACAAGTTAATTCAAAAATAATTGTAGACGTGGACATGGAAGGTCTCACCCAAGTTATTCTTGTTCAAGATATGCCACATAAGACCAAAGCAGGTTCCCTGATAAAACATTAAAAAAATACTCATTGGTAAAACTTGCCGACTATAAATACGAAAAAAATGTTATACGTATTTTTTTCGCGGTTCGCATGGTATTTATCTGGGTTTTTTTTAATCATTAAAAGAATTATGTTCTTTACTTCGTGTGTGTTTTTGTAAGGACGGTGTGAAAACTTCTGTACTGTCTTGTATGAATTGAATAAAAGGCAGTAACCGCGTTGGTGTTTCAAAAGTACGCCATTGAATTGGAGCGTATTAACAAACAAACAAAAAATGGCGGACATAAATAAGACTTGGTTTTTTATTTAAACAATTTACTTTAACTCTGCAATGTCTGGTTTAAGACTATGAACTCTCAAGTATAAAATAATATAAGATATCATTCTACTTTTGTTTTGATAATTTCATGGAATGCATAATGTACATTGAGAGTGAGTCTCAGTGGGAATAATTTACCCAATGTCGCATTGTGGGTTTGGAATAAGAAAGTTGTCGGTAACAAGACAAAGAGATAATGACAAAATCACAAAAAACGAAAAAATCAGACATGTATTCCAAGAAAAATATCATTCATTTTAGTGGTGAGTTTCAGCTTCAACTGCCTACGTCAAAAACAAGGAGGCGTTAAGTGGAATGAAGCAGAATCATATTGTTGCATAAATTGTAGCCCAAACCCAATGGGGTGATCTTTCTAGTTTCGAAATTCAAGGTTTTCACTTGTCTCCAGCCAGAGGTGCCCGTGGTGTAATTGTTATCGCCGTAGGAAATAAACACGGCTACACGAGTTCAAATCCTGAACGAGACTGATTGCATTTCACATAGCACTAATACCCTTGGGAAAGGTATGAATCCAATTATTATCCCTCCAGCTATGGGTAAATAGTAGGACAGACTCGGTTCTTCAGCCTTGGTTAGACAACTAGTCTAGGAGAAGGAAAACTCTGAATTAAAACCTGTTAAACTCCGCTTAAAAATTGACCTTGTGTCTTATCCTGCCCGAGCGGAGGGGTTGGTAAATAAGGTCTCCAGACAGAAACTAACTGACCAATCAACATTTTTTCAAAACAATCAGCTTTCGTGTAGCCGTTTCTTGCACTTAGCGCGAGAGTTCTCGTGATTGTTCCTTTGCGGTCAGTCAACAAGTTGACTAAAGCTGGAAAGGATGCCTGTTATACTAACTCCTTCCGCTACAAGCAGGATACGGAACAAGGTCAGTTATTAAACGGTGTATATATGGTTTTAATTCAGGCTTTTCTTTCTCATTTCGCATCGGTCATCGTACTAAAACTAAAGATCCCGGTTAGCCATCATGCCATATAGGAATAAAATGAGTCACTGGTGATTAAACACCGATCGCCAGTGGACAAAAAGGGTTGGCCTCCAGTTAATATAGAGGTACCGTGCTGTTAGCATGAACTTGAGACGAAAGGTCTTCAGTCGGTGGACGTCGGTCAAGGCCGCCCGACATCGGTGTCAGGGAAGGATAGCATTCATGTTTTGCGGTGAGGACCGTCACTCCTTATTCTTACTCACCCTTGGAGGATTTATATTTATCACCTGATGCCCGAATCTCCCTTTTTACAGGAATGCCGATGGAGTCCGAGACATATTTTTCATCACCGGGCGTGGGGGGGCTACGTCCCTGCACTTGGTACCCACAATAACCGTACTTTGGCGTACGTGGGGCTCCTGTCAAATAATTATGAGACGAAAGGTCATTAATCGAATGAAAATCAGTCTGATGGAATGCAGCGAAAAAGACTTTTTAGTAATAGCTTGGTCGGCAATGTACGGATAGTAACTATCTTTTGTTTTTCTTACTTTCTGTTAAGGTACTATTTCGGTTGAATGAAATATTTATGCTTTATTTAAGTTGTCTGTCTGTTATTTCCTTTTCTTTTTATATTCTTGTGAGAATTTGAAAGTTGAACGAGAAATTCGCTAGAACTTGTGTAAGGAAACTGAAAACAATATTTATCACTTTATAAAAGTGGCGGCATATTCGCAGGATTACAGATAAATACCGAGACAAGGTTATTCAAAGCCTAATTTATGAAATATTCATTGCACTACAGAAGAGTGGAAGAATTTAAAAGATCCTGATTCAAATGTTGACCCTACCAAAACAACAGCAGTAACAATAATTAGATGTACAAAAGAAACGACAGAAATTTTTGAAATTGTTACGTGATAAAACTTCCAAAGAAAGAACGTCAGATTCATTCACCTTAGATGCTATCGCCAATTCAATTAGTGAAATCGTATACAATCCAGACGATAGAATGTCAGGTTATTAGAGAAGATATGAAGGGATCTTCAAAAGTGATTGTTTGCAGTGAAATGACGAGAAGAAAGTTCACTAAGTATTAAGACAATTATCTCATGTCGAACACGAAAATACGTGAATTTTATTTTGCCCAAAAAGCCAGGTGAGATAAATTTTGGTTGGTTTCTTTGTTTAATGGCATATCAACTTTTGTAGGTTATTTAATGCCAAAGCTATTTCTCCTATAAGGACAGCAGTGGTACTATTTAATCCATAGCTGGGAGGATAAGGGGGTTCATACCTTTCCCAAGGGTATTTGCCCGAAAGTGAACGTAATAGCGTGACTCGCTTACTATGATTCCGTAGTCCATCGCTTTAACTATTACACTACGAGGACACCCCCAGATACATTTTGATGAAACTATATTAATACTATCGAATATTTTTGGAGATAGAAGTTCGTTATTCAATACTCGTTGGCAAAATCTTAACTTAAAGGGTGACGATGAAGATTTTGTCAGTTATACAGGAGCTGTAAACTGGGAGTGTAAGATATTTGAATTAAATGATTTAACACCGGATTTATTTAAATGCCAAATATTCGTACAAGGTTCAAGTACTAATAATGACGAGGAAATAAGGTCAAAGATATTTGCGAAATAGATCCTAAATTATCTCTTCAGAAGATAGCAAGATTGTAAATATAAAACTGGATACCTCAAGGATTGAGGGAAGAGACATTTCACAGGGACGTAACATTTGACCATTGAAGAAAAAAGAATATAAAGATTTTTTTGCCTTCTAGTTAAAAATTCAAAAAACCTTATAGACATTTTCAACTATTAAAACTTAAGAAAAAACGATAGACCCTCTTCAATGCCTAATACTTGCCAGGACTGTGGAAGTAAGCATTTTAAAAGTAACTGTTTTTTGAGGAACAAAAAATGCTTCGAATGTAATAAGGTTAAACAGAAAGCTATTCATTGTAAATACAAAAACAGAAAAAAAAAAAAAAATGAACACGGTAGATACATGCTGTTAAGTCGAAAAATATAAAGGAAACTGTTCTGATGTTAATTTGGGGTTTGTAAAGACAAACACTAAATAACATGTAACAATAAAAAGGGTTTATTAGGCTGGTAATAACAAGGTACGAAAGTCGCGTGAGTTGTAGGACTAGCTCAGCGTAATGCTATATATCAATTGATAGGCTTCTTACTTAAAGCCTTCATTCCTCAACTCCACGAGCAGAACAGCTCACTTTCAAAAGGGGTGGAAGGTTTTCTTCACAACAGAAACATTAACAAAACTTCGAATCTGTCATGAACTAAGTTAGAAACGTCTCCAAAAAGGAAATTCGTTTTCGTAAAAAATATTAATGCAAGAGGAAATGAGTACTAGATACATGGTCTGATATCACCATCATCAATGAAAAGACATGGAGAAAAATTGGTAAACCAAGCTTAGTAACTTTAAAAAAATTGCTTATGGAGTTTCAGGAAAGAAATTGAAGTTTTTGGATGAACTCACCAGCAACATTTCTATTGTTGGTAAAACTAAAAAAAAAAATAAAAAAAACGGTAGTGTTTGTATAAAAGATACATCTAATTTATTGGGAACATATTGTGTTATATATAATGACTGTTGACATGGATTTTGGGTCCATTCCTAGTGACACCGTGTGCTTTGACAAGCTGTCATGTTGTGATTAGTAAACAGCGGGGTGGCAGTGCGTCGAGGTACCACGGTCGAGCAGGTGTGTAACTGGAAGGAAACCACGTGATATGAGAACCACGCAGTCAGATTTAGACAGTCAGTCCAGTAAGAATCGAGAGTCAAGCCGGGGATACAGAGCCGATCAGAGGCGTTAGGTCGTATCTGACGATATGGCTTGCAAAGGGGTGCAAGCTTTGGCACGCCCTGGCTCTAGGAAGAAGATTTGGGGCAAGAAGAAGACCTCTCTTTGAGTATATATCTGTCTATCTATCCCTCAAACTCACAAAAAACTGTGTGCCCCTTTCGAGAAATTAGAGATATATTTTCATAAAGAAGTATATTTCGTCCGTTCATTGAAGTTTGTTCATTATCTTTGATTATGTTCTTGGATGGGTCTATGAGAAGTATACAACATATGGATTGGATCTCATTATTTGATATATGGCACCTCCCTATTAACTTTTTCCTCAACAAAGTAAATATTGTTACCGCCAGTGTTAATACGGCGGCTAAAAAATTAAAGAATAAATTGAAAAAGAGTTTCAGAAATCTCCACAGAAGGTCTTGACAGGTGCATAAAAACAAAAGCTAAATTTGAAATAAAAGAAAATGTAACACCGGTTTTTAAATCAAAAGAGTGTGAATGTTTTGTTGCGTTTGAACCAATTAATAAGGAATCAGAAAGAGTAGAACAGTTAGGAGTGATATCAAAAGCAAATTATTCTGAATGGGCATCACAGACAGTTTACGTCAAATAAAGAAATCCTAGAATGTGTTGCTTTTTCAACAGGGTTAAATGAAAGTTTGAAACAGTATGACTGCTCATTACCAAGTCCCGTGGAAATATTTGACAAATTAAATGGTGGTAATTTTTTTCCAAGTTGGCTCTTTCGGGCGCAGACCTACAAGAACAACATGAAGAGTACTTAAAACTATTAACAGTTAATATTGATAAAGGACTATATAAATTCAACTGACTTCCTTTTGGTGAAAAGGTACCACTAAGCATATTCCAACAGATTACGGATTCGTTGCTTTTCGGTTTGTATTGTGCACAATAATATTTAGATGACATACTTATTGAAAGAGAGACCCGTAATCATCATGGGTAAGAAGTTTAAAAGAGTATTTGAGGGAATTAGAAATTACAGTTTTAAGATCGATGAAAAAAATGCGAATTGCTTAAGTCCAGAGTTTAATATGTGGTGCTTTCAATAAGTTTCTAGACTTTTTTGTACAGGCATTTAAAATTGTCGTAGACTCTGGAAAATTCTGTATGTTATTATTGCTATACATCTTATGAGATGATTGACCAATTTTTATGATTTCAGGTTCAACGGAACAGCAACAGCAGGAATTGGAAAACACCCTACTAAATCCTAATTGTCACAGCTAGTGAATTTCAAAAATGCGATCTGCACTTTACAAGTACGATATGCAATAAAATTCTGTTTTAAACTTGGAAAAAATCGGGTCAGTGGCATCTCCACCGGGACAATGCACCAGTCCATAACTCCATATTTATCACAGACGATTTGACCAAGATTTGCATCAAGACAGTTCGTCAGCCTCCCTATAGTCAAGACCTTGTTCCCTGTGACTTTTGGTTATTCTCTAAGCTCAGAGGCTGTCGTTATGAGACAATTGAGGAGATGAAAGAGGCTGTGACGAAGTTCATTGACACGCTCACACAAGAGGACTTCCATGGGGCCTTCGAGAAGTTGTTGGAACAGTACAACAAGTACATTGCGGCCAGAGGAGATTACTCGTTATATAATGACTGTTGACATGGATTTTGGGTTCATTCCTAGTGACATCGTAAGCTCTGACAAGCTGTCACGCTGTGATTAGTAAACAGGAAGATGGCAGAGCGTCGGGGTAGACCGGTCGAGCAGGGGACTAGAGTTTTATGTGTGTACTATCAAAAAAGTACCCATACGAAAAAAGTCTGGAAACGTATTTAATGATCCTCGTATCTAGGACAAATTATCAGTAAATTTTTAACCCGAGATTGTCGCAATATCTGGTGTAACTAACATTATCGTTTCAGATAAGGGGACACAATTCACAGCTTGTGAATTTAGAGTTTTCTTTAAATCCTTAGCAATAGAACACATTACAACGCCCCTATGTCACCCAAGATCAAATGGACAGGCTGAAGGTTTTGGCGATACATATAAAAAAGCTGTAAAAAAGTCAGAGGGAGAAAAGGCAGATGAGAAAACGCTACAGTAATTTCTGGGCCTTTTCAATATTATAGCAAACCCCAACACCGTATCTGGAATGTCGCCTTCAGAGTTGATTAAGTTCGTTTTTAATAAATTGATATCTGACGTTTAGCGAGAAAATCAATAAATTACAATAATATAAACAAATACGTCAAACCTGGAGATTAAGTGCTTTTTAAAATGTACCAACGTGAAAAAGAATTATGGGAGACTGTCATTACAAAATACGGATCGGATAAATGACGTACATGGCACAGTGACAAAGGTGGAAACATAAGCGACTCCATAATCAGTTAAAACGATGATTCTCAAATTTAGCAAGTCTATGAAAAGTGGTACCTATATGACACGTTTGATGTACCCCGCCACCCATGCACCAGAATCTGTAGAACCAGAGGTTTACGTCGAGTGAAAAAGAACAGCGACGGAATTTTAAAACATAGAACCAAAACTGAAGAAATATAAACCTCCAAAGAAGTCATAGCAAAGGGGAGGTGTCATATAGGAATCAAACATCAGTGATTGAACACCAATCACCTGTGGATGGAAGAGTCGAGCCTCTAGACAATACAAATTGAGATAGTGTGCTGTTAGCATGGATATGCGACGAAACACATTAGTCGAGTGACAATCAGTCGGACGGAATTCAACAAGAAAGACTTTGAACATGGAATCAAGATTTTACGTGATCTAAGATCATTATAGAAAACCATAAGTTCCTCGTTACCTTTGAGAGTCGCAGCATAAACAGAGAGGATTGTATAAAGACATGGGCTCATGATTCTTTCATAAAGGCCATGGGTTTAATCTATTTGGTTGGTTAAGCTCCCTTTCATCTTACTCCCTTAGATTTACCTTTCCAGAAGGTGCATTTTGCTCCTGCTTCTGTCAGCGGATCTCTCTCTCTCTCACACACACACACACACATATATATTAAATAATAGCTCTTATGGTAAGAAAAAAAACCCGGCAAGTGATTTGAAGATGCAGCTATACAACGAATCAATGTAAAGGAGAAAAATATATATTGGAAAAAAAAGGTCAACCTTGTCATACCAATTGAAAAAAATCAAAAGACACGCAATTGGTTGGTCAAAAGAAAAAAAACCACCGTGAAGGCTGCTAAGCTACAAGGCAAAAAGTGCTCAATACTAAGTAGAGCAAAATAGTAATGATAATTACTTAGTGAGTCAGGAACTAACCTACTATAGTTTCGCCTAAGCGGCTCATCAGGCTACCTAATCCCGACTAAAGAAGTATGGAAAGAAAACTATATTTATAGTAAAAAGAATAAATAAAATTACGATAAATATATAAATAAATGTATATGTATGTATGTATGTATTTGGGCAGCATTTGTTCGTTAATACACGTTTAATTAAACAATACAGATACCCTTTGTCTACATATTTTGTATTTATCCTTTTGGGTTTTACAGTATCCGGCGGGAATCGGTTAATAAACCTCTCAAAATTAATTGTTTCTCTCGTACTTTCTGACCGATTTAGAGTCAACATCAGAGTTGTGTATATTTCAAAAGGGATGTGACGTTTACGTAGACATTAATACTTTATAAGTGTTGAGCCTTTATTCATAATACTGACTTGTTGGTATAGCGTTTATTTTTAAACTGATTCTAAAAGTAGCAGCAGTTGCTAAAAACATTTAAATACATTAGTACTGGATTCGAAATTGATTCTACTGAGTTTAGGTAGTTTCTTTTAGATATGAAGCGCTTCGAGAATCTGTAATAAACTCGATGGAATTAATTTTGAATCCAGTTCTAATGTATTTAAATGTCTTTAGCTACTGCTGCTATTTATAGAAACAGTTTTAAAATAAACGCTACAACACACGAATATAAATAATAAATGCTGAACACTTAAAAAGTAGTAATGTACAAGCAAAGGTCATATCGCTTTTTGCAGTATACACACTACTGATGATGGCTGAAGATCGGGCTGAAACTACGCGGGAACCAATTAATTATGGAAGATTTATGAACCAATTCCCGCCAGATACCATAAATTCGGATGCAGCGACTCGGAAGGATAAATGCAAAAGTCTAGAGACAAACGATGTCTATTTTGTTTAATGATATATATATATATATATATATATATATATATATATATATATATATGAAGGGTTTTGCTTGCGTGCGTGCGTCGATTAGACGACCTGGTTTCATTTCCAACTAATTAGCTATTCCGTCATTATCAAAACACGTGATGCCTCTATATCCATGATTGTTAACAGGTAATAACAGGATAGACAACATCTCTCTCTCTCTCTCTCTCTCTCTCTCTCTCTCTCTCTCTTACGTTTTTCATCTTTCGCTATGATTTTCAATATTTCAGTGTACTGGTGTTCTTTCTTGTCTCTTTATTTTCGCTTTTCTTCTAATTTATTCTCCATTCGCTTTCTTCTTCCATCAGTCGTTCTTTCTTTATTCGATTTTTCTAACTTCTTTTATACTTGAATGATTCTTCGATTTTTGTCAATGGCTACTCTGGCGTCTTTTACTTGTCACTATGATTGATGCCGCCATCTTTAACTCCAAGACAAAGAGACGTGCCTGTTTATACGAAAATAATACCATTATTTATTACTGGAACTATGCTCTCTGTCTCTCTCTCTCTCTGCCTCTCTCTGTCTCTCTCTCTTTCTCTCTTTCTCCTTACGCTTTCTATTCCCTCTCTCTTCCCCTTTCCATCCTCTTCTTCCCACTCTCTCACCCTATGTCCCTCTCTTCACTCTGCCTCCTCTCGCACTTTCTTCTTTGCTTTACCCAATCATTACTATCTCTTCCCTCCTTTTTATCTCTCTCTCTCTCTCTCTCTCTCTCTTGTTCGCTCACGTTCTCCTTTTTTATTCACTTACAAAAATTTACTTCTCCTTTTTCTCGTCACTTTTTCTCTTCCATCTCTTTCTATTTATGCATACATTTGTGCACAACACACACACACACATGTATATATATATATATATATATATATATATATATATATCTTCCTTTACATCTTTTCTTTCTGCTTTCTTCTTCCCAGCGTTTCTTACTTTCCTTCTGTTGACTCCAACTATGTCAATGCATTCTCAACTTACTAACGCGACTGATTCCTTCATTTCTAACCCAAAGACAAACGGAACTGCCAATCCGTACTTAAATAACCCCATTATCCATGACGGGTACTATGCTAGTCATAATAATACGACCTATGCGATCCGAAATTCAGTTTAATAGCCACCCAAGGTGACCTTTAAGTCAGTGTAGTAAAATGAAAAGATAACTCAACCTAGATTCTTGTTCTCACGTTCCAGCTGTTTAAGAAGAAGAGAAGAGTAAGAAGACGAAGAAGAAGAAGAAAGTATGTGAACAGTCGAATTATTGCTAAGAACTGTAAGAAAGAGAATAGTCGGTCTGAGGAACTACTTTACTCTCTTTGTCTGATTTAGTATCGATCTCTCCCAGATATATTTTCAATTTCTTTCTCAGCCAGTAATCCCTCCTCCTCCGACTCCACTTCCTCCTTCCTGCTCCTCTTCCTCCTCCTCCTCCTTCTCCTCTTTATTTTCCTCCTACCGTAACACCTTTTCCAGAACTTGTACTGTTTCAAAGATCTTAATCAGATTTAAACGCAAAATCCTCGACTTCTTTGTTCCTGTTTTCATTTGTTTTCGTTTTCTCTCCGCTTGTCTTCGAGACTACTTCGTCTTTTCCCTCTGCGATTCCTCTTGGTTCTTCACACACACACACACACACGTATATATATATATATTACCATTTTTGGAACTTTAAGTGAATAAAGTCGATCGCCTTATTTATTTATTTATT
This sequence comes from Sepioteuthis lessoniana, assembly GCA_963585895.1. Classification (NCBI taxonomy): domain Eukaryota; kingdom Metazoa; phylum Mollusca; class Cephalopoda; order Myopsida; family Loliginidae; genus Sepioteuthis; species Sepioteuthis lessoniana. Next base: position 39,167,656 of record OY757933.1, on the reverse strand, counting down.
CATTGTCGAAGAATTTATGTTCTTTGAATGCCTGTTATAAAATGGTTGCCCTAAAAATAAGACGACGACAAGAGCAGCTTAAAAAGGATTTCCCAGGATCTGAAACAAAGTGAGGGATAAAATAAATTCAAGAAAAAATACAATGAATGCAACAAAAGGAGTAAAAAGAAATAAATGCGTTTGCATTTAATGACGGATTATATAAAATTGAACATGATAATGATAATGATGATTGGAAAGGAAGCCGAGAGGATAAGGATTGGGACGACTCATACAAAAAATAAAATAAAAGGAAAATACGCACAATCAAGAATGGAGTCGAAGAAAGCCAAAATGGAAATATAAGAAGATAATCAGGGAAATATAAAGAATGGTAGTAGAATTTAGAGAAGGCAACGACAACGTTAATTGCAAAAGGACAGTCGTATTATTGTATGAATAATAATTTGGAAAAATACGATGCAAAGAAGTGAGGGATGTAGAAAATGGAGGAGAAAAAAAAAGGTGGCGGTGGATGTAAGAAAGAAATACATCTGAGAGGCACTAAAGAAAAAGAAAGAAAGACAGAAAGAAAGAAAGGAAAAAAGTAAGAAAGAAAGAACAAGAACTTATGGTGGAGGCATTGATGGCGGTGTTGAAAAATTACTTGAAATGCTAGGAACATTCCCACCAGAAGAGCAACAATAAATATTTTGTAATAAAATCGTAAAATAGAGAGGAAAAGTAAGAGGAATCTTGGTAGAAGAAGAAGGCTCTTCTAAATATTGCAGTAGATTTATCAGTACTGAGATCTGGATAGCCTCGATTCTTCTTCTGATCTCCAATTCTTCTAGTCTTCGTTCCTTGGGAACTGGTCAAAGCTCTCCAACTAAAGGTGGTATCACCGTTTCCTTCATGTTCCACAGCCTTTTAAGCATAGTCTTCGTTCCTTGGGAACTGGTCAAAGCTCTCCAACTAAAGGTGGTATCACCGTTTCCTTCATGTTCCACAGCCTTTTAAGCTTAGTCTTTGTTCTTTGGGAACTGCTCAAAGCTCTCCAACTAAAGGTGGTATCACCGTTTCCTTCATGTTCCATAGCCTTTTAAGCTTAGTCTTTGTTCTTTGGGAACTGCTCAAAGCTCTCCAACTAAAGGTGGTATCACCGTTTCCTTCATGTTCCACAGCCTTTTAAGCATAGTCTCCGTTCCTTGGGAACTGGTCAAAACACTCCAACTAAAGGTGGTATCACCGTTTCCTTCATGTTCCACAGCCTTTTAAGCATAGTCTTCGTTCCTTGGAAACTGGTCAAAGCTCTCCAACTAATGGTGGTATCACCGTTTCCTTCATGTTCCACGGCCTTTTAAGCATAGTCTTCGTTCCTTGGGAACTGGTCAAAGCACTCCAACTAAAGGTGGTATCACCGTTTCCTTCATGTTCCACAGCCTTTTAAACATTCGTCTATCTAGATGCTTACTTGTATTTACACTCTGTGATCTGCTTGAAAAGAAAAATCCACTACATAGTAAGTTCCATTTTTCTTCTTGTTAATGTAATCTAGTTCTAGCTTTCTCTCTGGGATAAGAAAAACGGGTTCTATATCGCAGAGAACTTAATAGGTCTAATTTTCTTGACAGATTCTGGTTTGTGCTCATATAATTTATCTGTACAGTCAAACTTCCGGTCTTACGCACAATTCCCCATAGATCACATTCAGCATCAAGGCTTGTATGCGTCCGTATTTTTTTTTTTTGTGTTAGCTAGTTTGCTGTCTTCTCTTAAACAATTCTTCTTCTTCTTCTTCTTCTTCTTCTTCTTCTTCTTCTTCTTCTGGAGTTTTTCACATCAGTATTAGCTGATGGTTTTTCACTGGAGTTTGAGTGACAGCAAGTCTCCTCAAGTCTCAAGGACACGTCCTCAGCAATGCTGTCGTTTGGATAGTCTCTACCCGTCCGCCAACTTCCAAGTCCTCCAGGCCCTTTAATAATCCTTTAGTTACTGTGCCTAACGCACCAATCACAATTATTATTATTATTATTCTCCTTTGAAAGTTTTTCACACCAGCGTTAGCCGATGGCTTCTCACCGGAGCTTGACTGACAGCAAGTCTCCTCAAGTCTCCAGAACTCTTCTCATTATCCTGGCTGATCTCAATAATATTTATTATTTTACCGCATAACTTACACTTGCTGTTTTGTTTCGTCTTATCTATTCTTGCTTTAATATAGTTGGTCCTTATGGCGTTTTTTTTTCTGATGCTATTAGAAGAAATTCACTTTCTCTCTTTAGGTTTCCCTTTTTTAGCCACGTCGAAGTCTTCTCATGTGAGATGTCGTATCATTATTATTATCATTATTTTAATCTCTTGAGCGTCTTTCACCCCTGCGTTAGCTGATGGTTTCTCACGGGAGTTTGAGGGAGAACATATATACTCAAGTATCCAGGACTCTTCTCAGTATTCTAGCCGAACTTAATAATGCGGTAGTCTTGATAGTCTCCACTCATTTTCTTGTTTCCAAGTCCTCCTGTCTCTGTATCAATACTTTGATGACAGTACCAAGAGTACCAATTACAATTGGTATCACCGTCACATTCATGTTCCCAAGTTTTTAAATTCCCGAGCAAGTTCCAGGTATTTATCCTTCTTTTTGCTTTCCTTCAGTTTTACAGTGTGGTCTGCCGGGGCGGCAAAATCTACAATTCCGAAAGTTCTTTTTTTGTTGACTCTTATCAGTTCTGGTCGTCTGGCTGAGATGAGGTGATCCGTTAGTATCTCAAAATCCCAGAGGAGTTTGTGCGTCTCATTTTCAATGACAGATTCAGGGTTGCGCATATACCTTTTGTTGATATTGTCAAATTTTAATTTCTTGCATAATTCCCAGTGGATCACCTACATTTGCTATTTGGTTGTGTCTTATCTATTCTTGCTTTGATGTAATTGCTTTTTATGGCGTTGTTTTGTACAGGAATTAAAAGAGATTATTATAATCATTATTATTTTACTCTTTTGAAACTTTTTCCCACCACGGTTAGCTGATGGTTTCTCACAGAAATTTGTTTGACAAGTCTCAAGGACTCTTCTCGGTATTCTTGCTGATCTTAATAATGCCGTAGTCAGGATGGTTTCTACTTGTCCTCTGATTTCTAAATCTTCAAATTCCTTTATCAATCATTTGAGGATTGTTCTAAGTGCATCAATTGCAATTGGTATCACTGTCAACTTCATGTTCCATTGTCTTTTGTTCTCTGGCAAGGTCTAGATATTTATCACGCTTTCGCTTTTTTAGTTTCACTCTGTGGTCAGCAGGGATGACTAAGTCCACTCTTCGTCAGTTTTTTTGGGGGGTGGGGTTGATTTTACCGACTATCAATAGGTCTTCTCGTCTGGCTGAGATTAGATGATCCGTTTGCATTCCAAACTCCTAGGGAATTATGGGGCTCTCATTCTCTGGTATGGTGAACTTTCAATTTCTTACACGAATCCCTGTGGATCACATTTCCCACTCAGTCGTGTCTAGTCTTACACTCTTTTACCGCTAATTTGCTATGTTCGCTTATTACATTATTGTTTGTTTCGTCACCAAAGTACCTACATTTACTTTTTTCTTGCATTTTATAAAAATTTTTTAACAAAGTTTGTCATTATGGCGTTGTTTTGTTCAGCTCTTAGAAGACATTCTGTTTCTCTCTTAAGGTGTGGATTGAGACCTACTGCCTTAATTGTCAAAATCCGTCTTGATATATAACTATAACTATATATATATATATATAATGTAATGCTATCAATTATATTTAGTGCATAATAACTAAAAAATAAGCCATAAATCTCACAATATTAGAATTAACCCTGAATTCATATACGCCTTTATGTACCGTATGTGCACAAAATGCACACTATGCATATCTAAAAAAAACTAGAGGTGATGAGTAAAAACGGATTTCAAATTTGAATTCAGCACCCTCAAATTAAGTAAAAACGGGTATTTTCGGGCTTGCCTCAATTTCTTTGTAAACCAGTGTAATACAATAGTCAAGATGGTCTCTACTTGTCCTCTGATTTCTAAGTCATCTCATTCCTTTATCAAACCTTTGGGGATTGTTCCAAGTATACCAGTTACAATTGGTATCACCGTCACCTTCATGATCTATAGATTTTTTAGTTCTCTGACGAGCTCAATGTACTTGTCTCTCTTTTCGTTTTCTTTTCACTCTGTGGTCTGCTGGGGCGGCAAAGTCTCCAATACGGTAGGGTAACATAGCCAGATATCCGGATGTGTATGAAATGGACATAGAATGTTCATAACTCATATATATATAGCATAGGAATCCCGAAACACAAAAGCACTTACGACTTCTTAGTTCAGGTACGAAACTTTTTATTACCTTTGAGTTAAAAGGTTTTTCGACATAAGGAGAGAGATACCATCTTTCTATACCGACTTTTCCATCTGCCCCAAACCATGTGCGACACCTGCCGCAAGGCCACTGGCCTGGCTTCGGTGAGCCCCGAAAGTCAACCGTTTTCCTCGGACCTAGAACTCAACTAACTGACTTTTCTCAAATCTCAGCCCACGCTTCCGGTGCGTGACGTCACTATTATCCCTGGTCACATCCTCTATCAGGGATTTTTATTGTGACATCTCTGAATGACCCGTCCGCTCTGCACGCGCGTGAACATCTACGCCCATGTTTGCACCTAACTAACCCATGCGCTAAGCGAAAGGTTCTCAGCCTATCTAAACCGAAAGGCAAGATATATAAAACGAAATCCCTCGGCCATTATATTACAGTAGGGTATTTTTTGTTAATTATCACAAGGTCTGGTCTTCAAGCCGGGGTTAGGTGATTTGCTTGTATCTCAAAATCTCAGAGAATTTTATGCGTCTCATTCTCCTGGACGGACTCTGGTTTGTGCATGTACCATATCATTTTACCAACCCCCCGCTCGGGGAGGATATGACACAAGGTCAATTTTTAAGCGGAGTTTAACAGGTTTGAATTCAGAGTTCTTCTAGACTAGTTGCCTCACCAAGGCTGAAGAACCCAGTCTGTCCTATTTACCTATAGCTTGAGGTAGAATAATTGGATTCATACCTTTCCCAAGGGTATTAGTGCTATGTGAAATGCAATCAATCTCGTGCAGGATTTGAACTCGTGTCATCGTGTCCATTTCCTACAACGATAACCATTACACCACGGGCACCTACAATATGGTAGTATGGTGAAATTTCAATTTCTTGAACAATTCCCAGTAGATAAACTTCCCCACCCAGTCGTGTTTAGTCATGTCTACTCTTGTACTCTTTTTGTGATAATTTGCAGCATTCGCTTATTATGTGATTAATGGTTTCGTCTCCATCACTACATAACCCACACTTTCTAATTTGTTGCCTATCATCTATTTTCGCTTTAACATAATTGACCCTTCATTTTGTGCAGCTGTTAAAAGAGATTCAGTTTCTCTCATAACGTTTCGCTTTCTTAGCCAAGTCCAGATTTCCTCGTATGAGATTTCGCTAGTTTGCCATCTGAAATATCGATACAGTTGTTTTTCTTCTTATTCCAGTTTCCAAATTATTGTTAATCTCTTTGTTTTTATGTTTTTAGTGCTGTTTTTGGTTGCGGTTTTTAGTTTTTCTTTGATCTTTTTATGCAATCTCGGAGTTATTATTATTATTAGTTGTAGTAATAGTATTAGTAGTATGATTATTTATTTACTTATTAACTTTAAACCGTATGCTTGCTGAAAAATGACGGACTTCCTCATTGAATAACCCAACGAATTTAGGCATGCCGTAAAACCAAGTAACCAACCAATGAGGATTTTTGAGAGATTATTGACTTAATCCCTATTAATCCCTATCAAATCATTCAATCATTCTAAAATACTGCTTCTTTGTATTGGCAATTCTAAAATCCTACCTTACTCAATAATCAATAATCGTTTCTGCACCCCAAGTAAAATTTCATTTTCAAGGAATAGTCAAAAACGAATATAGATTTTCTTTGAAAAAAAATTTTAAGTGTAAAAAAAGGTAAATTAAAAAGTTGAAGAAAAACGCACAACCCCGAACAACATTTTGGAATTAGCTTATTTAGAAGATATTCACCTTGCATTGTTTTTTTTTTTTGTTTGTTTTTTGTTCTTTTCTTTGTTGTTTGCTGTGTGTTTTTTTTTTAAGCTTTTATTTAGAAGTAATTATTTAGAAGTAAATACACTAATAACAAATAAGACGCCAAATATTTTAAATAATTGACGCTTGGATAAAAATCTAAACGAGACGTACACAAAGATTCTGCACACTGGAAGCAGTACCCGAAAAAACAGCAGCAATACGGCCACTTATCGCCCATCTCGCAAATCATCCAGGAAAAGTGAAATTAATCTGCTGGACATTACTGGAGAAGTAGTGATAAAATCAAAAGCGATGTTTTTCAATGGACTACTGCATATGGACATACGACTAGTAGCCAATAGGCAAAAATTTACATTGATCAGATCACAGCGTAGCCTGGGTGCTGTCTAGAGGACTTAATAAGTGCAATGGCTGTTAGGGACAGATATTAAGAGAGTGAAAGAGTGTAAGTCAAAGGGATCTGTGGTGTTAGCACGCTTTGATGATGATAATGACGATGACGATGACTAAAATTAGAGGGATATATTTCTAAGCGTTGCAGAGGAAAATATCATGGAACAACCCTATATTGAGGAGAAAACTATGGAATTTATCGACAAAAGAATTAGAATTGCTATTTGATGCCAAACCGCGAGCTTCTACGACCGCCCTAATTCTTTCAATCCTGGATTTTATCAATTTAAAACCTTTTTTTTTTCTTTATCAAAGTAGTTCTAATTTTGCCGAGTAATAGTTCTGTAGAGCTTCTTTTTTTTTCTTTTTTTTTTTTTTTGTTGGATGGAGTCTTCTCATGGAACATCTACCATAAATTTTTAATTTAATTTAGAGACTGTTCGCTGGCCGTGTCATTGATTTTATATTCCATTCCTGAAAGAAAGCTTTAATCCCCTTTTGCTCTGTGACAAGATGCATTATCGTCCGGAAAAATCATCTTCAAAACAAATTTCTATCGATAGAACGAGGAAACCATCCAGGATTTCAATGTACACATTGGTTGTTAAGATAATGACAGACATCTCTCCTGCTGATCGAAATGATATATAACTCCATAACATGTAAAAGTAAAAGTTAGCGACCTTAATCGAGGGTGACGCGAAGGCTCCTTTTTTCAATTGCTACTACACCGAGGTGTAAAGAAGGGCATTACTCCTTTCTCTGGATTGCTCCACTTTACGATTTATTCCTTATAATGCTGAGTGTTAAGCAAAGTGGCATCAAGTAGGATTTTTTGAGTCTTTGGTATGACTAAACCTGGGATTGAACCCTGGTCCCCCGGGCCATTGGTAAACACTGTAACCATTCGGTCAATGATTTTTTTTTCTTCAGTCATCTTTCTATATTTCATTTGAATGTCCTCAGACAAAATTTAAAAAATCATTGCTTTATGATACATCACTGAATATTAGTTTCATCCAATTGTCCACACTCCTTGATTGTCACTTTTTGGCCAATAGTGTCCACATTGTCTTATGTTTGTCCGTTATTAGTAGGTTTTCGATTAGCTTTTTTCTGTGTAAACCTCATTTTATTCAACCGATTTTTTACAGTTCCGTCACAAATATTAACTTCCGTTTGAATCTATTTGTGTTTTATTTGCCTATTTGTACATTTTCTGTTTTTATCGCAAATTGTTTCCAGTTTTGTATCCTGACGCTTTGATGGCTTTAGTGGCCGACCGACTTGTTTTCCTAAGTACTAGTTTTCGATTGGGTTTTACCGATATAAACCTCATTTCATTCAACCGATTTCAAATATTTGCGGCAATATATCAATCGCCACAAAGGGACAACATAAAAAGATTAATGAACATTTTTGGAGAGGAGAAGAAGTGTGGCCCTGCGTAACGAAATCCATGAACTTAAAAAAATTCATCAGCCTATCTTCATATCTGTCCAGGTGTCTCTGGTCCCCCCAAACCATTTTTTCTGTCTCTCTATTTTTTTCAGCACATCTCTATCTCTGTCGCGCAGCCGACTAACTTCTTTTTATGTCCTCTCGGATTAACCGTTTCAGAGAATAATTAAGGTTGAGCGATGTGAGAAACCAATTTACCATAATTTGAAGTAAGACTTAAACAAATAAGAATCGAAAGAATAGAAAGTAGAGGCTATATGCAAAAAAAAACCCGGATAAAGTCAACCTATTAATGGTTTGAATGCAGCAAACTGGATCAGAAGGAGTATAAGATCTGGACAGAGAAAATAATCCACCAGGAACAAAGGGATCAATGGTTTGATTTGGTTTCTTTGTTTAATGGCATATCTGCCTTTGGGGGTAATTTAATGTCAAAGCCATCCTTCTAGAAGAACAGTGGTGGCACTATTTAACCCATCACAAGTGTATTTACCCGAAAGTGAGCACAATAGCGCGAGTTGAGTTCGTACTCGCTTGACAACGATTTCGCAGTCCATCGCTTTAACCATTATACCACGAGGACACATCCGAGATCAATGGTATATTAACAGACCAAAATGGAATTTTGAGATTAAAAGAAAAAAATACAAGCCAAAAGGCCAGTCTATATGACTATGTCACTCATGAGTTTGTCTTTTCTTTATCATTAGTTCTCAGCATGTCTTGTTATCTTACTTGGTTTGTGAGAGGGATGGCAGATTGCCGTAGAACTGCTCTTTTGTGGGCTGCTGCTTCTAGGATATGTTCGAAGCAGCATGTAATATTCTTCTGTAGTTTCCATCTAGCTTTTTTTCTCAAACTGTTTCGTCAGAGTCCAAATTGTGCAACAGTACAGTAGTACTGACACGGCCACAGCTTGGAAGAAATTTCGATGTTTCTTATATGAGAGATTAGATTTTCATGTGATCGATAACTAGCAAATAGCAGTCAATGTCTGCTCGAAATATATACATATTTACCGACCCCTCCGCTCGGGCTGGATATGACACAAGGTCAGATTTAAAGCGGAGTTTAACAGGTTTGAATTCAGAGTTTTCCTTCTCCTAGACTAGTTGCCTCACAAAGGCTGAAGAACCAGTCTGCCCTACTATTTACCTATAACTGGAGGGAGAATAATTAGATTCATACCTTTCCCAAGGGTATTAGTGCTATGTGAAATGCAATCAGTCTCGTCCAGAATTTGAACTCGTGTCGCCGTATCCATTTCCTTCGACGATAACCATTACACCACGGGCACCTGCTCGAAATATATACTGGCATCGCTTTCAGTAGAGGAGATATTGTTGCCAGGTAATATGATCTGATATTCTTATTTCAAACAGTTGCCATTTAAAGTGAAGATGTCTCATCTTGATCAAAATGCAAGAGCTCTGTTTTTAATGGGATACGTGTTGTCATATTTACCGTTGTTGGAAATGGAAACAGCAACTAAAACGAGGCTGTTTATATTTCCCATAGCGCTAATACCGTTTTAAAATATATGAAACCAACTATTTTCACTTCAGCTATAGGCAAATAAAAGGGTAGACTGGTCTCTTTAACCTTGTTATGGTTACGGGTCTAGAAGAAAGAAAACACTGAATTGAAACCTTGCGTCACATCCTACTCCTGTGGAGTGATTAGTATTAATATTAGTGATTAGTAAATACACACACACACACACACACACACACATATATATATATATTAAATAACTTACTGAATAAAAGCACTTACGGTAAGGGAAAAAAATTCAGTCAGTAATTCGAAGTTATATACAACAAATCACTGTCTAAAGGAAAAAAATTATTGGAAAAATAAAAAAGAAAAGGCCAACCTTGTTAAACCAATTGAAAAAATCAACAGATACGCAATCGATTGGTCAAAAGAAAAAAAAAACACTGTAAATTGCTGCTAAGCTACATGTACAAAAAGTGCTCAATACTAAGTTGAGCAAAATAGTTACAAAAATTATTTCGTGAGTGAGGAACTAACCTACTACAGTTTCGCCTAAGCGGCTCATCAAGACTGGTCAGGATTAGGTACCCTGATGAGCCGCTTAGGCAAAACTGTAGTCAGTTCCTGACTAACGAAATAATTTTTGTAACTATATATATGTGTGTACGTGTGTGTGTGTGTGTGTTAGCTGGTTGCTTGGTTGGTTTTACTGTTTGACAGTCTTGTTTTCAAGCAGTTTTATTGTTTCAAGTAACTTCCTGTTAAATAACAATAATGATTTATTACCAGACAGTCAAAGGGTTTCAAGTTTTCCTATCTATTAGTCATCATCATCATCATGTCGTGCCGCAGGCACGGATATTCCTGATCCTCTCTCGCCACTTCTCCCTAACGTTCATCGCCTCTGGCAGGTCTTCTGGGCTACATCCCGTATCCTGACATAGCTGCTGTCTATATTCGAGCTTGTGATGTGGGGGTCCATAGGCGTACATCACTTATGAGCTCGTCCCTGCTTCTCCAGCAGTGTCCTGCATGTCTGGTTCGTCTGACTTGGATAGTTTTCGTGATGGGAGGCAGGTGGCCGTATAGTTGGTGCCTGATGGGGTAATGCTCGCAACATTCTTGTGTAATTGCCGCCTAGCTTCTTCTCCAGCTGTTTATTTAGCGTCCAAGTAGTGCATCCATACAGCAGTATCGATACGACCGCTGCCTGGAAGAAACTGCGTTTCATTTTATCGGTCTGATTTCCACAAGTAATTAATAACAATAATCCTTAAATCGATTAAATAATCCCACAACGGTTTACAGTCTGTAAGTCAAAGTAGACAACCCGATGGCACGTTCAAGGATAAGAGCCGATATCAGTGAGCTTTAGATTTTTTCTTCTTTCTCAGACTCCCTCATTTCTTCTTCTTCTTCTTCTTCAAAAAAGTATCATATGCTTTCTTATATGCTTATGTATAAGTAAAACTCTTCATATATATATACTAAAAGAGAGTCTAGACGACACACTGCGTTCTTTATGGCATTCTTCCGGCAAAAGATCTTAATTAGCAGCACTGATCGTCGCCTCTGCGTAAACTGAGACAATATAAGCAACCAGTAATGGAAGAATTACTCTTCACCCGTAACTAAGATGCTCTGGCATCTTGTCAGTCTGTGATGCTGAGGTTTTGATTTCATCCTGACTTCGTTAGAGTTGGGAGTTAACTGGTGAAATCTATCTCCTCCCAAAATAACATGAATTATATACAATTAATTGTATCATACTCTTTGTGAGTTATTCACACCAGTACAAACTGGTGGCCTTTATCTAAGTCCGAATAAGAGCAAATACATTTTAATCAAGATGGCGCTAACCTCCTCATTAAATGGCAAGCCTCTGAAATAGTTAAACCAGTTCTTATACATCGGTAGTAATATCTCATCTACTGAAAGCGATGTTAACATAAGCATGGATAAAGCATGGACTGTTACTGACAAGTTATTGACTCTATGTAAACCTGATTTCCATGATAAAATAAAATGTGAATTCTTACAAGGTTTAGGCGTGTCAGTACTACTGTATGGTTGCGATAGTTCGACTTGAAGAAAAAGCTTGTAAGGATGCAGTGTACTGTTTGGATCAATTCCCGGAAGCAGCACCCAACAAACAGGTATAGTCTCTTACTTTTAATCCATAAAACTATCCGAGTAAGACGAACAAGATATGCTGCGCATTGCTGGGGTTTAGTTTGGTTTGGTTTCATTGCATATCAAACATTGTTGGTTGTTTGACGCCATATCCTGTTTTTACATTCACAATGAATATAATTTTTAAACACATTTTGTAGATAGAGTCAGATGATCAAACAGTTCTATTCAAAACAATTTGATTTAGTGTAAATCAGCAAAGTTAAATGTTTCCGAGTATTCCTATGTATCACTAATAATTCAATTACACATCAGCTATTTGTTTACACACAGTTAAAGGATCAAGCAGTTCTGTTTCAAATAAATCAGTTAGTCAAAGTTAAATTGTATTGCTGTGTATCACTAACAATTCAATTAAACATCAGTCATTTGTTTACACAGTTAATGATCAAACAGATCTATTTCTAATGATTTAATTTAGCATAAGTCATATGTTTGCATACAATTTCAATGTCAAAAAGTCCTATTTGACTAATAGATAGGACCCTCTCAGTTGCTATCATCCGAGTCAGATTGGAGTCAGCAATGGCAATGAAGAGGTACTCAGCATTCTCTGAATATCCAAAGGCTGGAAGTTGACGATCAGATTGTTGAGAGTCATATACAGGACACTCGTTGGGAGAGTCTTACCTTTATGCAGAGATGCAGTCCATGTATTGTACCGTCCTGCCGACTGGGTTGACTGCTACGGAAGTAAAGCCGAACTTATGAGAGATATTCTCTTATGGACTCCAACACATAGACACACCAGTGTTGGCCAACCTGCAAAAACTTACATTGATTAGTTCTGTGCGGACTGTATGCAAGATAGAGAGATAGAGAGATAGAGAGTCAAAGGAACCCTGGCTATCGGTTCTCCGGGACGCTTCTCGCTTTTCTATTCATTCTGTAATCAGATGGCCTAAATCTATCTGAGAAGTTCCTTCGTTAACTACTTGAGACTTCCCTGAACTGTGAGATATCGAGCTCACCTGATACTCTCTGAGTGCTAATCGCTGGTTTCACCTCTATGACTGAGAGCATGGCCTCGGTATCCACGGTTTTAGATCTATATCACCTTACCTGATTATCAAGGTTCTTGCAACCCGAGCGGCGAAATTTCTTCAACTATCTAGTTACTGTAATATGATCAACTTCGACATCATCTTTCACAAAGCAAAAGTTTTTGGTTGCTTTCGGTAAGGGCCTTATGGCCCAGTTCCAACTCATAAAGCACAAGTAGCCGAATTAGACCACGTTGCACAATGTGTTAACACACCAACCACCACAAAACTACCAACCTCAGTGAGTAATTTTCCTCAGCTGGAACTACTTCGGTCACATGATATACGCGTCGCAAACTAACACACTTCCTCTAGCTTTTTCTCTAAGCGTTTCATAAAAGCTCAACTGATGTGACCATACAGAAGTGAAAGTTCTCTCGACAGCAATCGGTGTCCGCATGGAGTGGTTGATGTTGAATTGAATATCTCTTTGACAAGCTGTGTAAATTGTGTGGGTTTCATAGCAGGAAATGTACTTGTTGCCTAAAGTAAACAGAACTCAGATCTCCAGCGGAAAAAAACTCATAAGTTGTGTAGGTGGCATTACAGAAAGTTAACCAGTTTCCTTAATCGAACGCGAGTTTTTTCCCCAGCGGAAGTGAGGCCTAAATTGCATGGGTGGCATGCTAGAAAGAGGTGTATCCACTAACAACTAGTAGGTGGCAGACTGGATGTGTGACCACGATAATTTGCGTTAGCTTCCGAAATATTTTATAACCAGCAGAAGACGAGCAGAGACCAGCGAAGACAACAAGATGTCACGTCATTCTGGACTTGTGCCAGACTGCCCAGGCTTTAGAAGCGAAGGGAAATCAAGATGAGTCGATGCCTTGAGGTGGCTCTGTTCGAGACACAAGAAAGTAACGAAGCGAGGAAAAACTAAGATGATACGATATCCCAAAAAGCCCCGTGCCAGATTCGTTAAAGTAGAGAAGCGAGGAAAAACTAAAATGGATCGATACGTTGAGATGACTCTTTGCTAATCTCGAGAAAGTTGAGAACGAAGCAAAATAGCAGAGAGGTTTTACAGAACCACACCGTCGGCCCTCAATGTGTGTATCTCGGCCATCTCCAACTCTCTCTCTCTCTCTCTCACTCAACCCATAAGTACATTTTGAGTTATAAAACTAAAAGAAAAGAAGCAGATTATATTTTTATACATCAGCGTTGCTGAGAATTAATTTTTATTTATTGCGGACTTTTTTTCTCATCTTGGTAGTTTTAGTGTTGTTTCTTCTTTCACTACGTTTCGGCCAAATTTCACCTCTGGCCTTCTTCAGGTGATTTACCGCGACCTCGGATAGGAATGCTGAGTCTTGTAACCGTATCCCCAGTAATTACTGCCTTCCATAGTTGTTGTCTATCGCACCACGTTTTTTGACCAAGTAAACCTCTGGCCGGCTTGGGTAGGATTTGAAACCGCTATCTTCTGACAATGCTCTGAATTTGGCCGAAACATAGTGAAAGAAGAAACAAAACAAAAACTACCAAGATGAGGACAAAAAGTCCGCAATAAATAAAAATTAATTCTCAGATTAAGAAGCCTCATCTCAAAATGATTCCAATTAAGATCAATGTTGCTGTCTTTCTCTGATATACGACAAGTCCTGGTGAAAAATATTGCAAAATATTTTACTCAGCGTGGTATTTTGTGAGGTACGGCTTTTCTGTTCATGGTTACCAGATGTCCATGTTCCATTCACTGGTGAATAGCAAAGGCAATTTGGGCTTCATGAAAAGTAAATAGTATAGTGAATGCTTTATGACCTTTTCCTGTTAAATATTCTCAGGCAATCTTATCTTTGATCTTACTTTAAGCGTGATGGTTACGTTTTGCCTTTGCTATGTATGAAACAGACATGCAACACTTATCAAATCCCAGTGCATACAAAGAGCCTCTGATATTCCCGGAATCGTTTACAATGTTTGAGAAGAGTTTACAGCAATGAGCTATATTCTGACAAACAAATATTGAAAATGAATTTTTATTTTTATATTTCTAGTAATTTTGAAAAGAAATCAATCTATCCACATGCATTACAAGCAAACTCACTCATATTCATCTCTCTTTCTCTCTCCCCGTATTTCTCTCTTTCTTACTTTCTTTCTTTCTTTCTTTCTTTCTTTATATATATATATATATATGTGTGTGTGTGTGTGTGTGTGTGTGTGTGTGTGTGTGTGTGTGTGTGTGAGTGTGTGTGTGTGTGTGTGTGTGTGTGTACGTGTATGTGTCTAGATATGGCTTAATAGTACCACTACAGTTCTTCTTCAAGGATAACAGTGGCTTTAACCAACGAAGGTTGATTAGCCATTAAACAAAGAAAGTACATACACACATATCTCTCTCTCTCTCTCTCTCTCTCTCTCTCTCTCTCTCTCTCTATCTATCTATCTATCTATCTATCTCTCCCTCTCACTTTCTCTCTCTCTCTCTGTTTATCTAACTGATTGGCTCACATTACAATACATATACGCCGTGAGATTGGTACATTGTTTCAAAATTACGAAAAATTGAAAAGTTATCAGATATATTTACGAAAATTACACGAAAATATTTAAAAATACTATTGATTAAATTTATTCAAAGAAATCGCCATTGGCTTCAAACACAAACTTCAGACAACTTCAAAATCTCCTGCAAGCCTTTCCGAGGTTGTCTTAGTTTAAATTTGTAAATGCTGCCATTATCCTTGTCTTCAGTTCATCTTTGGTGTTGTACTGTGTTTTCTTGGTCTCTCGTTCAACGATTACAATTTGGGGAGTTAGGAGACAAGATTTTTGCAGTGATGTGGTCGCAGAAATTGTCTCTCGGTTACCCTACTTATATAGCATACGACAGAGCCCTGTTGCCAGACGTAGGGTTTTCCAGCAGCCACCATCTTCATCCAAGCCAGAATTACCTTTTCCAGGCACTTAATGCGGGCCTCCGTTCTAATTCTGAGGCCATGTGGGAAGATGAATTGAAAAATAAAATCACCATTGACAGTAACCACCAGCCTTTGAGATTTGAAAAAGAAATCATCCAACCAGCGGTGGAGAGTGAGGGAAAATTTACTCGTCTTTTTTTTTTCTTTAACCAGACAGGTCGTCAGGCACCGATATTTGCCAGTGTTTCGCACCAGACAAGGCTTGACACAAGGTCAAAAGCCCGAAGGCCGATTAAAGAGGGAATAAAGGGGAGGGGGAGGTCAGGAACGAGCCGAAACTCGAACCCTGCTGCTCATCCGCTCACTTGGTGCAATGTGAGCCTGATGAGCCAAGCAGTTTCACGAACCCAAATGTGGGTCCGGGTTATGGCTTGAACTAAACAGCAAGGTCTAGAGCTATACATCGGTTCCTTTTACAGAGCCGCACTCTGGACCGAAGTCCAGAACAGGCTCCGGTGCGTTCTGCACCAGGCACATTACCAAAGAATTCACTAATGTCATTGTAGGTCATTATAAGTAACTTAAGAATCTTCAATGGCATACATTTGGGTTGTAAAAAGAATCAGTTTTCCTTTTCCTATATTTGAAGAGACACGTTTCATTTCGATTTTTAATTGCAAGTCATAGATTCACTATCATCATCATCATCATATCGTGCTGGCAGCACGGATATCCCTGACCCTCTCTCGCCACTCCTCCCTATCGTTCATCGCCCTAGGTAGGTCTTCAGGACAACAACCTGTATCCTCACATAGCTGCTGAATGTACGTTCGTGCTGGTCGTCCTGCTTTTGCGCGGCCGTGTGTGGGGATCCATAAGAGTACATCTCTTATGAGTTCATCTCTGCTTCTCCAGCAATGTCCTGCATGTCTGGTTCGCCTAACTTGAATAGATTTCGTGATAGGGGGCAGGTGGCCGTACAGTTGGTGTCTTGTGGGGTGTTGCTGCCAGGACTTGTTCAGGATTGCACGCAGCATTCTTGTGTAATTGCCATCTAGTTTCTTCTCCAGCCGTTTTGTTAGCGTCCATGTAGTGCAGCCATATAGCAGTATCGATGTGACCGCTGCCTGGAAGAAACTGCGTTTCATTTTGTCGGTTAGGTCTGATTTCCATATAATCGATAGCCTATTGATAGCTGTCCATGCTTTCGTTAACCTCGTTTCAATGTCCTTTTCGGTTGATTCGAAGCTGCTTCCTAGGTACGTGAATTTATCTACTAGTTTAAGTGGGGTTCCTTCTAGAGTGGAGATGTCCCCCGTTTGGTTATAGCACATATATTCCGTTTTGTGTGCATTAACATGGAGGCCTATGCTTGCTGCTGCTCGTTCCAAACTATGCAGAAGTGTTTCGGCTTGGTCAGGTGTATTTGCCAGTATCGCTATGTCATCGGCGTAGTCGGCGTCGGTAATTGTTGTTGCGGGGTATCTTCTGCTTCTTCTCTTCGTCAGTTCGAAGCCATTCTCTTTGATTTTGTCAATCGATGTTCTAAGTACATTTCTATTTCAAGCTATTCAGTTTAGTCTGACAGTTCTAATTCAAATAATTCATTTTAGCATAAAGTATTCAGTTTAGTTCTATTCAAACCATAGATAGGGCCCTATCAGATGCTACCATTCTGGGCCAGAGTGGACTTGGGAGCAATGGCAATGAGGGGGTACTCCACATTACCCAAAACTCCAGCATTACTGGAACCTTGCCATCAGATTGTTTAGTGTCATATCCAGGATATTCGTTGTGGGAGGTCCTTACCCCTCTGCAGAAAAGCAGTCGGTGTATTCTACAACCCCAGCTGACTGGGCAGACATGTAACTGGTTGCTGAATTAATTTTCTTTTGCCCTTTTCTTTGTGTATTCCTAATCCTTAATCCGTTGCATCAGTGACTACATTTAGTTGTAATCCGAGAGAAAGAAACATGATTATTGAACTGTGTTTACGGCTGCGACTGGTTATAATCCGATTCATGAATAGGGGATATCGTTGATTAGCCTGGATTATTAACTGGGAATTGACCCAGTAGTTTATTACTGGTTGCTCCTTTCAATTTCTTGTTTTATTACTTAATTCTTTTGATTTATCATATTTACCCAACCCCTCCACTCGGACACAAGGTCAATTTCTTTAAGCGGAGTTTAACAGGTTTGAATTCAGAGTTTTCCTTCTCCTAGACTAGTTGCCTCACCAAGGCTGAAGAACCTAGTCTGCCCTACTATTTATCCATAGTTAGAGGGAGAATAATTGGATTCATACCTTTCTCAAGGGTATTAGTGCTATGTGAAATGTAATCAGTCCAGGATTTGAACTCGTGTCGCCGTGTCCATTTCCTACGACGATAACCATTACACCACGGGCACCTCCAGTTCTTTTGATTTATAGACCTTTTTAGTCTATACGTTTCAGTCATGTCGACTCCACTTTTCCCCCAGCTATGATTTTGCATAGTATCAATATTATGCTATATTCATATCAAAATAACCCACAAAGGTTGATATGCCATTGATCAAAGAAAACAATATCAATACTTGTTTAGTCTTTATTACACGTTACTTATCAGTATCCACCGTGGTGAAATCGTCACCCATAAAAAAATGAACCCGGTCTATTGCTGCTTAACTTTATTGAACTTAAAAGAAATTATCTTAAAAGTGTGACTTAAACATAAATCCCATTTGCTAAGTTTAGTTGAGATCAGCTCAAGGACAGAAGACTGTTGTGCACAGTGAGAATGAAACTCTCAAACAATAGTCTGCTTACCTAGTTCTATAATCATTATACCACGTGAAACATTTTGTCATTTGCTAAACATAGCTTACTTTACAAGACCAGAAGTGTGGAGCACCCAGTGATAATTAAAATTAATAACGATGTCCTTCTAACCATTACACCACACATGGTGATCTTGTGAATTAATAAGTTCAGCTATGTCTACCACAAGGCCAAAAATATGGGGCACTCAGTTAGACGCGAACTCAATACCAATGCTCTGATAGCCAAGTTCAATAACCCTTATTCCACATGAGAAACTAGAGTCATTTACTAAGCTTGGCTTAGTTTCATATATGCCTTTAAGTTTGGAAAACTTTGTGAGGATTAAACTCATTAACAATGGTCTACTAGTCGTGTTCTCGAACCGCTGAATTACAAAAAGTGCTCTTTCTTTGTTGATCGTAACTGTCTTCTTGCTATGCTTTTCTTGTTATTCACCTATTTGTTTTTCTTCTTAGAGTTTTTCACATAAACGTTAGCTGACGGTCTTTCACTAAAGTTTGAGTGATAGCAAGTCTCCTAAAGTTTCCAGAACTCTTCTCGGTATTATATTCGATCTCAATAATGCTGTAGTTTAAATGGTATCCACCTGTCCTCTTATTTCCAAGTCCTTCAGTCCTTTTGCCAATCCTTTGGTGATTGTACCAAGATTACAAATTACTATTTGTATAACCGTCAACTTTATGTTTCACAGTTTTTCAATTCCCTCGCAAGATCCAGGAACTTATCCTTCTTTTCACTTTCTTTCAATTTTACCCTGTGTTCAGCTAGGAGAACAAAGTCAAGAATTCGGCATGTTCTATTTTTTCTTTTTTTTTTTGGCCGAGATTAGGTGATCTGTTTGTATCTCAAAATCCCTGAGAAGTTTAAGCGTCTCATTCTCCAGGACAGATGCTGGGTTGTGCGTATACCAGTTTTCAGTGTGATCAAATTTCATTTTCTTGTATGGTCAAGTTTCAATTTCCAGGTGATCACCTTGCCCACCCTGTCGTGTCTAGTCTTATACTCTATCTCAGCTAATTTGCTGCATTCGCTTATTATCATTATTATTATTTACTCCTTGAGAGTTTTTCAAATCAGCGTCAGCTGATAGTATTTATCATTATTATTGTGCCTTTTGTACTTTCTTTTTCTTTATTTTGGTTTTTGTATTTTTTTCTTCTCAATCATTCTTCTTCTTCTTCTTCTTCTTCTTCTTCTTCTTCTTCTTCTTCTTCTTCTTCTTCTTCTTCTTCTTCTTCTTCTTCTGTTTCCTCTAGTTCCACTTTCTTTCTTCTGCTTTTCATCTTATTCTTTTTTTCTTTTTTTTTCTTTTTCCCCCATCATATGCTCCTTCATTTTTATTTCATTCACTCCTGTCTCTTCTTCTTCTTCTTCTTCTTCTTCTTCTTCTTCTTCTTCCGTTCTTTTCCTGCTTCTCTGATATTTCATTTTGTTTCTTTCTTTCAAAAGATTCTCTCTTTATTTTTCTATCCTTTTCTTCTGCTTCAATTCCCCACTCCCACCTGTGTTGCTCTCCCGATCTCAGTCGTCACTCCGGTCACACCCATTGCTTACTCGTCACGACATCAGATTCCGTGACGCGAGAAATCGTGATTTTCGCAACAGTCAAGAAATTGTTTGAAGCAAAGCGTGCGAACTCAGTTTGTAGGGTCGGTGGTAGGGATGGAAGGGGGGTATATAATACTGAGTGGGGGTGATGAAGGTTGGATAGTGAATAAAACGAATGGAAACAGAAAAATAGAAGAAATTATTTGTTGTTCTTTTTTTTCTTTTATTGTTTGTTTTAATCAGTGTATGAAGGAATTAAAATTGAAGAAAGGGCTAAAAATAGCATGAACAAAATGATGTTTGAAAAAAGAATTATAAAATGTTTTGGTAGATTTAAAAAATTTAAAAATTTAATTTAATTTCCTTGAGCGTGAAAACGAATATATAACTCACATAGATGATAGTATTACCCCACCCCTTGCCTAAGTCAATCTATCCGCGGTTTCTCTTCTCGCATTTGTGTGATTTTATTTTTCGCGGTTGTGCTTTTCGCGGTTTAATTCTTCGCGGTTTTTCAGTTTCACTTTTTGCGATTTTACAGTTTCCCTTTTTCGGGGTTTTGCTATTTCGTTTTTATTTATCGTTTTGCTGTTTTAAGGTTTCGCTTTTCAGGGTTTTGTTGTTTCTATTTTACGTAATTTGTTCTTTCGCTTTTTTGCGTTTTTGAGGTCATGAGATTTCGCAGTTTACTGATTTCGTCTTTCACGGTCTTACGGTTTCACTTTTAGTAATTTTGCACCTTTACCTAAGCTATTTTTTTCTTTTCCATTCTTTTTTTTTTTTTTTTTTTTTAATGGTAATGATTTTTGTGGTTCGGCTGTTTCTCTTTTTCTCAATTTTTGTTGCTTCAAGGTTTTGGTTTTTGCGGTTTCGCTGTTTCTCTTTTTTGTGGTTTTGTTGGTTCAAGATTTTAGTTTTTGCAGTTTCGCTGTTTCTCTTTTTTGTGGTTTTGTTGCTTCAAGATTTTGGTTTTGCGGTTTCGCTGTTTCTCTTTTTTTGTGGTTTTGTTGCTTCAAGGTTTTGGTTTTCGCGGTATCGCTGTTTGTCGTTTTTGCGGTTTTGTTGGTTCAAGATTTTAGTTTTTGCAGTTTCGCTGTTTCTCTTTTTTGTGGTTTTGTTGCTTCAAGGTTTTGGTTTTTGCAGTTTCCCTGTTTCTCTTTTTTGTGGTTTTGTTGCTTCAAGGTTTTGGTTTTTGCAGTTTCCCTGTTTCTCTTTTTTGTGGTTTTGTTGCTTCAAGGTTTTGGTTTTTGCAGTTTCCCTGTTTCTCTTTTTTGTGGTTTTGTTGCTTCAAGGTTTTGGTTTTCGCGGTATCGCTGTTTCTCTTTTTTCTGGTTTTGTTGCTTCAAGGTTTTGGTTTTTGCGGTTTCGCTGTTTCTCTTTTTTGTGGTTTTGTTGCTTCAAGGTTTTGGTTTTTGCAGTTTCGCTGTTTCTCTTTTTTGTGGTTCGCTTTTTTCTTTTGCGATTTAAATCTTACTTTTCTGTCTGTGTTTTCTTTTCCGTTTTTTATTTGGTTATTTATTTGTTTATTAATTTACTTTTTTTTGAGGGGTCGGTTTTGCTGTTTTGCTTTTTATGATTTTATCTTTTGGCATTTTATAATTTTGCTGTTTCGCTTTTCTCGATTTTGTTTCGTATTTTTGAGGTTTACGATTTCACTTTTTACGGTTTCAGGCCTACTTTTAATACCAAAATAAAACTCATTATTTAACTGTTCCATATGGAATACTCAAAATGGAGCACTCGTCTGAATGCTCCCTGTCCTGGTCTTAGATTGTTTTCTCTTTACCGAGTGAAAAAGCCATGATAATAAACTCTTTTGTTCGCGTAAAATTGATATACAGGATGCAGGAGATTTACCTCTCACATTTTAAACTGTCTCCAGTGTAGTACATGTAAACTTAAGCAAATGAAAATGGTAGCTTTAATGTCATATTGTTTTTAGTTTGAAAAATTGTTTCCCATACAATGAGTTACGATCACACCTTGGACTGATTCCCACCTTGCGTTTGCCATGGAAACTTTTTTTTTTAAGACTAATGACTCAGTAATTGCTAAACAGAGCTTTCGTATCTATTTCATATTTCTTAGGATGCTGTTCCGGATTGAAAATCGATAATGCTATGGGTCCATCGACTAAAGGAAGATACCCCGAAGCGTTCGAACTCCAGAAAATGTCCGGACTGTGAGACAGTCAGAGCTGCAAATTCCTACACGTTCAGCCCCTTAGAATGTTTGTACTTTGAGACTGTCTGTTTGAATAACAAATGATTAGACATTAGCTAGATGGAGCTACCATTATCACTTGCCTAAGTTCATTTGCACCACCAAGGCGACGGTTTAAAATGCAGGATGTATTTCTATTGCTCTCTGTTTAAGTTAACTCGGAAAGTCATACCTCCGTTCATTTATCCCTTTTGAAAATTACAATATTCAGGGAGTATAGTAACGCTAGTGCATAAAGAAACATTTCAACCTTAAAGCACAATTGTCACACATTGCCACAGTCATTAGCTTTTCATTTTCACCAGTGATAAACATACTCTTAATACGATTGGTTCGGATGTTGGAGGTATAACAGTAGAGGTTGAACCTGCTTGTTGTCTTGAAACGCCGATTGCTAAGGTACATTAAGACAGGGAAAAGAAATAAGTAGGGAATTAATGGATTTGATAATGTTTAGACATTTTTGAAATATCATTAAACATTTAGATATTTTATTGTTTCATGACAAGTGGTGTTCTTCAGCTAAAGTGGCATGAGAACAATATAGGCGGTAGCAAACTTCGTTGATATTTTTTCCTAAAATGTAAAAAGTTGCCGATCATTTTCTGATGAAGTTTGTACGTAGTGAAGCATCAGAATTAATTCACTATCTTCTTCTTCTTCTTCTTCTTCTTCTTCTTCTTCTTCTTCTTCTTCTTCTTCTTCTTCTTCTTCTTCTTCTTCTTCTTCTTCTTCTTCTTCTTCTTCTTCTCTCTATATATATGTGATTATTAGGCAATAAAGTGTAGCGTTACGGCACCACTTAAGAGGTTGTAATGACACCCATTAACTATCAGCCTGATCCTGGCAACATGACCCAGGTAACCTCACTGACGAAAAAAAGCCAAACACAAAACGCTTCCGTTTGTTTTGTAAGTACGAAATTCATTTGTTGGCGGAAACCTTTTTTTAGCAATCAGTCCAAAATTGAGATAGAGAGAAAGAGGCTTGTACCTGCATGGTAGAGACAGGCAGTATACACGGGGAGACAAATGAGAGATGACACACGACTTTTGTTGTTTTTCTGCTCACCGGCTGTTTTATTCAAGATTGATTGTTGCGAAACTGTTCAATCTCTCTCTCTCTCTCTCTCTCTCTCACACACACACACACACACTCACACACACTCACTCTGCCTTCGCGTCTTCTTCCATTTCTTAGAATCAATCCTTGTATATTAATCTCTAAATTATTTATTACGTAATCAATCTTCCTAAAGTGACACGTAAGTAAAAGTTGGCGATCGTAGTCGAGGGCGACCAGAAGTCCACCTTTTCAATAGCTACTACACCGAGGTGTAGGGGAGGGTGATACTTCTTGCTCCACTTTACCCTTGATATGTACCTTGAATTACCGAGTGTTAAGCAAGGAGGTAACAAGTACCATTTTTAAAGTCTTTGGAAAGACGAAACTCGAGATTGAACCCAGGTCTCCCGGACCATTGGCGAACTCTCTACCCACTTAGCCAATAAACTACCTAATCAAAAATATCAGCTGATTCTAAACAAAGGGTTTATCTTTGAATATTTTCCTTTCCAAGTCGCAAATATCAACCGATTTAAACAAAGTGATTATCTTTGAATATTTTCCTTTCCAAGTCGCAAATATCAACCGATTTAAACAAAGGGTTTATCTTTGAATATTTTCCTTTCCAAGTCGCAAATATCAACCGATTTAAACAAAGTGATTATCTTTGAATATTTTCCTTTCCAAGTCGCAAATATCAACCGATTTAAACAAAGTGTTTATCTTTGAATATTTTCCTTTCCAAGTCGCAAATATCAACCGATTTAAACAAAGGGTTTATCTTTGAATATTTTCCTTTCCAAGTCGCAAATATCAACCGATTTAAACAAAGTGTTTATCTTTGGATATTTTCCTTTCCAAGTCGCAAATATCAACCAATTTAAACAAAGTGTTTATCTTTGAATATTTTCCTTTCCAAGTCGCAAATATCAACCGATTTAAACAAAGTGATTATCTTTGAATATTTTCCTTTCCAAGTCGCAAATATCAACCGATTTAAACAAAGGGTTTATCTTTGAATATTTTCCTTTCCAAGTCGCAAATATCAACCGATTTAAACAAAGTGATTATCTTTGAATATTTTCCTTTCCAAGTCGCAAATATCAACCGATTTAAACAAAGGGTTTATCTTTGAATATTTTCCTTTCCAAGTCGCAAATATCAACCGATTTAAACAAAGGGTTTATCTTTGAATATTTTCCTTTCCAAGTCGCAAATATCAACCGATTTAAACAAAGTGATTATCTTTGAATATTTTCCTTTCCAAGTCGCAAATATCAACCGATTTAAACAAAGGGTTTATCTTTGAATATTTTCCTTTCCAAGTCGCAAATATCAACCGATTTAAACAAAGGGTTTATCTTTGAATATTTTCCTTTCCAAGTCGCAAATATCAACCGATTTAAACAAAGTGATTATCTTTGAATATTTTCCTTTCCAAGTCGCAAATATCAACCGATTTAAACAAAGGGTTTATCTTTGAATATTTTCCTTTCCAAGTCGCAAATATCAACCGATTTAAACAAAGGGTTTATCTTTGAATATTTTCCTTTCCAAGTCGCAAATATCAACCGATTTAAACAAAGTGATTATCTTTGAATATTTTCCTTTCCAAGTCGCAAATATCAACCGATTTAAACAAAGGGTTTATCTTTGAATATTTTCCTTTCCAAGTCGCAAATATCAACCGATTTAAACAAAGGGTTTATCTTTGAATATTTTCCTTTCCAAGTCGCAAATATCAACCGATTTAAACAAAGTGATTATCTTTGAATATTTTCCTTTCCAAGTCGCAAATATCAACCGATTTAAACAAAGTGATTATCTTTGAATATTTTCCTTTCCAAGTCGCAAATATCAACCGATTTAAACAAAGGGTTTATCTTTGAATATTTTCCTTTCCAAGTCGCAAATATCAACCGATTTAAACAAAGGGTTTATCTTTGAATATTTTCCTTTCCAAGTCGCAAATATCAACCGATTTAAACAAAGTGATTATCTTTGAATATTTTCCTTTCCAAGTCGCAAATATCAACCGATTTAAACAAAGGGTTTATCTTTGAATATTTTCCTTTCCAAGTCGCAAATATCAACCGATTTAAACAAAGGGTTTATCTTTGAATATTTTCCTTTCCAAGTCGCAATTATCAACCGATTTAAACAAAGGGTTTATCTTTGAATATTTTCCTTTCCAAGTCGCAAATATCAACCGATTTAAACAAAGGGTTTATCTTTGAATATTTTCCTTTCCAAGTCGCAAATATCAACCGATTTAAACAAAGGGTTTATCTTTGAATATTTTCCTTTCCAAGTCGCAAATATCAACCGATTTAAACAAAGTGATTATCTTTGAATATTTTCCTTTCCAAGTCGCAAATATCAACCGATTTAAACAAAGGGTTTATCTTTGAATATTTTCCTTTCCAAGTCGCAAATATCAACCGATTTAAACAAAGGGTTTATCTTTGAATATTTTCCTTTCCAAGTCGCAAATATCAACCGATTTAAACAAAGTGATTATCTTTGAATATTTTCCTTTCCAAGTCGCAAATATCAACCGATTTAAACAAAGTGATTATCTTTGAATATTTTCCTTTCCAAGTCGCAAATATCAACCGATTTAAACAAAGGGTTTATCTTTGAATATTTTCCTTTCCAAGTCGCAAATATCAACCGATTTAAACAAAGGGTTTATCTTTGAATATTTTCCTTTCCAAGTCGCAAATATCAACCGATTTAAACAAAGGGTTTATCTTTGAATATTTTCCTTTCCAAGTCGCAAATATCAACCGATTTAAACAAAGGGTTTATCTTTGAATATTTTCCTTTCCAAGTCGCAAATATCAACCGATTTAAACAAAGTGATTATCTTTGAATATTTTCCTTTCCAAGTCGCAAATATCAACCGATTTAAACAAAGTGATTATCTTTGAATATTTTCCTTTCCAAGTCGCAAATATCAACCGATTTAAACAAAGGGTTTATCTTTGAATATTTTCCTTTCCAAGTCGCAAATATCAACCGATTTAAACAAAGGGTTTATCTTTGAATATTTTCCTTTCCAAGTCGCAAATATCAACCGATTTAAACAAAGTGATTATCTTTGAATATTTTCCTTTCCAAGTCGCAAATATCAACCGATTTAAACAAAGGGTTTATCTTTGAATATTTTCCTTTCCAAGTCGCAAATATCAACCGATTTAAACAAAGGGTTTATCTTTGAATATTTTCCTTTCCAAGTCGCAAATATCAACCGATTTAAACAAAGTGATTATCTTTGAATATTTTCCTTTCCAAGTCGCAAATATCAACCGATTTAAACAAAGTGATTATCTTTGAATATTTTCCTTTCCAAGTCGCAAATATCAACCGATTTAAACAAAGGGTTTATCTTTGAATATTTTCCTTTCCAAGTCGCAATTATCAACCGATTTAAACAAAGGGTTTATCTTTGAATATTTTCCTTTCCAAGTCGCAAATATCAACCGATTTAAACAAAGGGTTTATCTTTGAATATTTTCCTTTCCAAGTCGCAAATATCAACCGATTTAAACAAAGGGTTTATCTTTGAATATTTTCCTTTCCAAGTCGCAAATATCAACCGATTTAAACAAAGTGATTATCTTTGAATATTTTCCTTTCCAAGTCGCAAATATCAACCGATTTAAACAAAGGGTTTATCTTTGAATATTTTCCTTTCCAAGTCGCAAATATCAACCGATTTAAACAAAGGGTTTATCTTTGAATATTTTCCTTTCCAAGTCGCAAATATCAACCGATTTAAACAAAGTGATTATCTTTGAATATTTTCCTTTCCAAGTCGCAAATATCAACCGATTTAAACAAAGGGTTTATCTTTGAATATTTTCCTTTCCAAGTCGCAAATATCAACCGATTTAAACAAAGGGTTTATCTTTGAATATTTTCCTTTCCAAGTCGCAAATATCAACCGATTTAAACAAAGTGATTATCTTTGAATATTTTCCTTTCCAAGTCGCAAATATCAACCGATTTAAACAAAGGGTTTATCTTTGAATATTTTCCTTTCCAAGTCGCAAATATCAACCGATTTAAACAAAGGGTTTATCTTTGAATATTTTCCTTTCCAAGTCGCAAATATCAACCGATTTAAACAAAGGGTTTATCTTTGAATATTTTCCTTTCCAAGTCGCAAATATCAACCGATTTAAACAAAGGGTTTATCTTTGAATATTTTCCTTTCCAAGTCGCAAATATCAACCGATTTAAACAAAGGGTTTATCTTTGAATATTTTCCTTTCCAAGTCGCAAATATCAACCGATTTAAACAAAGGGTTTATCTTTGAATATTTTCCTTTCCAAGTCGCAAATATCAACCGATTTAAACAAAGGGTTTATCTTTGAATATTTTCCTTTCCAAGTCGCAAATATCAACCGATTTAAACAAAGGGTTTATCTTTGAATATTTTCCTTTCCAAGTCGCAAATATCAACCGATTTAAACAAAGTGATTATCTTTGAATATTTTCCTTTCCAAGTCGCAAATATCAACCGATTTAAACAAAGGGTTTATCTTTGAATATTTTCCTTTCCAAGTCGCAAATATCAACCGATTTAAACAAAGGGTTTATCTTTGAATATTTTCCTTTCCAAGTCGCAAATATCAACCGATTTAAACAAAGTGATTATCTTTGAATATTTTCCTTTCCAAGTCGCAAATATCAACCGATTTAAACAAAGGGTTTATCTTTGAATATTTTCCTTTCCAAGTCGCAAATATCAACCGATTTAAACAAAGGGTTTATCTTTGAATATTTTCCTTTCCAAGTCGCAAATATCAACCGATTTAAACAAAGTGATTATCTTTGAATATTTTCCTTTCCAAGTCGCAAATATCAACCGATTTAAACAAAGTGATTATCTTTGAATATTTTCCTTTCCAAGTCGCAAATATCAACCGATTTAAACAAAGGGTTTATCTTTGAATATTTTCCTTTCCAAGTCGCAAATATCAACCGATTTAAACAAAGGGTTTATCTTTGAATATTTTCCTTTCCAAGTCGCAAATATCAACCGATTTAAACAAAGTGATTATCTTTGAATATTTTCCTTTCCAAGTCGCAAATATCAACCGATTTAAACAAAGGGTTTATCTTTGAATATTTTCCTTTCCAAGTCGCAAATATCAACCGATTTAAACAAAGGGTTTATCTTTGAATATTTTCCTTTCCAAGTCGCAAATATCAACCGATTTAAACAAAGTGATTATCTTTGAATATTTTCCTTTCCAAGTCGCAAATATCAACCGATTTAAACAAAGTGATTATCTTTGAATATTTTCCTTTCCAAGTCGCAAATATCAACCGATTTAAACAAAGGGTTTATCTTTGAATATTTTCCTTTCCAAGTCGCAAATATCAACCGATTTAAACAAAGGGTTTATCTTTGAATATTTTCCTTTCCAAGTCGCAAATATCAACCGATTTAAACAAAGGGTTTATCTTTGAATATTTTCCTTTCCAAGTCGCAAATATCAACCGATTTAAACAAAGTGATTATCTTTGAATATTTTCCTTTCCAAGTCGCAAATATCAACCGATTTAAACAAAGGGTTTATCTTTGAATATTTTCCTTTCCAAGTCGCAAATATCAACCGATTTAAACAAAGGGTTTATCTTTGAATATTTTCCTTTCCAAGTCGCAAATATCAACCGATTTAAACAAAGTGATTATCTTTGAATATTTTCCTTTCCAAGTCGCAAATATCAACCGATTTAAACAAAGGGTTTATCTTTGAATATTTTCCTTTCCAAGTCGCAAATATCAACCGATTTAAACAAAGGGTTTATCTTTGAATATTTTCCTTTCCAAGTCGCAAATATCAACCGATTTAAACAAAGTGATTATCTTTAAATATTTTCCTTTCCAAGTCGCAAATATCAACCGATTTAAACAAAGGGTTTATCTTTGAATATTTTCCTTTCCAAGTCGCAAATATCAACCGATTTAAACAAAGGGTTTATCTTTGAATATTTTCCTTTCCAAGTCGCAAATATCAACCGATTTAAACAAAGTGATTATCTTTGAATATTTTCCTTTCCAAGTCGCAAATATCAACCGATTTAAACAAAGGGTTTATCTTTGAATATTTTCCTTTCCAAGTCGCAAATATCAACCGATTTAAACAAAGGGTTTATCTTTGAATATTTTCCTTTCCAAGTCGCAAATATCAACCGATTTAAACAAAGGGTTTATCTTTGAATATTTTCCTTTCCAAGTCGCAAATATCAACCGATTTAAACAAAGGGTTTATCTTTGAATATTTTCCTTTCCAAGTCGCAAATATCAACCGATTTAAACAAAGGGTTTATCTTTGAATATTTTCCTTTCCAAGTCGCAAATATCAACCGATTTAAACAAAGTGATTATCTTTGAATATTTTCCTTTCCAAGTCGCAAATATCAACCGATTTAAACAAAGGGTTTATCTTTGAATATTTTCCTTTCCAAGTCGCAAATATCAACCGATTTAAACAAAGGGTTTATCTTTGAATATTTTCCTTTCCAAGTCGCAAATATCAACCGATTTAAACAAAGTGATTATCTTTGAATATTCTCCTTTCCAAGTCGCAAATATCAACCGATTTAAACAAAGGGTTTATCTTTGGATATTTTCCTTTCCAATATTCCGAAACGTTTATTATTTTATGTCGTATATTCCGAAGTAATAACTTGTAAACAAATGACAAAATGAAAATTTTGCAAATCAGTTTTAAATTGAGGGATTACATTTTTTAAAAATTAACTGCAGAAAGGATTAACTGAAATCCTTATTTATTTTAAAAAGGAACTATATTTCCCGTAACATCTCTGCACTCCTTGTAATTATGGGTAAATAGTCGATCAGACTGGGTAATTTCGCTTTGGTAAAGCAATCATTCACGACGCCTTCAGCATTCAACATCACACAAACCCGTCTGACCCGAAAATCACCACTCCTCCTACATTCAACCTTTTCAACACCAACGTTTCTCCGTCCCTATCGACATAAACTTTGGTTGACCGTGTAAATCCGTGACTCGCCCCAACCAACAAAAATACTGGAACATTTTACTTCTCATTTTTCACTATCATTCCACTCACATCTAATTTTCAAACTTAACTCGTTCCTGTCAATGCAACAACGAACATTTTCTTCTCAATTTCACAGATATTTTTATATTTCATAACATAATTGTTTGAACTTTTTGTTTCTTTTTTGTTATATAATCGTTAAAATTTTCACTTGTGTTCTTGTTTGATTTGCAACTCTGTGTTTTCTCCTTTCCTTGCAAACATACGCTTCTTTATAACAATGTTTTTTTTTTTAATTAAGAAATTGAAAATATTAAAAAAAATTAAATTTCTTTTCTCACCAGAAGCAATGTAAACCTGCCTAATCATATTCAAATACAAAACGGTATTCCTTTCGCCATCCGAAAAGGGTCACCATAGACATAAAAAAAATATTATAATGAAACCACAAAACTGAATTGTCACGATATACCTGAAATAAAATTATAATGCAACCACAAAATTGGATTTTTTTAATTTTATTTTATATACTTCCCGCTCCCAGGGGTTGAGCACTCTCACGAAAGAATTAACGGTTGCCACTCGCGTAATGCAAAGCCCTTCTTTAGAATTGAGCATTCGGTAGCTGTTAGCGTAAAATGTACACAAATGCCAATATTTAATTCATATACGTTAAATTATCTTGCTTACGTTGGAATTTCTTTTGGCTGTGTTATTATGATTTCGCAGTCCATCGCTTTAACCATTACACCACGAGGCCACCAATTGTGACATTATGTTATCGGGCTGATGTAAAGTTGGTCGGGTTTCGATCTCAGCTACACCGATGAGTTGTAATATAACGAAACAGTCTGTCTGTGGATGACAGTATATATACTTACGTTACTTCAAGTTTCATGTAGTATGCAAATTTCCGTCTCATCATTCTGCACACTATAAGAACGTATATTGTGGATAAATCTGATCCATTATCATATTTTGTTTGTTTGTTTGGGTTTTATGGCATATCAAACTTTGTGGGTTATTTTATGCAAAATCCATTTTTATACAAATAATCAGTTCTATTTTAAATAATTCAGTTTAGCATGAGTACATAGTTTAATTGTCAAAAATATTTCTAATTCAAGCTATTCAGCTGAGTCAAACAGTTCAAATTCAAACAATTTAGTTTAGTATAAGTATAGTTTTTGTTTACACATGTTAAACATCAACATAGTTCTATTTTAAATAATTCAGTTTAGTGTAAGTACAATTACAATATCAAAAACAGCTCTATTTCAAACAATTCAGTTTAGCATAAGTACGCAGTTTACATTTCAAGCAATTCAGTTTAGCATAAAATTTACTTCTCTTTGACCCATAGATATGACCCTATCAGGTGCTACCACTCAGGGCCAGATTGGACCCGTGAGCGATGGCAATGAAAGGAAGCTCTGCATTCCCCTAAGCTCCAGCATTACTTGAACTTCACCGTTAGATTGTTTAGTGTCATATCTAGGACACTCATTGGGGTGATGTTTTACCCCTCTGCAGAGGTGCAATCGTTTAACTCTGCAGTTCCAGCCGTCTGGGCAAATGGTATTTTGGCTTCCATTTAGGATGAACTGAAGATATCTACGAAGATATCGAAATTTATGATGACTGAAAATTTGAATTTGGTACTTACGCAAATCCATAAAAATCTCCCCTCAAGTAAAAATTGTACTCAAACTTTACTTTCTTCATTCATAATATTTAAAGAGTATTAAGCTAGTACAAACCCCGTTACTAGAGGCTGTTTCGGCTGGATTGATGGTTGCATA
This sequence comes from Sepioteuthis lessoniana, assembly GCA_963585895.1. Lineage (NCBI taxonomy): Eukaryota > Metazoa > Mollusca > Cephalopoda > Myopsida > Loliginidae > Sepioteuthis > Sepioteuthis lessoniana. Next base: position 39,135,571 of record OY757933.1, on the reverse strand, counting down.
GATATATAAAGGCGCACTTATTGTAACGTTGATCACCGTAGGAAATAGAATCAGCGACCCAATTTCAAATCCTGGACTAGGCTAATGTGCCTCTCTATGCACTAATGTCCAGTTCTCCCCCTAGGCATGAGTAAATAGTTGGGTAGGGTGAATTATTTAGCCAAGGTTAAGCAATAATGGTTGGTAGCTTGCTTCCTTGATGTTTTATAGCATATTAACCCTTGCGGTTCATTTAATCCAAATCCTTTTAGAAGGAATGGTCAAATAGGTAAAGATGAAAATAAGAAATTTAGCTTACACAACCGATTTGCCGAATAGAAATGGGGAATATCAAGCAGATTTTCCACTCGAGAAAAGTCTTTCATGCCGAAACACAAAATTAAAAAAAAAGAAGGAAGGGAAAACTCCAAATAACGTTAAATCAAAACTAGATGATATATTCATGATCAAGAAGTGTTACATAACTCTCTGAACTATGAGGAATTCTCCAGTTTTGAAAGAGTATACCCCGATCTCGGAATCGTCTCGGCAAAGATACGCCTGCGTCTACGCAGAAATAAGAAACAAACAGTGATAAGCACACGTTTCGACTGGTTCTTACTTACCAACAAAAATATAAACAGCAGATATATGGTAACTGTAAGAAAAAAATTCTGGAGACATCTAAAACACATAATTTGCATGAAGAATATAAAAACTTTATTACTGCTCACATAGTGTTATGGAATAGCCGAGGGATTTCGGTTCATGCCTTTGAGTTTAGTTAGGCTGAGAACCTTTCGGCTCAGCACATGGGTTAGTTAGGTGCAACATTGAGGCAGATGTTAACGCGGGCGCGCGCGGGCGGATGGAGGTGTCACTCAGATGTCATAATAGTCCGAGACGAAACAGGGTGCGGGTGATGTCACGTCCGGAAGCGCGCGGAGGTTTGTGTGAGAATTTGAAGAAAGTCAGAGTCGGGTACTAGACGCCAAACGAGAAGGATCGACTCTTGGAGGTGAATGTGCGCCCTATGGGGGCCACTCGAGTTGGGAGCCAAATGAATAAGACAGCATAGAAGATTGTGTCTCTCCTCCTTACGTCGAGACCTTTAACTCAAAGTTAATAAAAAGGTTTCGTATCTGAACAAGAAGTCATTACGTGTTTTCGAATTTCGAGATTCATATGTTCTATCGTTATCAACATTCGATGTCCATTTCACCCATTTCGCACATGGCCATATTCGATAATAAAATCGATAAAATTAGGAATTTTATATAAGATAGATGATAACATGGCACACAGTAAATTAAGTGAACGCTGGATATAGCATCTCAAGAGCAAAACTAAAAGCTACTAACAAAGAAGAAAGACTTCATAATTGGAACGAACATTTTGAGAATCTGCTCGGAAACCCATTTCTCACATGGCCATATTCGTGTATATGGCTATGTAACAATAGAAACAGCGGTAAAGTTCATACCAACTATACCAATAACTAAAAGAAGGGTCCCATGGGAGCTACTAGTAGTTAAGAAGAACCGAGATAAGTTTTAAAAAACATCCTTACTAAAAAAAAAGAAAGGGACCCAGCAAATACCAACTCGCTGAAACTTAAGAAAGCCTTGAGAGAGAACTAACCAACACATACAAAACAAACAATCAATTAGAATACATTCAAAGCAAAATCGATAAAATTAGGAATTTTATATAAGATAGACGATAACATGGCACACAGTAAATTAAGTGAACGCTGGATATAGCATCTCGAGAGCAAAACTAAAAGCTGCTAACCAAGAAGAAAGACTTCAGAATTGGAACGAACATTTTGAGAATCTGCCCGGAAACTCTCCAGAAATCACTAACAAACCTATCCAAAAAATTGCTAATGACCAACGAGAGGCCAAATTAGGACAATTTAAGGAGGAAGGACTTGATTCAGTTTAAAATTAGACCAGTTCCCATAACTCGGTAGCTACAGCTTATCTACCAAAAGTAATGTCAATATATGATTGGTGAAGGTGTGGAATACTACTTATAAGCTATCGATCAGAGGAAAATCTAATCTATCTGATAAAATAAATGATATTTCTTCCAAACTGAAACTGAGTCTATAATTCTATATGGATGCACCACTAACAGAACGCATAAAGAAAACGCCTGATGGGAACTACACACAAATGCTATATGCTATTTTGGTTAAATCCTGGAAGAAGCCTCTCTCAAAAGAACAACTCTAAGGCCACCTACCTCCCATCACAAACACCATTCATGTTGAGCGAACGAGTCATGCTGTGCACTGATGGAAAAGCGAGGAAGAACTCATAAGCGACGTTCTCTAATGGACTGCTGCAAATAGATGTGCCAGTGTTGGCAGCCAAGCCAAAAAATTACATCAGTTCTGTACGGACACAAGCTAGAGGTTATACTGGGAACGATAAATCGTAGGTATAGATGGTGAGAGAGAAAAAGACTGAGATAAAGAGAGAGAGTCGGGAAATTTAGAGCTGTCAAGGACACTTGATGATGATGATGATGATGATTAATATATGCCATGTAAGCTATTAGTTTGTTGGTAACTTCTTAAACGAGTTGTAAGAGCTCACTCTTTGCACACAGTTAATGGGTTTTAGGTATTCCTATACAACAATAGTAATTCTATTTAATATTAATCATTTATTGGCTTCAAGTATTGCTATTTAACATTGATAATTCAATTGATCAATTACTACTATGTAATATCAATAGTTTGAATACATCGCAATGGTTTTTAAAAAAAACTTATAATAATAAACATTTATAAATGATTGAACAATTTTCTTAGACCTCCGTTTAAACATTGACCAAGTATCCATGTGGAAGAGTTATATATATATATATATATATATATATATATATATATATATATATATATATAGTATTATTCGGTTTAGCTAATCCGGAGTTGGGAGTAATTCCATCAGGACAAAAAAAAACATTCAACAGCGAACATTTAAATTTTCCTGTTTGCTCAATGTAACAGACATTACAGAGCAATAATTTCTTTTAAAAAAAACAAAAAAACGGTCACGTTAGGATTATAAATTTATTTTATCTGAAGAAGTCCTGTTATTTTTGGGGGGTGTTTTTGATTTATATGAAAACCCATAACAGGATGGAAATAAACTTATAATCCTAATGTGACCGATTTTTGTTTTTTCTTAAAGATATATATATATATATATATAACTTTAAAAATGTATATGCATATAGAGTTGTATATATAGGGAGAGAGTTGTATATATATATATATATATAGAGAGAGAGAGAGAGAGAGAGTTGTATATGCATATAGAGGGAGTTATATATATATATATACATATACATAATTTTAGAAATGCATTTATTGATAGAAATATGATAACTGACATTTCTGAATAATATTTTCCCGCTATATAGAAAGAGAAAAATTAATTTAATTGAAATAATAGATTTTAAATTCATGGGAATAATTATGCTAATGTATATCACTAACCCAGCAGCTGAGATAGAAACCTAAGGTCTCCCAGCTACGTTTCAAATGAACTAACCAACCGATACGCTGTGCACACGGCACGAAGTTGATGGGTCTCGTCTTATGTTTACGAGGATCACGCAGCTTCGTCATATTTCGTGATTAGGAATCACGTGATAGGTTGTTCTCTTCACGATAAAATGGCAGAAGAAGAAGAAGAAGAAGAAGAAGAAGAAGAAGAAGAAGAAGAAGAAGAAGAAGAAGAAGAAGAAGAAGTGGGAAAGAGACTGGAAGATGAGAAGAAACCAAACGTTTGTGCGTGTCAAAGATGTTGAGGATACGTTAAACGTTATTTGCATGATCGTTCTTGCTTGGTCTAGAGTAGTTCCGACTTAATGGAGTTGCTAGTTCGCTCCACAGCTCCAATTATTGGTTGGTTGAGTTTTATGGCTTATCAAACCTTGAAGGATATGTAAAGCCAAATCCTCTTCACACACACACACACACACACACGTATATATATATATATATATATGTATAGTTTATAAGTAATATTTTAACAAACCAGTTAAATGGTTTCGAGTATTGCTATGTAGCACAAACAATCCAACATGTCATTTGCTAACACTTCTGGCTCATTGGCGAATGGGTAGAGTGTTCGCCACTGGCTCGGGAGACTGGGGTTCCATCTCGAGTCATACCAAAGATTCAAAAATGGGCACTTGATATCTCCTTGTTTAACACTCAGCATTATGTAAACGTTACCCCCTCACCCCCACCACATTATCTCAGTCTTCTAACCATGTCCACTTCTTACGCCGGCCGGTGATCAACTAGTGGTTCGAGGGGGTAACGCACATTTCTTTACCTGCACAAAATACGATCGAGGGAACGGAGAAAATAGAAGGACAAACGAACAAACAAAGCTTGGGGTTAACCAAGAGCAGAGGAAGGTATGCAACACATTGCATTCCCGATAGCAGATATGGACTAACGCTAGCGTGGGTTACTAGCGAAAATTCCACAATGCTACTGGAATCAGACTCATCTTGACTCACTCTCGCTGGACCCTATCCCATGCTGTCTCGCCTCTCTGCTCCGGTGTCCGGTGTTGACCGCCCCTGTCCGTGGATCCACGCCAACCTCTGCTGTTCGCCTCTCTGCTGTCCAGCCGCCAACTGCCCTCTGCTGGGTCGCGTCGTCAACTCCCCCTTGCGTCCAGCGCCAACTGCCCTCTCTGCTGTCCAGCCGCCAACTGCCCTCTCCTGGATCGCGTCGTCAACTCTCATTCGCGTCCCCTTACCACTTCCGGATACGGCGAGATTTCATGTCCAAGAATCCTTTGTCTGGTTTCGCGCCAAAACAGACTCGTCTGCTTTGGCGGCCTACCCACATAGTGCTACATTATAAGGTACGTATCAAGGGTAATGTGGAGCAAATCAAGGAAAGAAGTAGCGCCTTTTCCAATACCACAGTGTAGTAACAATTGAAAGAGGAACCTTCGGATCCCCCTCGACTACGGTTGCCAACTTTACTTACTTTATTTAGACCCTAAATAGACCCTATCATTGGCAAACACTCTACCCTCTATGCTAACTGGCCGGTTATATACAGGATGTCACAAGAGTCATGAGACCCATGTAACTGTTAATAAGAATGTTGTGTTCTTTTTAACAACTATTACTCCTCAATTCAAATGCTTTGGAGGTGCCCGTGGTGTAATGGTTATCGTTGTGGGAAATGAAGACGGCGACACGAGTTCAAATCTTGGACGAGACTGATTGCATTTCACATAGCACTAATACCCTTGGGAAAGGTATGAATCTAATTATTCTCCCTCCAGCTATGGGTAAATAGTAGGGCAGACTAGGTTCTTCAACTAGTCCAGGAGAAGGAAAACTCTGAATTCAAACCTGTTAAACTCCGCTTAAAAACTGACCTTGTGTCATATCCTGCCCGAGCGGAGGGGTTGGGTAAATATGATTCAAATGCTTTGGACAAGAACGGAAAAATATTATGTATGACTACTTATTTAAAGACAAAATCATTCAAAACTGTGCAAGGAAAATTTTGCAGGAAGTTGAACTTAACAATTATCCCAAGAAAAGCCAAATTTACCGTTGGGTACACAAATTTCAAACCACAGAGTCAGGAAAGAACCTAAAAAATGTTAAAAAATCCCAGATTTGGCATGAAGTTGACCGTAAGATGTACTGACAATGTGGATGCGATGAGAGATTCTGTCGGAAGGAGTCTGAAAAAGTCTCTCCGAAGACGTTCCCAAGAATTAGGTCTTTCACGTGCACTGTAGGATAAATTCAACCAATTTCTGTCCTTGTCATCTGGTTTTACCTTTCTTAAGTGATATGATTGCTTTTAAGACTCAAATCAAAGATGACTTGATGCAATAGGAATTATCATATTAATAGGCTGCATTTATTTTGAGATATCCTATTTGCCAACCGTAGTCGAGGGGGATCCGAAGGCTTCTTTTTCAGCAGCTACTCGACCAAGGTGTAAGGGGGTGCTATTCCTATCTCTGGATTGCTTCGCTTACCCTTGATCCATACATTATAATACTGGGTGTTTAGCAAGGAGCCATCAAGTACCATTTTTTAATCTTTATTATGACTCGACCTGGGATTGAACCCCGGTCTCCGGGGTTATATACATATTTGTATATATACAAGTATAAGAGATGCACTTAGCGTAATGGTTATCGCCTTAGGAAACATAATCGGTGACTCGAGTTAAAATCCTGACGACATTCTTTGGGTTTCACTTCATTGCACTCAGGATAGATGTAGATCCATGTTATTCCTCAACCATGAGAGAATTGGTTATATAACCTTGGTAATGCAACCAGCGTATGAGAAGAAAAATTCAAAGCAACTGTAACTCGTTTAAAAATTGACATTATGTCACTTTCTAGCCGGAGGAATTGGATATATATATACGAGGAGCATTAAATAAGTTTCCAGACTTTTTTCTTATGGGCACTTTTATTCATAGTACACACATGAAACTCTAGTCCCATTCGAAGTAATCTCCTCCGGCTGCAGTACACTTATTGTACCGTTCCAATAACTTTGAAGGCCCAATGGAGTCCTCTTGTGTGAGCGTATCAATGACCTTTGTCACAGCTTCTTTCATCCCCTCAATTGTCCCCTAACGACAGCCT
>OY757933.1:39103918-39123918 GCA_963585895.1 Sepioteuthis lessoniana | reverse complement strand
ATCTATCGACTGAAGTTACTTTCATTCATGTCATTTGTCGTTTTTAACGTTTTTCTTTCTTACGATCTTTGTTTCTTTGCATCTATCTTTATATCTATCTATCTATCTATCTATCTATCTATCTATCTATCTATATATATATATATATATATATATATATATATATATATGTATATGGACGGTCCATGTCACGTAATGATTGAACTGCGGCTCCGAAGAAAGAAAGTTCGGCTTCAGTAACGTTATTACCTTCACTAATATCCTTGGGAAAGGTTTTAACGATTTTATACATCAGGTTATGGGTTAAATACAATCACTGCTGTTCTTATACAATGATTCTTTGGCATTGAAAAACTCACAAAGTTTTAAATGCCATTAAGCAAAAAACCAACAAAACTAACAAAGAAATATATATATATATATATATATATGTGTGTGTGTGTGTGTGTGTGTGTGTGTGTGTGTGTGTGTGTGTGTGTATTAGATCGTTCAAAAAATCTGTTTTCGTGTATGCCAGGGCTTATTGATATTTCTACTGTAACAACATTTAACATAAAAAAGATATTGATGATTCCAAGAAAATTCAAAAAATACTGCAGGGCAAAACATTTGAGATATATGATAAAAAAATAACGAAATTTTCAAGTAACAATTTCGAAAAACAACAAAAATAAACCAAAAACTAGATAAATACCTGGATCTTCCAAAAGAGCGAGAAATGTTGTGGAACACGAAATTAACAGTAATACAAAGTGTAGTTAGTGATCTTGGAACAATATTCCCAAAAATCTGTAAAAGAGAGCAGGTTTTGAAGGAAGAATCGAAAGCAGGCAGATTACATAACTGTCAAGATCTGCTAGAATGGTTAGAAGAGTTATTGAGACACCAAGAGACTTGTTGTCACTTCGTCTCCTATGAAAAACCAACAATTAGAGCTGGTTTGAAAAACCCTCAAGAAATATGGATTTTTCAATTGGCAAACTAAAGAAATTGGATCTTAGATTACCGGACATGGCTACACAGAGGAAACCTAAAAAGGGAAAGTGAATCACTATTAATCAGTTAACTATATCAATTAAAGTTGGCGACCATAATCGAGGGTGACCCGAAGGTTACCTTTTCGCTACTTACTACACCAAGGTGTAGGGGAGGGCGCTACTCCTTTCCTTTGATTGCTCCACTTTACCCTTGATCCTTACCTTATAATGCTGAGTGATAAGCAAGGAGGCATCAAGTACCATTTTTGAGTCTTTGGTATGACTCGACCTGGGGTTAAGCCTAGGTCTCTTGAGCTATTGGCGATCACTCTAACTATTAATAGTTCAAAACAATGCCATAAGCATTAATTATGCCGAAACAAAAATTGATAATACGCAAAGTAATAGCAAATATTAGTTTGTGGTGACAGTCTTAATTAGATAATGACATAACTATCTTTTTAAGTTATCCATGGCCCACTGATAAATATGGCCCCATAATTCACATTTACAGGCTGATTTCTAACAGGCTGACTTCTTTTATTGTCAATCTGAAAAAAATTAAGATTGTTCAAAAGTACATGAATATATTTTTCCAGAAAATTAATAATGAAATAATAAAATATTTTAAGCAAACAAACAAATATTAATAAAAAAATATATACAAAAACGTAAGTAAAAGGAACTTAACATTTTCTCTTTAAAATGGATTTTCTTTGGACCTTTGCCTTTTTTAAAAACATTCCACAGTATTCTTTCGAACTTCATCTGAAGAAATCTTTTGTTTATTACTGTAAAATATATTTACAACAACTTTTTCAATGTGTTTTTCACATGTAAAACTATATTTTGGAGAATATATTCCCAAAACTTGTTCTGCAGACACTCTTGTTATGGATTCATGATTTTTTACTATAAATTGATCTGCATATTCAAGTTTCGCAGAACAAACACAAACAAACTCCGCCATTTGTCTAGATAGATTAAGACCTCCTCGAGAAAGTAAGTAAAAGTATTCCTTATCTGTAGCCTTACCACTATCATTGCTTACCATGATCAGGGAACACATTTCACATTGAAAATGTTTAATTAGTTTATTTGTGATATATCCAGAAATTGTATATATTACTTCTGTCTGGTGACAAGAAGAGCTTATTTCTGATTCATGCTGGGCCAAAATGTTAAGTATTTTGTCATTTTTTTGAACTGGCTTGAGGTTTTCCTCCCAAAAGATGATGTTTTGTTTTAAAAGAGACCGACAGGTCAATATTCTCTCAGTACTCAATATTTCTTGAAGACTCATCAAAAATCTCCCACCACTCATCTGTCGATATTGGAAAAATCTATTTTCAAGAGGGCCACTTTGAAACCTATGGGTAAAAATGAACTCATACCCTTCATCTAAAAGTTCTTGCATAAGCATAGCCTGTCCTCTCAAAGTTATAACAAAAGTTTTGGAAGTTTGCTTTGTCAGACAAAAATCTGAAATTTGTGCCCAAGACTTAATCAATCAGATAATCTTTTGTAGAAATCAATTTTTCCATCATCTAAAAATTGTTCAAAAATTAGGTGTGAGCTTTTTTTCTTGAATTTGCTATTGTCCACCAGCATGATATCAATCTAAGGAAGTTTGACATGTCAGCTCGATCAGGAAAATAGTTCTCATAAGATGCAATAGTTATCTCATGAAAAATGGCAACAGCTAAATTAACATTTTGTTTATTGTCACTAGGATGCAATGGTTTGAATGTTAGCTTTGGAGCCTTGCAAAATTTAGCATTTAGAGCATTACCTTTGTTTTATACTTTGTGTAAGTCAGACCAAGTTATATATCCCTCCTTAGAGGAAACAGAAATATTTGAGATCTCAAATGTAAAAGCAGGAAATACAAATTTCTTTTTGTTCAGTAAACTATTACGAATATTTTTTAAATAAATGAACAGAATAAAAAAAAACAGAAATATTTTGGGGGGAGAATTAGAAAGAGTTATATAATGCGTTTTGTCCCCATCAAATTCATCAAGTAAAATGTTAAAGGCATTCACATTGGCTGAATGATTATCTGCAACAACAGCCCTAATAAAATATCCGGAATTTATCTGGTGAAAATACATTTTAGGATTTCCTGAGAAAGCCACTTACCATTTACTGTTACTTCAGCACAGGCTTAAACAACTGACGGTACTGTTTTATTAGACCAGTAATCTTGAATACCATTATTCCTTTATAAAGCTCATCATTTTCATTTGCACCAATATACTCCCGACCGTGTTCCTTTTTGAATGTGCATTTCATCAACAAATAAAACACAGTCCTTAAAAAGATAACCTTTTTCCAAGAGTTTTTACTGCTGTAATTGATCCCACACCACCACTTTGGATTTTTTCTAATAAAGAAAAAGATGGTAATGGAAATTTCTCCAGAAGTAATTTATAAGCTTGCCTTGATGTATCGCCCAGTAGTAAGACATAACGTATTAGGTCTGCAGAAAATGGAGGACGGCCTTTTGATTTATAATGTTGTCTTTTTTTGTAACTCATTTAAAATCGAGTATGGGTCTTCTTCCACTACGTTTTCGATGTAGGTTGGAAAATTTTCTAACATGCTAAATTTTGTAAGCTAAGCATTATTTACATGTATAAACCATTGTAGTAATTGTATAGGGTTTCCATTACATTGGAGTTGGACATGAAGGTTTCGGTCAATACGAATACATTCTTTTATAGATGGAAAATGTGTTTCGATGTCAAAGACTATTCTATAAATTAGAATATAATCTTCATGTTTTTTTAAATTCAAAACCAGCGAGACAACATTTCGCAGTCAATTGGGTAAAATCCGTTTTAGTGTCAGTTGAAAGAAAATCTTGTAATTCATCTTTTTCAATTCGTCGTTGCTTTGGGGGTTTTCTAAAATCTGTTTGAGTCGACAAAAGAGATGGTTTTATTATTTTTTCTGACTGTATTGTTGGTATTGGTCGTAAATTCCAATTCAATTTGCTTTTCTTACCTTTCAAAATATATTTATCCACAAAATGTTTGATGCATTTTTCGTAGGAAACCAATTATTTCGATCAACAAATTTTATCCATTTTTCGGTAAGATCAGATTTTCCAAGACGAAAAGAAAATGTGAAGACTTTTTCACTGTTAGTATCTTATCCACTAGAACTGTCAAATGCCTCACATTTGTTAATCATTTTTTGTTAAACAATAATATCACAAAAATACTTTAAAATTCAATATCTAAATGCAATTAATGCGTTAGCAAAAATATGTAATATGGAGTTTCAAAAATAAAACATCGCTTACGCAGTTGAAAATCATTCAAGCGAGATCACTCTTGATTGCTTATTATCTATTGTTTTAATTTTTAAAACAAAACTGTAAACATGGATTTTAGTGTTGAAAATGTGTTTAGAAATTAAAATAGATTCTGATAAATTCTCTTGAAATTTATAAATTATTTTTTACGTTCAAAAAAGGTAATTCTTAAAGTTACGCCCCTTTTTAAATTTTTAATTACCTAAGCGGTCAGTCTGTTGATTGTTTTTAGTTTCAATTTCAATCAACCTGTTACAAATCGGCCTTTAATGTGATATATGGGGCCATATTTATCAGTGGGCCATGGGTTATCTTATGCCAAAAACCTCCTTGAAGAAGAACAGTAGTGGTACTATATAATCCGTAGCTTGGGGTTAAAGAGCTTTATATCTTTCCCAAGTGTATTAGTCCGAAAGTCACATTTATAGCGTCACTGAAGTTCAAACTCATTACGATGTTGTAGTTTAGCACAGTAGACTACACCATGGAAATTATACCGCCACCAAAAAACACAGTTAAAGAGACTAATGTTTAACAATGCTGACAAATGGTATATGCACTTGCCTGAATCTTAAAAAATGACATGCATAAAATTCATTTGTCCTTTGAGATACAAATTGATCTTTCAATCCTGACTAGAAGACCAGACCTAAGATCAACAAACAAGAACAACAGAACTTGCCGTCTTACGGATTTTGCCTTTCCAGCAAACCAGAGATTTAAAATGCATGATAAAACCAAAAGATTGACAAATACTCGAATCATGTCAGAAACTTGAAAAAAACTGTAAAATATAAAGATGGCGGTGATATTTTTGTTGTCAGTGAAGCCCCAAGGCTTGGAAAAGAGACAGCATGAACTTGAGATTAGAGGAATAACTGCAAAACCATCAAGATCATATCACAACTGAAATCGGCTTAGATACTGAGAAGACTCCTGGAGACCCGAAGATACATTCTGTCACTTACACTCCAAAGAAAGCCAATAAGCTAACACTGTTTTGAAAAACTGACAAGGAGCAAAATAATAATAATAATAATAATAATAATTATAATAATAATAATAATAATAATAATAAATTCGGGAAGGTGATCTATTGGGAATTGTGCAAAAGGTTTAAATTTGACCATACGAACAAATGTTATATGCACAACTCAGAATACGTCCTGGAGAATGAAACGCATAAAATTCTTTTGGATTTTGATTGGTTTGGTTTCTTTGATTAATGGCATATCAACCTTTGTAGGTTATTTAATGCCAATGCTATTCTCCTAGAAGAATAGTAGTGGTACTATTTAACCTATAGCTGGGAGGATTAGGGGGTTCCTACCTTTCCCTAGGGTATTTGCCCGAAAGTGAACGTAATAGCACGACTGGAGTACGAACTCGCTTACGACGATTCCACAGTCTATCGCTTTAACCATTATACCCCTGGGATTTTGAGTTACAAACGGATCATCTAATCCTAGCTAGTCGACCAGATTTAATGATAGCTAACAAAAAAAAAAAAAAAAAACTTGCCAAATAGTGGACTTTGTTGTTTCGGCTGACCATGAGGTAAAACTGAAGGAATTTGTAAAGAGAAATAAGTATCGAGACTTTCCTAAAGAATTAAAAAAATATGGAACATGAAAGAGATGGTGATATCAATTGTAATTGGAGTGTTTGGTACAGTCACCAATGGACTTGTACGGGGACTAGAAGACTTGGTAATAAGAGGACGAATGGAGATCATCCACAGTTGAGATCGGCCAGAATACTGAGGAGAGTGCTGGAGACTTAAAGAGACTTGCTGTCACTCAGACTTCCGTGGAAAAACATAAGCTAACGCTGGTGTTACAACTCTCAAATGAGTAAAATAATTCTAGGAATCGGATGCTGAATTCCTTACACTTATTCGTCCGTTCCAAAATGTGGTAGAGTTGAAAGTTACTCAAGAGGGCAGTGACTATATATCCTAATATTATACGATTTTCCATCAGAATAGAAACTTAAAGTAGTTGTTACTTCCTAAGTTCAGGTTAGGTTAAACAAAAGCTCGAAATAGGAGGCACACAGTTAAATTCAAATTCACTCACTGGTAGCTTTATTTATCAACTATTCAATAACACAACGTGCCCAAGGACTTTCTAACAGTCATTAGAGATTAAATAAATACAAGTCTATTTCATTTTCTGCTGCTATCTCTTTATTCCTAGAACAGGGCATCATATTTTGAATAGTCAATATCCTATACTGGATACCAACCAAGGCTTGAGAGAACAGTCTGTATGTCTATTTGACAAAAACTGAAGTAAATACTTGTTAGCTGGATTTAGATTACGCACACACATATGTGTATGTATGTATGTGTAAGTGCATATGAATTCATATATATGTGTGTTTGTGGTACTTGTCTAGTAATACACACATATATATATATATATATATATATATGTGTGTGTGTGTGTGTGTGTAAATTCATATGCGTGTATGTAGGTGTATATATTCATATATGAGTGTGTGTGTATTTATGAATATATATATACATGTGTGTGTGTGTGTGTATGTGTGTGTGTGTGTGTGCGCGCGCAGGTATTAATAGATATATGTGTGTGCATGAATAAATGTTTGCGTGCGTGCATGCGTGGGTAAATATGTCATCATTTTAAAAAATAGATTATGGGTAACACCATGCCAATTTTTTTTTTTTTTTTAGGCATAGCCGAGGAAATTTTCCTTCTCCTATATGAGTCACAAAATACGACTCAAGAACGTTGTCTTCTAAGCAGTTTCAATCAAAGACGAATGGAAAATAGAAGGATGCATGCATTTCTCTCTTTATTAGTGTGAAGGGAACGCAAGCTGAACACGCTATTTGGAGTCGTATTCTGGATTCCATTTTCCGAGCTATAAACAACTCTCTCTCTCTCTCTCTCTCTCTCTCTCTCTCTCTCTCTCACACACACACAATGTGGGTGTGTGAGTCAGTTTTTATCTATTTATTCCACCATGCGAGGTGCCTCAAGTTAGAGACAGACTCTGAAAATCAAGTGATTGAAAGTCTATTTCATTCTCCCACGGTATTCGTATAAGATGTCGTGTGTTAAATTTGAACTCGTATAAGGAATGTCCATTGGATTTCAAATCATGTGATTTAACTTTTTGGATTATGCCTCGTTTTAATCAGATATCACCTTTTCTGTGTAGATGTAGGTTGTTGTTTTTTTTCTCTCTCTCTCTCTCTCTGTGTGTGTGTGTGTGTGTGTGTGTGTGTGTGTGTGTGTGTGTGTGTGTGTGTGTGTGTGTGTGTGTAAGATTTTCTGTTAACATTTTTTTCCACGTTTTCGTTTTAACGTTCCTTGTCGGTCACTCCGCGTAGTTGTATGATTTGACATCACCCCAAAGATCTAATACTCCACACCCCTCAAGTGGAAATTTCACAACCTAGAGATTTTTTTTCATTTTTCTTCTCTTCTTGTCTTCTTTTCTTTCTTTCTTTCTCTCTTTACTTTTTTTTCCTTTAGTATTTTCGGATATCGTATTTTCCTGCTAAAATTACATTTCCTTCAACGGACAATGCTTTTCCGATTTTCCCTTTTCTTTTCCGCCTCAGGGTTCAAACTGAAACTTATTTACAGGTTTCTGGTCTTTTGCCATGATTTACAGTGAGACAGAGTGCAAGTTAAACCTCACTAATCCGGAATTTACTTCTTAGGCAGATTCGATAGTTCAGCAAGGTGATTTCAATCTTTGTGAGTAGGAATCCGGGCATTAGTCTGTAGGTCTTTTATGACATTGGAAGTAGAAGAGAAAGTCTTTTTCCTTTTGTTTTTAATAGCATATCAACCTTCGTAGATTGTTTAATACTAAAGCCATCTTTGCAAAAGAACACAGTAGTGGTGATATTTAACCCAGAGCTTGAGGGATAAGGAGGTTCAAACCTTTCCCCAAGAGAAATAATTCGAAAGTGTACGTAATTGGAGATCGAACTCTCATCCTACTATTTCAAAGGACAGCAACTTAGCCATTACTTTTGTTTTATTTATTATTAGTTTTTTTTTTTCTCGGCTTTCATGAATTTGCCGACTTCTCCCGCCCTGATTACATTGTTATATTTAAATTGATGAAATTTACAATACATGAAGAAACGACATTTTTGTAAGAATAAGACACTTTAAATGTGTCTTCATCTTTATTGTAATTTTCACAACATTTCGGTCGATGTATCCTCCGGTTTTCTTCAGGTGTTTGTCGAACTCGGGAACCTTCACGGAACTTCGAACTTCGTCCTTTATTGAATCCACGGAGGTCGCAAGTTCGGATTCCGTTAGCCATAACCCGGTACAAGTGTTAAGTATTCCTGTATTGTTACTCATCTGCAGTCAGGATTGAACCTGCAACCTCCAGATGATTGTCTCCTTAGAAGCTTTGGGAACCAACGCCTACAACCGTTACGCTATGTGTCCTGCTTAAACAACCGAAGAAGGCCGGAGGGCATATCGGCCGAAATGTTGCGGAAATAACAATGAAGATGAAGACAATATGTCCGAAAACCCTTAATGATAAAAATCATCAAGCTTCGTCTCAGAAATTTACGCAACTTCAAATGTGGTTACTGTTATTATTATTATTACTCCAGGCGAGTTTTTCAAATTACAATTAGCTGGTGGTATTTCATTAGAGGCTGAGTGACAGCAAGTTTCCTCAGATTTTCAGGATTCTTGTTGGTATTCTTGCCAATCTCAATAATGTTGTAGTTTAGATGGTCACAGCTCGTCCTCCAATTCCAAACACTTCCGATTTCTTTATCATGCCTAAAAGGAATCGTTCCGAGCGTACAAGCGAGTTTTTTCATACCTGTTTTAACTAGCGATCTTTCCCTGAGGTCTGAATGACATCAAGTCTCCTCGGTTATCCTAGACTCCTCTTAGTATTCTCGATGGATTTAACAATTCTGTTGTATGGATGGTCACAATGTTACTCTTATCTCCATTTCTCTTTGTCTCTTTTTTTCAGCTTGTAAATTGTTCTACGGGTCCCGACTACGATTATTTTTAGTGTCCCTTACTTGTTTCACAACTTTTTCAATTCTCTAGTATTTTTCTAAATGGCGAATAGCATTGATAATTGCAACAGAAGAAAAAACTATAGTATACGTTTTTTTTATTGTTTATTAAAACTCAGTCTTGTCTTCTGGCTCAGGTTGAGGGATCCATTTGTATCTCAAAGTCCAAGAGAATTGTCTGCTTGCCATTTTTTAGAGCAGATTCTTCTTGGTGCATATACTAATGATAAGTATAGGGAAATTTCAGTTTCTTGCACAGTTCTGAGTGGATCACCTTCCTCACTCAGTTGTGTTTTCCCTCGTATTCTGTTTTATGCTAGTTGGTTGCATTCACTTGTGTGATTGTTTCATCTCTACTACATTAAATACACTTGCTATCCCCTAGTGTATTATCAATTTTTATTTTGATATAAATCGTTCTTATGTACATTATTTTGTGCTGTTATCATTAGAGATCCGTATCTCTTTTTAAGTTCCCTCTTCACAACCATGTCCAGGTTATCTCATCTGCAATGTCTTTAGTTTGTCGCTTAAACTATGCGTATAGTTGTTTTGCTTCCCAAATTTATCTTGTAGTTTTTAGTATCTTTAGTGTATTATTATTGCTGATACTAACAACTCTAATCAGTCTCTCATTTGTAATGGGTTTATATTTTTGAGCCCCTGTATTGTTCCATCCACGCAGTCCTTAATGTATTCAAGTCCCTTTTCTTTTTTGTCGCATATAGTCAATCTCTATCATCTTTAGGTTGTAAGATCTTGAGGATCGTCCTCAATTTCTTTGTTCTTTGGTCCGCCTGTCTGATTTTCATCCTTGTTCAGTATAAGAAGGGTCAAGAGCATCTTAGAAGGTAGACGGCCAATGAATTTATATTTTTATCAAGTTTTAACAGCAGCGTTTGGTTTGAAGGAATTTTCTTATTCTTCTGAGATATCTTATTTCTTTCTTCGTCTCTGTTTGATGGTATTCGCTTTTAACATTCTCATTTATTTGTAAATTTCATTTTCTCTAAGTATTCTTATATTTTCCTGAAGAGGCAGTTCTAATGTTTCTATACTTTTTTCCTTTTTTTTTTATTATAATCAAGACTCAAAATTCGCCCCGCCACTGATTATCAATAGCATTGATATTTATGTACGTATTTAACAAACCCTCCGCACGGGCAAGATGTGTCACAAGGCAAATTTTTATCGAAGTTCAACAGGTTTCAATTCAGAGTTTTCCTTCTCCTAGACTGGTTGCCAAACCAAGGTGAAAAAACCTAGTCTACCCTACTATTTACCCCTAGACGGAGGTAGAATAATTGAATTCGTACCTTTCCCAAGAGTATTGGTTTTATGTAAAAATGAAATCAACTTCGTGCAGAATTTGAACTCCGGTTGCCATGCCTATTTCCTACGATGATAACCATTACACTACGGGAACCTCTACACCTAATGCAATCATTATTTAGTTGTGTGTTTTGTTTTTTTCTTTTAGTTTAATAGATAAAATTACTCATAACATTGGAGAGACAAGGTAAGCGTCAACACTTCAAAAACAAATCTTATGTAATGAACAATTCCTTGTTTTTGTGGTGAAACTTTGGTCTTAAAACATCGTCCATTACACGAGTATGTATAATAAATCAAATGTACTCTTACTTGTATAAAACTAGGAACAAAGATACAACTTTGCAAGGAGAAGTAGCTATGAACAAAAGGTATATCAAAATTTGGATCACACCTGGTTATTAGATTATATTTGTCTATTAAAATATACAGCCCCGTCGATTGGGGCTGCATATTTGAGAGGGATAAGACAATCTGATGGTGATTTGAGGAATACAGAGTATCCTTTCATTGCCATTCCTCCCTGGTCAACTCTGATCTGAGTGGTAGCACTTGATAGGGTCCCATCTATGGGTCAAATAGAACAAACTGTGCAAACAAATGACTCGTGTTAAATTGTGACTGTTATATAGCAATACTTGAAACCATTTAACTGTGTCCAAAAAGAGCTCAGGCTCGTTTTAGAATGTTATTTACAATTTTTTTTACAAATCATATATCTAATATAAATGTATATATAGGATTTGGCATTAAATAACCTACAACGGTTGATATACCATAAAACCTGATCAAACTAAAATCTACACTGAACTTTCACAAAGAGTAATTCTAATTTTAATCATTCTGAGTATTTGGGCAATTATCTCCAAATTCATTGCTATATCCCCAACATTTCGGCCGATGTGTCAGTCTGGCTTCTTCTGGTATTTCTTGCCCACCTCGGGTACCTACAAAGAATTTAAAGGGAAAAGAAAATTTGAAATCTGAACTAAGTTAAAAAGAAATTCCATATACAGAGGGAAGATGGAACAAATCCTACTAGCATACGGCCTACCAAAAGAAACCGTAGCAGCAATAACGATTCTCTACAGAAACACCAAAGTGAAAGTACGTTAACCGGATGGAGACACAGAATACTTCGACATTGTAGGAGGAGTACTACAAGGGGACACGCTAACCCAATACCTCTTTATCATCTGTCTAGACTACGTGCTTAGAACTCCGATCGACAAAATCTGAGAGAACAGCTTCGAGCTGACAAAGAAAAGAAGCAGAAGGTACCCTGCAAAAACTATTACCGACACCGACTACGCCGATGACATAGCGATACTGGCGCATACACCTAACCAAGCAGAGACACTACTGCATAGTTTGCAACGAGCTGCTGCAGGCATTGGCCTCCATGCCAATGCACACAAAACTGAATATATGTGTTATAACCAAACTGGCGACATTTCCACACGAGACGTAACCTCTCTGAAACTAGTTGACTAATTAACCTACCTAGGAAGCAACGTCTCATCAAGACATCGACACACGGCTAAAGAAAGCATGGGCAGCTATCGATAGGCTCTCGATCATATGGAAATCAGACCTGAGCTATAAAATGAAACGCAGTTTCTTCCAGGCAGCGATCGTATCGATACTGCTATATGGATGCACCACTTGGACGCTAACTAAACGGCTGAAAAAGAAGTTAGACGGCAATTACACAAGAATGTTGCGAGCAATATTGAACAAGTCCTGGTGGCAGCACTCCAAAAGGCACCAACTATACGGCCACCTGCTTCCCATCGCGAAAACTATCCAAGTTAAACGAATCAGACACGCAGGACACTGCTGGAGAAGCAAGGACGAACTCATCAGTGATGTACTCCTATGGACCCCCGCATATGGCCAAGCAAAAGCAGGACGACCAGCTGGAACATACAGCAGCTATGTGAGGATATGGGAATGTAGCCCTGAAGACCTGCCAGAAGCGATGAACAATAGGGAGAAGTGGTGAGAGAGGGTCAGGGATATCCGTGCTAGCAGCACGACATGATGATGATGATAAAGTCCCCCAAATCATCGTAAATTGTACAGCAGGACACTTGACGTAATGCCTGTAAGCGTTTAGTTTATGAACTTCAAAGTAAAGTTGTCTCGGGGTTACTGGTTCAATCCTGACTACACATTAAAATAACAAGGAATACTTACGATAGTTAAACATAGCACTTGGTTATGGTAAACGGAATTTGAACAATGTACCCCTGTGGATTAAGTAAAAAAGGTTCCGCGTCGGCTAACGAGATCGACAAGAAACACCTGAAGAAGGCAGTAGGACTCATCAGCCGAAATTTTGTGAATATGATAATTAAGATGAAAAGTGCAGTCTGAATACTTGAAATGATAAAAATTATCCAGCTTCATCAAAGAATTTTAGAGATACAGGAATTTGAACAAAATAGATAAGTCAACAGTAAAGATGGTGAATAGATTCTATTTATTTATTTAATTATTTTCATTCTTGGCAAAAAAAATAATTCATCCTTGTACATACGGTGGTTTATATTTTCTTGCAACTTTGTAAATCTATTGTTAACGTTGCATACAGTTGTATCATTTCTATGATAGATAACAATTGTGAAAATGAGTCAACCTGGAAGATGTCTTTTTGGATTTTTACTATTTTTCTGCTAAGGTTTGTTCTTCACCTTATAGTTCTAATATCCAGACTTCCGTAGCACTTGATATGAAATACATAACATTTAAAGACATTCCATTTTCCTATCACACATTTTATTATTATTATTATTATTATTATTATTATTATTATTATACTCGTTGAGGGTTTTCACATTAGCGTTAGCAGATGGTTTTCCACTGGAGTCTGAGTGACAGCAAGTCCCTTCAATTCTCCAGGACTCTTTTCAGTATTCTAGCCGATCTCAACTATTATTATTATTATTATAATTATTTGGGGAAATAGTTTGTGCGTTCGAATTCCTGCCGTTCACTTTCAAACTAATATCCTTGGTAAAGGCATGAACCCCCTTATCCATCTAGCTATGGTTTAAATAGTACCACGACTACTCTTCTACGACGAGTGCTTGGCCATTTAATAAAGCACGAAGTTTAATATGACATTAAACGTAGAAACCAGAACTTATTATCATTATTTTACTCCTGGGAGAGGGTTTTTATTTTGCATTAGCGTTAGATGGTGGGCTTTCAAAAGATTTTGAGTGAAAGCAAGTCTCCTCAGGGTTCTTGGGCTCTTCTCAGTATTCCAGCCGATATTAACTATGCTGTGGTCAAGATAGCTTCGATTCTTCCACTGATTTCCATTCCCTCAAATCTTTTTCCAAGCCTTTGGACCAAGTACACCAACTACAATTGGTATTAGTCACCATCATGTTCAATAGTTTTTATAATTCTCAGACAAGATCCAAGTATTTGTCCATTTTTTTTTTTTTTTTTTGCTTAATTTTATTTCTACTCTGTAGTCCGCTGAGACGACAAGATCAGTTAGAGGAAAAATTCTGTTTTTCTTGTTAATCTTCCGGTCGAGATTTGGTGATACGTTCGGATCACAAAATGTCAGAGAATCTTTTGCGTCTTATTCTGTAAGACAGATTCTGGATTAGGTTTACAAAATCTTATATTCTTTTTATTATTATTACCCTTTGAGAGTTTTTCACATAAGCGTTAGCTGATGGTATAATTATTATTTTACTCTTTTGAGAGTTTTTTTTACACCAGCTGATGGTGTCTCATTCGAATATGAGTGACAGCAAGTCTCCACATGCATCCTGGACTCTCCTCGGTACTCATGCTGATCTCAATAATGCAATAATTTGGATGGTCTTCACGTATTCTCTGACTTATATGTCCTCCAGTCCCTTTATCAATCCGTTGGTGACTGTACCAAGACCACCAGTAACACTTAGTATTATTATCACTTTCATGTTCCATAATTTTTTCAATTCCCTAGCAAGGTCCCAGTACTTATCCTTCTTTTCGCTTTCTTTCAATTTTACTCTATGGTAAACCAGGACAGCAAAGTCTGCAATTTGGCGAGTTTTCTTTGTTATTTTTTTTTTTGTGTGTTATTATTAGGTCTGGTTGTCTGACTGAGATTAGTTGATCCGTTTGCATCTCAAAATAAGAGTTTGTGTGTTTTATTCTCCAGGACAGATGTTGGGTTGTGTATATACCATTTGTTTGCATAGTCAAATTTAAATTTCTAGTACAATTCCCAGTGGATCCCGTTGCCCACCCAGTCGTGTCAAGTCTTATATTCTTTCCGTGCTAATTTGCTGCATTCGCTTATTATGTGGTTGATTTTTTCGTCTCTATCACCACATAACCTACATCTTTGGTTTTATTGCGTATTTATTATCATTATTATAATTATCATTGTTTACTCCTTTAGAGTTTTCACATCAGTGTTAGTTGATGGTTTCTTACTGGAGTTTGAGTGACAACAAGTCTCCTCAAGTCTTCAGGACCCGTCTCAGGATTCTGGCCGTTCTCAGCAATCCTGTCGTTTGAATAGTCTCTACCCGTCCGCCAACTTCCAAGTCTTCCGGGCCTTTTAATAATCCTTTAGTTATTGTGCCTAAGGCACCAATCACAATTGGCACAATCGTTACTTTCGTGTTCCACAGCTTTTTCAATTCTCTTGCAAAGTTGAGGTACTTATCCTTCTTTTCACTTTCCTTCAGATTTATTCTGTGGTCCACCGGGACAGCAAAGTCAACAATTTTGCATATTCTCTTTTTTTTTTTTTTTTTGATTATTATGAGGTCTGGTCTTCTGGCCGGGATTAGGTGATCCGTTTGTACGTTAAAGTCCTATAGGAGTTTATGTGAGTTATTTTCTAGGACAGGTGCTGGGTTTTTCCACGCCAGCTGATGGTTTCTCATTGGTGTTTGAGAGTCAGCTCGTATCCTCAACTCTCCAGAACTCTTCTTAGTATTCTGGTCGATCTTGATAATTCTATATTCTGGATAGTCTTTACTTCTCCTCGGAACTCTACGTCTTCTAGTCTCTTTACCAATCCTTTTGGGATTGTTCCAAGTGCATTAGTTACAATTGGTATCACCGTCACCTTCATGTTGCTGAGTTATTTTAGTTCTCTAGCAAGATTTAGATAATAATCTCTCTTTTCTCTGTTTTTTTTAGTTTTACTCGATGGTCTACCAGAACGGCAAAATCCACTTGTTATTACCATTATTATTATTATTATTATTATTATTATTATTATTATTATTCATTAGAGTTTTTCACACCAGCGTAAGCTGATAGTCTTTCTCTGGAGATTGAGGGACAGCAAGTCTCCTCAAGTCTACAGGACTCTTCTCAGTATTCTGGCCGTTTTCAATAATGTTATCGTTTGGATAGTCTCCACTCGGCTGCCAACTTCCAAATCTTCCAGGCCCTTTAATAATCCTTTAGTTACCGTGCCAAAAGCACTAATCACAATTGGTATAATTGTCACCTTAACGTTCCATAGTTTTTTCTATTCTCTAGCAAGTTCGAGGTATTATTATTATTATTATTATTATTATACTCATTGCGAATTTATAACGCTAGATTTAATGTTATAAATGACTCAGGTGCTTAGCTTATGTTAAGTTGTTTGAAAATACGTGTTCTGAGCTCTTTTCAAAATCTTTATTTCTCTCTCTCTCTCTCTCTCTCTATATATATATATATATATATATATATATATATCAGAGACAAAAATGTAAAGGATTGAATAAAACACTGATCTACAAATTTATAAATTCTATTACTTCAACTTAAGTGAAAAGTTTATTGAAAAGCAGAAGTTACAAAGAATTTTCTTATAAAAAACAAAGATAATATTAGTTAAAGTCAAAATATTATGATAGAGAAAAAGTTTAGGTGACAGTTTACGTTGTCTTAATCTAATACGTTTTTCATGTGTGTAAATAATCTCTGGGTGAGGAGTGACACACTAATGTATTTAAAAAGAGAAAATATATCTATGCATTAAACATATATGCGGCTGCAGCAGAAATTTTAATCAACAAGAGACAGATTGAATAGTTTTATATAAACAATAACATATTCCTTCAATTCAAGATAATTAAGCGACATTGAGAGTAAATGCAAATCTCGAAGAAACAGAATATTACATTTTTATTATACAAAAACGAAATGTTTTTGTGTAGATCAGCAAAACCTACCGACGATGTATTTATTTTATTGATATCTATAAGATTGAGGTAGACTCGGAATTAGAGAAAAAAAAATTAATTCATCTATGATTCTAATTGGTTAAAAACGTATTTTTAACAATTTAGAAGGAAAAAGATTTCTAAAATTATTTTGGGTGCTCATCCTTCAAATTTTTTGCGGCAAGTCAAAAATTGTCGTTTGGAAATCTCAAAGAATTTTTTTAAAAAGGCGCATAAACGCCGATTGGTCGAATTCAATTCAGACGCAAAAAGTACAGCTTCTCTAGACTTTTTTTTTTTTTTTTCATAAAATTAAAACTTTTTGATTTTAGAAATCACATCTTACTTGTGCAGAGAGGTTTGGTAAGTACATAATACTCTTATGAAAGAAGAATGCACCGATAATGACCCATGTGGTCAAACACCGATCTCCTGGCAACAAACACAACCGTTGAAAAGGATTGTGCTCCTGGGGTCACGTGACTAGGAATAATAAGTATATAAATCATTCCAACTGAGTTCCAAATGTAGTATTATATTGTCAGCAGTCAGTATTTTACTCCGTATTCAGTACTCTGTATCCAGTACTCCATATTATATACTCCGTATTCGATTCGGTATTCGGCATGGCGTGAGAATGAAGAGATTATAAAGAGTCAGCAAAGATTATCCCTGATCATACATACATACATACAAACGTACGTACACATTAATATTCATACACACACAAACTTAGGCACACATATACACAAAACCTAATCTCCCTTCCAAACAAAAAAATAGCCATATTAATCGGTCTTTTTTGAAAAACTTTCACTCTAACAAATGCGTAAGCATGAAAACCAGGATCATAGATTCTAAGCGTCCTACGAGTCTAGCCACACTAAAAAGTTGTGATTCAACGAAACAGACTCTCCGTCGATGACGATATATATATATATATATATATATATATATATTAATGAGGCTTATGGTTCTTACTTGCAAACTTGCTGAGGAGCAAATGTTTCAGTATTCTTAAATAGTGCTCAATATCAATGATAGAGCTTTTACATATATATATATATATATATATATATTACGTGCCAGAGTTTGTGACCCTGGGGTTCATACTATCCGCATTAATCAGACAGAATGCAGATAGCATGAAACCCGGATCAGACTCTGCCATGTAATATGTAAATATATATACATATATATAATATATGTATATATACGTATATATATATATATACATATACTTCAATATGTACATACATGTATATATATATATATATATATATATATATGTGTGTGTGTGTGCTGCCGAAAAAGTGTTTTGATGATTGAATATAACACCGATTTACAAATTAAATAAATTTCATTTCTTTAACTTGAGTAAAATATTTGTTGAAAAGAAAGAGATTGAAAACCTATGTAGTCGGAGTCGATTTTTTAAGATTAAATCGAGCTTTCAGATGCATTATAATTGTAAATTTTCTCTTCCGGGAGTCGACTCAGTTGAATATTGTCGAATCATTTTTTTGTAAGCGTTAATGAGTCAAAATTATTTCGGCATTTTAGGGGTTTTGATTCTTACTTTTTTACACCTAATTATATTTCGCTGTATTTTGATTACAACAGTAAGCGACTGTTCAGTGAGTTTTTTTTTTCTTTTTTTAAAGTTTTGCTGATTTTTCCTGATTTGTTTGGAAGAATGTTTCATATCCATGTGGGCAGTGAAGTCAGGGTCCGAATTTGTAAGTCTGAAGTTTTTTGGTTGCTGAGGCGTAAAAATGGACTTCAAGAATCAGAGTTTGTCATAGGTAAAATATCTCTCAGACGATGAATAGAAAACTGTTGGAATTTTCTAATGATTTGTTTCAAAATGTAGAAATTAAAATCAGGAATTCTTTATTCTTTGTTCCCGTCGTTTTCCGTTTTTCCTGTGGTCTGTAAAATTGTTTCTTTGAGAGAAATCATTAATAATTTTTTGGGGGATATTACAAATGAATTTATCATTATTTATTAGTTTTCTTAAGTCGGGTTACCAATAATTTAGACCTTTAATTATTTACGTTTGATTTAATCATGTTCTCACGTTCAAATTACCAATAATCTGCCGCGGAAGGTGTGTAAATGATTAACACCCATCAACAAATTTAATAGATTTTTTGTATTTTACTTGAGTGAAAAGTTTGTTGAAAACCAGAAGATACAAAGTCTTTTATTTTCCCAAAATAATATAATTGCGTGAAGAAAAGTTCATATATTCAAAGTAGTAGTTAGTGTTGTCTAAATCTAATTAATCTGTTTAGTGTGTAAAAGATCTTTGTGTATGTCATTACGTTGGAGGGAAAGTAAATCTATGTGCTAATACGTGAACGGGTGCAATTTCAGCAATATGGGAAGATTGAAATGTTAGTAGGAAAATGTTTAAATAAACAATATTTTCATACAATTTAGAATAAACAAGTGATGTTGAAATGAAATGTAACTTGAAGGGAGCTGGATGTTAGATTTTTGAGTAGATTTATAGAATGAATCTATAAATCCATTGAAAATATATCGATTTCATTGCTTATTTATAAGAGTCAGTTAGGCTTGAAATTAGATTTTAAAAAAATGTTGACGATTCATCGATAGTTCTAATGAGTTAAAAATGAATTTTTTCACAAGCTAGGTATGAAAGGATTAATTAAATGATTTTGGATTTTGATCTTTCAAATTTTGCGCTGCAAGTCAAATATTCTGCGAATCTCATCCAAATTCCCCAAAAAGTAAACATGGATTGGTCAATGGATACAAAAATACAGAAACAAAAATTATAGCTTTTCGTGCTTATCTTAACACAAAAATCAGCACTTTTATTTAGTTTGGAAATAAGTTCATTTTCATATATATATATATATATATATATATATATATATATATATATATATATAGCTATGGGAAGCTAATATGTCTAGCCACGCTGATGAGTTCTGATAGAACGAAACAGATCTGTCTGTGGATGACTATATATATATATATATATAAGTAGAGACACCATTGGTGATTATTGTCGGGGAACTAAATAAAACAATAAAACAACGAAGGACCCTTTTCGTCCGGTTCTTTTCAAGTTGGGAACACCGGAAAATTAAAATAAA
>OY757933.1:39068918-39098918 GCA_963585895.1 Sepioteuthis lessoniana | reverse complement strand
TCTTGAGTACGTATCTGTTAAACAACAAAAGAAAGAAAGAAAGAAAGAAAACAGCAAAAAGTACGTAACGACTATCTTGAGTACGTATATGTTAAACAACAAAAGAAAGAGAAAAAGAAGGAATGTTTGTTTTAAAGAAAGAAAAAAAAAGAAAAAAAGAATAATACGAAAAAAAAATAGGGACACTTAAAAGTAGATTGGAGAATAATTTACAAATATAACTTGATAAAGTGAAATTTTGCGATAAATAAAAATTTCCAAAAGACCCTTTTCTAGATGCGTGTGATTCCTTCTAAAAATTGCCAAGAAAATGTACACTCAGATGTTAAAAGATATACACATAGTTAGATAGATAGATAGATAGATAGATAGATCACAGATTGTGGATAATTATATTTTTGCTGGTTTTTCTACCATTTTAGATTTTATGTAACAGTTTACATTTCATATAGCAATCACTTAAACAGTTTAAATCCTTATCTATCTATCTATATATCTATCCATCTCTCTCTCTATATATATATATATATATATATATATATATTATTTTTAGTCAAAATACTTTTTTTTTTTACATTTTTTCGACAAGTTTGGTGGCCCAGTCCGTTGGAGCTGAGGAATGCACCGACTGCATTTTTGCAGAGGGGTAAGACTACCTCACCGAGTGTCCTGTTATGACACTAAACAATCTGATCGTGAGGCTTCAGTAATGATGGAGCTTTAGGGAATGCGGAGAACCCCTTCATTGCCACCACTCCTAGGTCTACTCTGGCCCGGAGTAGTGGCACCTGATAAGGTCCTATCAATGGGTAAAACAGAACAAAACTGTGTAATTACGCTAAACCTAATTGTTTAAAATAACTGTTTTTGACATTTCAAGTGTGTACTAATACTAAACTGAATTAATTGAAATAGAAATGTTTTGACAATTAAACTGTGTACTGATGCTAAACTGAATTATTTAAAGTAGAACTGTTTTTGACTTTCAAAATGTGTATTTATGGTAAACTAAATTGTTCGAAATAGAAGTTTATAATGTATAAAGATCGATTTTGCATTACATAGTCCACAATGGTTTCTATGCCACCAAAACAAACAACTCAACAATCAGAAACCCACAAATCTGCATTGTTTGAAATTTGTTAATAGAAAAAGATTGTAATCTCACAGAAATATTTGTTTTGAGCCGATTAAAAATGGCAGCCCATCAAATTGAAAAGTTTAGACATGAATAGAGCTTTGTCATCAGATTTTGGGTAACTGAGAAGTGAAAAACATATGAATTTTATTGAAGAATGTGTGATGTTTCCGGAGAAACATGTTTTAGTAAAAGAAAAAACATTAAAACAGGGCCAAATATAAGCTTGCCAAAACTAGCCTGAGTCGAAAAGTAAGTTCATGCATTGGTAACATACTGACTCTCTATTAAAGATAAAGTTCCGGCTGCAGTGGTCGGTAAATTGGTTTGGTTTGGTTTCTTTGTTTTAATGGCATATCAACCTTTGTAGGTTATTTTAATGCCAAAGTCATTCTTCAAGAAGAACAGTATTGGTACTATTTAACCCATAGCTGGGAGGATAAGAGGGTTCATACCTTTCCCAAGGGTATTTGCCCGAAAGTGAAAGTAATAGCGCGACTGGAGTACGAACTCGCTTACTACGATTCCGCAGTCCATCGATTTAACCATTACACCACGAGGACACCCCCCCTCGGTAAATTGGGTCACTCTGATTGCTTTCTGGGATACGAAAGGATCCATCACTATTAATTTTCCTAGAAGAAAGGACAACCGTAAACAGTGCTTCTTACTGCTAACTTTTTTGGCTATATTCACTTAATTTATTGAAAGACTCTCGTAATGTTTACAAAGTATTGAAATTTAACCATTGTTTAACAAGACTGTTAGTAACAATAAATGAACAGTTGATTTTCTTCTGTGTAGTTCCTTCACCATTTGACAAACCTTTTGGTCTTTATATTCAGTGTTATACTCTCAATGTTTTGACCGATATGTCATACTTGCCTTGTCGGCTGGGGCTGTAGTATACATCGACTGCACCTCGACAGAGGGGTAAGTGACCCACTCCAATGGGTGTCCTGGATATGACAGTAAACAATCTGATGATGAGGTTCCAGTGATGCTGGGGCTTTGGGGAATGTGGAGCACTCCTGCATTGCCATTGCTCCCAGGTTCACTCTGGCTCAGAATGGTAGCACCTGATAGGATCCTATCTATAGGTTAAATAGAACTAAACTGCGTACTTTTGCAAAACTAAATTGTTTGAATTAGAACAGTTTGACTAAACTGAATAGATTGAAATAGAAATGTTTTTCACAATTAAACTATGTATTTATATTCAAATTACGTACCTATGCTAAAAAGAATTGATTGAAATGGAACTGTTTTTGACATTGAAACTCTACTTACGCTAAACTGAATTGTTTACTCTGGCACGATTCCACAGTTCATCCCTTTAACTATTACTCCACGAGGAACCCCCCTCCGAGCAAAGAAGGGGTATTATTTAACTCGTAGCAGGAGCATAAAGGGGTTTCATAATCCGAAGGTGAATATAATAGTTCAACTAAAGTTTGAATTTGATTTCTATGAAGATACAGTCCGCTACGTTAGCCACAAGGACTTCTCTTCAATGAAGATCTCCTGTTACTCTTCCAGAGAAAATTCGCATGTATCAGAGTAATTAAACTTCACTACGAAAGTGTTCGCCAATGGTCCAGGAGACCTTGGTTCAATCCCAAATAACGTCATACCAAAGACTTTTAAAATGGTACTTGATACCTCTTTGTTTAACACTCAGCAATATAAGGTATGTATCAAGGGTAAAGTGTAGCAATTCATTGATAGGTGTAGCGCCCTCCCCTACACCTCGGTGTAGTAGCTATCGAAAAGGGAGCCTTTTGGTCGTCCTCGACTAAAGGGAGACAACTTTACTTTACTTACTTACGAAAGCTATGAAGAACTTGAAGAATTGAATTAACGACTGGAGGGAAAACGCTTACAAAACTAAAAATCCAAAGAGCCATCTTCCAAGAGAGATTATGTTTCGATTCTTTGTATAATGGCATATAAACCTTTGTGAGCTATTTCATTCTGAATACATCCTTGTAAAACAGTCGTTGTACTATTTAACCGAGAGCTGGAGGATGAGAAGGTTCATACATTTCCCGAGCGTATTAGTCCGAAAGTGAACGTTATAGCGCGATTGGATTTCGAACTTGCTTTATACGATGTCTTACTTCCCCTTCCTCAGGGAGATTCATGATCGCCACCATTATCAATTGCAGCAATGATGTCACACAAAAAATTCAAACGAAGCAATCGATTTACAAATTCCAAAGAAAAATAAACCACCTGATATATACTGAAATGACATTAGTGTCACGCTACATTTATATTCGCTCTTGTCTATGATAACGATACGAAGCTAGAAGACTTTCTGAATGAGCAAATACCTGCCTTGCCAATAACCCTGCCCACGTTTTCACCGTGGATAGGAAGCAAGTCTTTCACTGAGTAGTTCAATAGTCTTGCAATTCTAACTGTTGCTAGATACACAAGCGCCATTTCCCATCAATTTAAAAATAAACAGACCCCCCCCAAAAAAAAAACCTCGTAAAGAAAGCAAATCCAATAATATGTGTTCTATTTCACATATCATTGAGAAACTTGACCTCAGGGATTTGTAAATGCAATAAGAAAAGCGAGGAAAAGAAATATTTTGATTAGAAAAAAGAAGGTTGAAATAAACAGTTTGTTTGATTAAAAAAAATCGCTTTTGTTTTGTTTTGTTTTGTTATTTTTTGTTTTTGATTCACTGAAACAAAAACACGAATTTTGAGGGAAAAAAAGGAGAAAGTTTTCATAAGAAAATAACTTTAGGCTGGGTTGAAGTTGTTTTACTTTCTTTCCTAAAATGAAACGAGGTAATAAGAAGAGAGAAATAAAAGCAAAAAACAAACATGGAATTGATTTCGAACTATCGTACAACATATTGTAAGGAACAAAGCAAGTCAAGTCTATGTAAAAAGATACATGTATAAATTATGATAAGGTAAATCGATAATGATATAAGCAAAAAATATCAAGTATATACAATATTAGAA
Source organism: Sepioteuthis lessoniana (assembly GCA_963585895.1). Lineage (NCBI taxonomy): Eukaryota > Metazoa > Mollusca > Cephalopoda > Myopsida > Loliginidae > Sepioteuthis > Sepioteuthis lessoniana. Next base: position 39,094,793 of record OY757933.1, on the reverse strand, counting down.
AAGACAGAGACAGCAAAGAAAGAAAGAAAGAAAGATGAACCATCAAGAAAAATGGTATTGATGAAAAGGAGACATGCAAAAAGAAAGAACCGAAAAAGAAAGTGAAAAAAAGAAAAAAGGAAAATGTGTGACATCAAGAAAGAAAGAAAGAAAGAAAGAGGAATTATATGCAAAGAAGGAGTAATGAAAGGAAACTGCAGAAGCAAAAAAACACAGAAAGAAAGAAAGAAAGAAAGAAAGAAAGAAAGAAAGAAAGAAAGATGAACCATCAAGAAAAATGGTATTGATGAAAAGGAGACATGCAAAAAGAAAGAACCGGAAAAGAAAGTGAAAAAAAGAAAAAAGGAAAATGTATGACATCTAGAATGAAAAAAAGAAAGAAAAAGGAAATATATGCAAAGAAGGAGTAATGAAAGGAAACTGCAGAAGCAAAAAAAAACCCAAAAAAAAACACAGAATTAAGAAAGAAAGAAAGAAAGAAAGAAAGAAAGAAAGATGAACCATCAAGAAAATGGTATTGATGAAAGGGAGACGTGCAAAAAGAAAGAACCGAAAAAGAAAGTGAGAAAAAGAAAAGAGGAAAATGTATGACATCTAGAAAGAAAGAAAGAAAGAAAGAAAGAAAGAAAGATGAACCATAGACAAAACAGGATCAATGAAATGTAGACATATTGAATGGACTTTATTAGCGTAAAAGTAAATGGAGTGTGAACAGAGGAAGTTTAATACAACAAATAAAGGGAAAGTGATTAAATGAAGAGGAATTAGACAAAAAAACAAAGGGAGATAACCATCTGCTTTAATAGAAAAATCAATATTTTAAGTGTCTGATTCTTACGTTTACATGCTACCATAACACAGCACACCGTAGAGAGATTTTTGTTAAAGCACTACAACTAAAACCCTTTAATTTTAAACGAATGCAATTTGCTATTCTTTTTATGACAATAACAAGAGTGTAAGGTCTTCGATCGGGCTCACTCCAATCATTATGATTTATCAAAGGAATTAACTGTTTGCAGATGACTAGAGTCTACTTCGAGTCATGTATTTATTTATTCACAGAAACTAATTATACAATGGATTTTATAAACCAGACATGACTCTATATCGAACTTACTTGACGTTAATGACAGCCTTTAAGTGAGTTACTTATAAGAGAATAGAAAGACAAGGCAAAGAAAAGCAGCATTGAAAGAAACAAAGAAAAATAGATCAAATAAAACCAGAAGAAGAAGAAGAAATGAATGAAGGATATAAACTAAAATTTGGAAGTTCGAAAGGAAATAACATGTCATCCTAGAAAAATGAAAATTTGACAGAAGAATCCAAAAACGAGGAGGGAAGTTGAAACAATACCAAGAAACAAGGATAAAAAAAAAAGAGAAAATGAAGTCAGGTGGAAAAAAACAAGATATCAAACGGAAAACAGGTGTTAAGCCCTATTTTCAATTAAGATATCTATTGTTGATGCTGCCGAGTGAGGTGTAAGTAATGTTTTAACCGGAAGTTAATCGTAGCAGATTTTATATGGATAGATACGAAAATTGAATCCAGGGTAGATGAACTTCCCTAATGTAGAATTTATTCATTGATGGCAAGAAGAAAGAGAAGGAAGGTGGAAGAATTAGAAAGATTATAAGAGAAAGGAGAAGGAAGAAAGAAGACTGAAAAAGTGAGATGAAACTGAAAATAATTGTAAGAAGGAAAAGAAAATGTTAGTTAAAAGAATAGGTAATACGAATTTCGCATATCGAAAAACTTTCTGTAAACAATACATCAAGTAAGACTGTGTACTTTACCTCCAGAAATAACAAGATAAAGAAAGAAAGAAAGAAAGAAAGAATGAATGAATGATCAGAATAGCTAAGTAGTATTTCCGGACGGAAAAGAAAGAAAGAAAGAAAGAAAGAAAGAAAGAAAGAAAAGGATATCATATAAATGAAGAGAAAAGATGCAATAAATACGGAAAAACGAAGAAATCAATAAAGAAAGAAAGAAGAAAGTAGAGATAGGAAGGAACGAAGAAAGAAAGGAAGGACGAAAGCAAGAAAAAAGAAGAAATAAACCGGAAATTAGAGACAAGAAAAGAAAGAAAGGTTTCGTTTTTTGTTTGTTTGTTTGTTTGTTTTGTTTTGTTTTTTTTTTCTTTTTTTATTTGCTTTTTTATATTGGTTTTTAAGGCAATTTTTAGAATTTAATTTTGTGAATTAATTTTCTTTATTTTTAAGATTTTTTTCGTTAAATAATCGGTTAAATTTTCATTTCTTTTAGACTTCAAACCCCGATTATTTGTAACTGTTACAAAACAAATGATTTATTTGTTTGATTTAGTTTGGTTTGGTTTGATTTGGTTTGGTTTGGTTTGATTTGCTTTGCTTTTTCTTTTTTTTTTTTGTTTAACGGCATATCAACCTTCATGGGCTATTTTATGATAAAGCCATCTTTGTAAAACAGTGCCGGCACTTTTGAACCTTTCGCTGAATTATGCAGTTTTTTTTTAAGGGGATGATTTACGGGCACTGTTCTGATTCCTTGACTTAAACATTTTATTGTTTTATACTTCTAACATGAAGAGCCACACGGTAATATACTTAAGCTGGCTACGCAGATGATCTAGCACTTTTTGCAAATACATCTGCTCACGCCGAATATATGGTGCATGACCTCAATAAGGCAAAGAGTGGCATTGATCTCTACATGAACTCAAATAAAAATATACCTCATGTTTTTTGGGTTTTTTTTAATCAAGACGGTGTCATCTCATCCTTGAATTGCAAGCTTCTGAAATTAGTAGACCAATTTATATACCTCGGTCGTAATATCTCATCTGCCGAGAGTGATGTTGACATACGCGTGAGTAAAGCATTGACAGCTATTGGCAGTTTAAAGACCATATTAAAATCTGATTTCTCAAATTGAATGAAACGGTAATTCTTCCAAGCTAAAGACGTGTCAGTATTACTGCATAGTTGCACCACTTGAAGTGTAACGAAAAGTTTGGATAAAAAGGTAGATGTAAACTACACAAAGGTGCTGCGTGTGGTTTCGAAAAAAAAAACTAAAATCAGCACCCTACAAAATGGTAGCTGAACCCCCTCCCACTCACCATCTGGCAAACCATCCTAAAAAGACAAACAAGATATCTGAGTCACACCTGGAGAAGAATGGATGAGTTCATAAGATATGTTCTCCTATGGACTCCAATGTATGGACACACCAGTGGTGGCTGACCAGCAAAAACTTAAATTCATCAGCTCTGTACGGACACTGAATGCCGTCTAGAGAAATTACTGAGTAGAATGGCCGATTGGGAGAGATGTTGAGAGAGAATGCCAAATGAATCCGTGCTATTGATTGATGATGATGATAAAAGGTGTTTGAAAATTTTTAAATTTAGTTTATTTTCTGCGTTACTGATACACTCCAAATATTTTGCTTGTATTAAAAGTAATTTTGTTTTGAAAGCCAAGAATTGTTAACGAGCTGGACTACCGCCTCAAAGTAAGCAAGTTCAAACTCCAGTTGCGCAATCACATCTACTTTCACATTAAGACTCTCGGGGAAAGATATGAATCACCTAATCTTCTCATTGCCCAGTCGGCTGGGGCTGTAGAATACACCGACTGCTTCTCTGCAGAGGGGTAAGAACCCCCCAACGAGTGTCCTGATTATGACACCAAACAAACTGATGGTGAGGCTCCAGCAATGCTGGAGTTTTGGGGAATGTGGAGTACCACTTTATTGCCATTGCTCCCAGGTCCACTCTGGCCCGGAGTGGTAGCACCTGATAAGGGCCCTATCTATGGGTTAAATAGAACTAACAGCATTCTTATCCTAAAATGAATTGTTTGAGTAAAACTGAATAGCTTGAAATAGAAATGACTTTTACAATTAAACCGTACTTACACTTAAACTGCGTGCTTATGTTTAACTGAATTATTTGAAATAGAACTGATTTTCGACATTAAAACTGTATTTACACTTAACCGAATTGTTACATACAACTGCTTGAATAGTTAGAAATGGAAATGTTTTTAACCATTAAACTGTGTACTTATGCTAAACTGAATTGTTTTAAATAGAACAGATTATTTACATAAAAATGGATTTGGCGTTAAATAACCTACAAAGGTTGATATGCCATAAAACCCAACAAACCAACCAACCATTATCTTCTCAGCTATTCTTTAAAATGTATCATTACTGTTATTTTACAAGGATGCTATTGGCATTAAAAAACCGACCAAGGTTGATCTAAAAACTCGAAGTGGGGTGGTGTAATGGTTAAAGCGATGAACTGAAAAATCGTAGTAAGCGCTATTACGTTCACTTTCGGACAAATACCCTGGGAAAAGGTATGAACCCCCTATCCTCCCAGCTGTGGGTTAAATAGTACCGCTACTGTTCTTCTAGGGGAATGGCTTTGGCATTAAATAACCTAAAAGGGTTGAGATGCCATTAAATAAAAGAAACCAAACCAAACCTAAAAACTCGAAAGTGGAGTTCCTTCTATTCATTTTACGTCGAGTAAATATTTTTATTAAATAAATCCTCTAATGCCATTTTCCTAACAAATTTTCGATAAATTTTTAAAGCGTCTAATAAATAAATTTTTGTGTAACGTTAAAAGAAAATTCTCTAAAACGTTCCTCACAATCTAAAGAGTAAATTGCCTTTCATCATTTTTATAAAACTATCTTTTTTTTCTAGATTTTTCCCTTTCTTTCTTATATCCTTGTGTTTTTTTCTCTCTTTGAAGTTATGTACTAGGAGGTTTAACATATAATTATTCTTGTGCCTACACAAGGAAACAAGATCATTTTTTAAATAGGCGATTTTGATGAGGAAAATTTATAATGTGTTTGTTGTTTCTCTCCTAAGCAGGATCTCTAGCTTCTTAAGTCAGCTCCCCGTGAGTACTGCTTTTTAATTATTTTCCACTTAAATAGAGGTGATTGGATATTATCTTTTGGTTCCCATAGGAACCTTGATTGTGTTGTACGATTAGCATCACACTTCCTCTTGAATCATGTTATGATTGTAAAAATGTTGTTTCCATCAAGTATTTCTTTTTCTTCATATCTACTTATTTATGAACCAATCTATCTGTATCTGTCTGTCTGTCTGTCTGTCTGTCTCTCTCTCTCTCGATCTATCTCTCTTTCTCAATATATATTTATTTATTAACGTGTGTGTGTGTGTGTGTGTGTGTGTGTGTGTGTGTGTTCAAAATGTCTTGAGATGAAAAAACACAAGGACTTCTAAGGATGATTTTATTTGTAGAAATATTTTCCAACGTTAAACGCTTCGGTTTTCAGACCCTCATCAGGATATGTAAATAATTAAATGAAACCAAGAAAATGAGAAATTTTTCAAATATTCAATTTCAATTTCTAAAGTTCTATTTCAAATCTATATTACGCAATTAGCGTTCTAAATTTTTCAAAAATCCACATCAAATCTCTCTCTCTCTCTCTCTCTCTCTATATATATATATATATATATATATAATCATCATCATCATGTCGTGCCGCTAGCACGGATATCCCTGACCCTCTCTCGCTACTTCTCCCTATCACTCATCGCCTCCGGCAGGTCTTCAGGATTACATCCTGTGTCCTCACATAGTTGCTGTATGTAAGTTCGAGCTGGTCGTCCTGCTTTTGCATGGCCATATGTGGGGTTCCATAGGAGTACATCACTTATGAGCTCGTCCTTGCTTCTCCAGCAGTGTCCCGCGTGTCTGGTTCGTCTAACTATATATATATATATATATATATGTGTGTGTGTGTGTGTGTGTAATTGTAGGGGGTGTTAATATCTATATTATTTATTTCATATCTACCTGATATAGAAATTTTAAAATATATATCTGTCTTTATCAGTGTTAGCCTTCTTTCTATCGCCATGTTCTTAATTCGACTATCTATTTATGTATCTAGTTTTCTAAATATATTTGTATAGACGACGAAGCCGAATTATTTTAAATAAGGGATTTTTAGCATCAATCTGATCAAATTAGGAGATAAATGCCAGAAAAAAACCCTGGTCTCTGATGGATTTGTTATGGTTTAAAATGATACGAGATCCAACAATTTTCCGGCCTTTTTTTTTATTACGTAGATGATGTCATGCCCGGAAGAGATGTCCTGATAATTTGAGGATTTTGAAAAGGCAGTGAGTTGAAGTCGAACGTTGAAGATTTCGGTTGAGTTTTTCGGATCTCTACCGGCAGAGATCTTAAACACCATAAGATGCACCGCCCTTATGTAGTGGGTGGCGGTCAGCATAGTATGGTTAGCATAAGCTTTTATGATTTGTGTCTCTCTCCTCGTGTCACGTAGGACTGAAGGTAGAAAGGAATAAACCCGTTCGTATCCGAAACAACAGAGTCCTCCTGTATTTGTAGATGTATTTGTATTATTATTTACCCATTAGTGTTTTTCATATCTGCGTTAGCTGATGGCCTTTCACTAGAGTTTGAGTGATAGCAAGTCTCCTCAAGTCTCCAGGACTCTTCTCAGTATTCTGGCCGTTCTCAATAATGTAGTAGTTTGGATGGTCTCCACTCGTCTGCCAACTTCCAAGTCCTCCAGTCTCTTTAGTAATGCTTTAATTACTCTTCCAAACGCACCAATTACAATTGTAAAAATTGTCACCTGCAAGTTCCATAGTTTTTATTATTATTATTATTATTTATATCATTATGGCTATACAACATTTGTCTATTTCCTTATTAGTTTTTTATATAACTTATAAAGAATTTCTATATTTTTATTTACATTTAGAAGAGAAATTTGTTCGGATGTGATTTTAAAAGTAAACGTTTGTAGCATAAAACTTGCTCTATTCCCTGGGGAAATTGAACAATCTGTAGTTAAAGTTTATATGGAAATAAATAGAAGGCTTTACTTTCGAAACACCATTCATATTTATCATATTTACCCAACCCCTCCGCTCGGGCAGGATATGACCCAAGGTCAATTTTTAAGCGGAGTTTAACAGATTTGTTCGCCGTGTTCATTTCCTATGACGATAACCATTACACCACAGGCACTTCCATAAATACCATTCATATTTATTTCAGTTTATTCATTTCTAAGTTTACTTCTATATATCTCTCTCCGTCTGATCATATCAATTTAACTATCTAACTTGGCCAATTAAGATCTATCTATCTATCTATCTTTTTTATGTTGATTTGTTTATTTATATCTATCTATCTATCTTATTTTTTACATGTCTAACAATCGTTATATCAATCTTTATAACTTTTATATATCTAATCATCTGCCTCATTCTTCGCGCTTTTATCTATCTATCTATCTATCCATCTATCTATCTATCTATCTATATATATATATATATATATATATATATATATATATATATAATTCTCTTCCTATTAATCAATCATTTTCGATGAGCATATAGTTGATATATTTCTTTCCGTATTTTTCAGTGTTTATTTAAAGTTTCAGAAATTTCTGAGAAAACTCAGGGACTATCTTCATCAAGTTTCTTATAATCTCTCTCTCTATATATATATATATATATATCTCTTGATCTGTCCCGATCTATCAATCTATCTCAGTATGTTCAAATCTATTTTTCTTGTGCCTTTTTACAATTCTTTAAAGTCCCCAATAATCTTTCAAGTGTCTTTTACTTTCCTTTTTGTAAGTAAATACCTCATCTCTTGGTGTCTTTTTCCCCATTCTAGACCAACACAATCATTTCTATGTCCTTCAGAGTCCATCTTCGCCTTTCTAAGGACTAGTGGCTCCACTACTCTCACCGCTCGTCCCTCTAGTCCCTCGCAGGGAAGGCGAAGCAAGCTTTTCAAAAAAACTAATACAGTTTCTGATTCCAATTTCCTTTTTTAATATTAAGTGTTTGGGAACTCTTCCCCAGAAAATATCCGGGAGGCCATCTTGAAAGTTTTTTATTAAATACTCATGTAAAGAAAAGCACTTGTCAAGAAATTGCTTTTTGTCTCTATAAAATCAATTATAAAATAACAGAAAATGAAAGTAAAATAAAAAAATAAAAAAAAACAACATATTTACTTTCAGATATATGATTATTTATCCAGCTTAGGTTAACACTAGCAATGGTTTGATTAACAAGCTGGAGTGTGGTCAGGTTTTGTTTGGTTTGGTTTGGTTTTATAACATATCAACTATTGTAGGTTACTTAATGCCAAATCAGTTTTATACTGATATATTAGATATCATATTTACCAACCCCTCCGCTCGGGCAGGATATGACACAAGGTCAATTTTTAAGCGGAGTTTAACAGGTTTGAATTAAGAGTATTCCTTCTCCTAGACTATTTGCCTCACCAAGGCTGAAGAAATCAGTCTGTCCTACTATTTACCCATAGCTGGAGGGAGAATAATTGGATTCATACCTTTCCCAGAGGTATTAGTGCTATGTGAAATGCAATCAGTCTCATCCAGGATTTGAACTCGTGTCGTCGTGTCCATTTCCTACGACGATAACATTACACCACGGGCACCTGATATATTAGATATCAACGATTTGTAAACACAAGTCAACCAAGTTAAATGGTTCCAAGTATTGCTATGTATCACAAACAAATTTACACAAATCAATTCGATTTCAAGCAGTTCAGTTTAGCATAAGTCATTTATTGCACTCAATTTAAATGTCAAACAATTCTATTTTACCCATAGATAAGACCCTATCAGGTGCTTCCACTCCTCGCCACAGTGGACTTGGGATCGATGGCAATGAAGGGGTACTCCAGTAATACTGGGGCCTAACCACCAGATTATTTAGTGTCATATTTATGATACTCGTTGGGGGATCCCGACCCCTCTGCAGAGATGCAGTCGGTTTATTCTAAAGCTCTAGCTGACTGGGTTCTTAACGAGCTGGAGATGTTCTATCGCAAACATATTTTGAAATAATTACCTAGCTTACAGGAGCAGCAGGAAGGATTAGATTAGCTGTGGCACAAGAAATAAAACAGGAGGGCCGTGTTCAAATTCTGACTGATTCAGTTCTTTTTTTTTTTTTGTCTCTTATGCTTGGGAAGAGCATATGGCATTTTGATCTTTAATCAAATTGTCACTGCCTTTGTTCATAACTAGTCTGGGTTGGTTGTTTGGTTGGTTGATTGGTTAAGTCCAAATATTGTTTTTATATATATATATATATATATATATTAAGATTTTTAAATAAATACTCGGAGGATATAAAATACGTAGTATTTTATATCCTCCGTGTATTCAAAAGAAAGAATCAAAAAGGTTATTTATGACTCATTCAATGTACCAATGCTTTTAGAAGCCCCTGAGGAGTAACGTTCAAGTAAACAGAAAAGAATCATTTCAGAGACTATGGAGTGGCTGGAGCTCCTCACAAGATGGACTGGTCAAAGGACTATTTAGAACGATACTCGTTCTAGACTGTGTCTATAAACAAATACGTCTAAGCTTATATACATTAGTTGGCGTACCAAACTGTGTACCGTATTCTCTCTTACTGTATATGTGTGTCAACTTTATTTGTTTCATGACATAGCACTACCATAAAACACATTTTTTGCTTTGATTCGATAAAGTATTGGAGGAATTTTTCGAAATATTCAACTAGTTGAAACTGCTCACCAGATAAAGAAGTAATAATCATTTTTCAACGAGCCCGAAGTCAATTATCTGAATACAATTTAATGGTTTCCAGCATTACAATCTAATGCTAATAGGTTTATTTTAAAACAGTTCGATAGTTTCAAGTATTCCTATTTATCATTAGTAATTATATTCAATTTAAATTTGATGGGATCGTAAAATGTACGACCACACAGGATGAAGGGAACCAGGAAATAATGGCAATGATGGTGTACTCCACATTCCTCAAAGCTCCAGGACTTTAGCCTCACCATTAGATGCAGTTTAACCTTATATCCAGGACACTCGATGGTGTGAGAGTCTTACCCCACTAAGGGAGGTAGACGACCGAGCTGGCAACTAGTTTTCTAGAATTATAAAACCAGGTCGATGTGGAGGTAAAGACACTAACTCTTAAAAACCTACTCCCTGCTGAAATTACTGGTGACGTCACTTATGTATGCACAAACACACACGTGCGCATGCGCATAGATAGATAGATAGATAGATAGATCAAGTTTCATCATCATGTCATGCCGCCAGCACGGATATCCCTGACCCTCTCTCGCCACTTTTCACTGTCGTTCATCGCCTCTAGCAGGTCTTCTGGGCTACTTCCCGTATCCTCACACAGCTGCTGTATGTATGTTCTAGCTGGTCGTCCTGCTTTAGCTCGCCCATATGTGGGAGTCCATCGGAGTACATCACTTATGAACTCGTCCCTGCTCCTCCAGCAGTGTCCTGCGTGCCTGGTTCGTCTAACAAGGATATTTTTCGTAATGGGAGGAAGGTGGCCGCATAGTTGGTGCCTTGTGGGGTGTTGCCGCCAGGACTTGTTTAATATTGCTCGCAACGTTCTTGTGTAGTTGCCGTCTAGCTTCTTCTTCGACCGTTTTGTTAGCGTCCAAGTGGTGCATCCATACAGCAGTATCGACACGACCACTGCTTGGAAGAAACTGCGTTTCATTTTATCGGTCAGGTTTGATTTCCAAATAATCTAGAACTAATACTTTATGAGAAAAATTTATTCCATTGTGAGAGAATTCGTTTAAGACAACAGAACTGGAAAAAAGATGTAACTGTAAATGAGGTCGCAGAGCAAAAAGTTTACGAATGTATTGTAATTCAAGTGTTTTACCATTATAATTATATTCAGCATTACACATTCGTTAGAATACAGTTAAATAGTTCCAAGTGCTGCTATATATTACCAAAAATTCAATTAAACACCACTCATTTGTTTACACACAGGTAGATGATTAAAAAGTTCTACTTCTAACAATTCATTTTAGCATGAGTCATTTGTTTGCATACAATTTAAATAACAAACAGTTGCATTTGACCCATAGATAGGACTTTATCAGGTACTAACATTGCAGGCCAGAGTGGACCTGGGAGCAATGGCAATGAAGGAGTACTTCATTTCCCAAAGTTCCTGCGCTAGAGCCTTACCATCATATCCAGGACACTTTTTAGAGGGTCTTACCCGTTTGCAGAGACGTAGTCAGTGTATTCTACTGCTATAACCGACTGAGCTAGATATATTTGAGGTCTGTAAATTTACAAAATGTCTTTACACGGTAAATTCCAACCCATAACTAAAGAATTATAATTAGGGAACCTAACATTCATAGTGGATAAGACTTTCGAAAAGATAGGGCGAAATAACCAAAAGACAATGTTTGTTTTTTGTAATGGGTGGTTAATTCTTGGAACAAACTATCATCGGCAGTTGTAAAAGAACCCACATTAAACTCTTTTAAGTCTACATTGGAAAACTATGGAATAACCTTAGATACTCAACAGAAATACAACACCTGCTTCCATTTTATTTCCCAATAAATCGAAAATAAAATGATGACAACGATAGATCCATTTGAAGAAGACATTATATATATATATATATATATATATGGTCCGATATTCGCGTAGATAAACCGCTGTTGACTCTGTGCGTATATTATCCTAATGCATATATATATTGTATATTGACCTCCGACCTGGCCAAGCTGTCGAAATAGGAAATGCACCTGCGTAAATAACAGGTGCATCCGATCGAGAAATATCAGGATATAACCTTGACTGTCGAGGGGTTGAATTGAGTGCGAAATTGTGACGCTCGCAGGAAGAAGAACGGGCGTCAATTATTATATAACCACGGTGACAGGAAGTTCAAATCAATTGGAGACAAGATGCGGTAGAGAGAACCAGCACCCAGCAGAGTTAAGCAGCCAAGGGTGGAATAAATGAAAGAAACGCTATTATGGCCAGAAGAGTGGGGGTCAATATGTTGCAGTTCTATTCGGACTCCAACTCCCTCTCACACGCAACCCTTTCAATAAAGTGAGAGGTATATTTTTCTAAAGCTCTGTGTCCGCTCGTCTTCATTGTGTCGTTATGTTTCTGTATGCATATGTGTATGTATAGTTGGTCATGGCTATACATCATGTACATTGTCATCGACAGTCTGTTTCATTTTATCACAACTATTTAGCGGGGCTGGATTCACGAGATGCTTCAAGCCGAAATCGAACCCTGGCTGACTATACACCAGTCGGATATCTTATCCCAGAACCATCGTCATCCTCAGCATAAGCGAAGAAGCATTTTACATATAAATAATTGGCTACCACAGTGCTCGCTTCATTAGAAGAGCAATAGCATTTCAGCGTATGTGGCAGTCTGCAAATTATATATATATATATATATATATATATATATATATATATTGTGACGGCAAATCGACTAAAATCCCAAAACGGGACTTTATTTTCGCACATGTGAAGACGGGGCAGGTTGGCACTTGATCCCCTATAGAATAAGTCCTCGTTCAGAGTTTTTCTCTCAGGCATATAAGACCTGGCATATTACGTGAGGGATTAATTTAGGGCCAGACTGACCGCCGCTGGCAAGGGGTTCCAAATTTCACACTATACACACACCCACCAGGTCGCTTTCTTCCTTCCCTAGACAACAGAAGATATGGACCTATAGGTTTTAGTAGTAATAATTTTATATTGTAGTAGTCGGCAACTCCGGTTTCCCGTGTTGTATTTTAGAGGAACTTATAGGACAATTTTAAGCAAGATAACATAAGGCGAATCGAAGCTGAAAAGGAAGCATGAGGTAACAAATTCGTAGCAGAACTGGGTAACATAAAAATACAGGAATCCTTCAATATACATAGAGATACACTTTCAAAGTGTCAAATATGTATAATGAATTGAACAGTCCATGGACATAAATGTCTTTCTTTTCTGTTCTTTCGTTTTCCTTCAAATTGAGAGAGAGAGAGAGAGAGAGAGAGAGAGAGAGAGTGGTATATAAAGTTTGGGTATAAAGGAGAAATAGCCCCCAAAGTTACTTATCTTATTTTTCGACGGGGTTCCACTGGAGAATCTTTCTTCTTTCACGGGCTAATAGACTTTATGCTATTTTTAATACTGGCTTGAAGAACTTGGGTCCCTCGAGTCTCAGATATTCTTTTGTCTTCTACCCGGAGTAAATGGCTATGGGTCTGTCTGCCACGAGCCCTTTCCAATAACTGACTTTCTTATTTTCTATTTCCGCTGACGGGAAGGAGTCCCTACTTCCGTTTTAGGGTCCCAGCCAATCATTTGGCTTCTCCTTCCTTCCCCCTGGTGTCCGGCGACCTGAGGTTACTAAGTACCAACATCTGTTGATATCCCCTCCGTGACCTACATTCTTTCTTAACGGTCACTTTTTTGACGGGTTGCCACTGTTCATTCCAACGGGAGGATAGTATTTATCTTATTTCTATCGTCTCCATGGGATATCACGTGACAATATATATACATGAACTATCCTCAATCATCATCATTATCACGTCACGCTGCCAGCACGGATCTCTCGGACTCTCTCTTGCCACCCATCATAATCGTCCATCGCTCCTGGGAGGTCTTCCAGGCTACATCCTGTATTAGCACACAGCTATTATAAATGGGTTCTAGCTGGCCGTCCAACATTTGCTCGCCCATGTGAAGGGGTCCACCAGATTGTATCGCTTATGAGTTAGTCCTTACTTGTCCAGCAGTGTCCCGCATGTCTGCTTCGTCTAATTTGGGTAGTTTTCTTGACAGGTGATAAGTGGCCGTACAGTTGCTGTTTTGTGAGGTGCTGCCTCCAGGACTTGTTCAATATGGCTTGCAGCATTCTTGTGTAGTTGCCTTCAAGTTTTTTCTCCATACGTTTACTTAGCGTCCATGTGGTGCATCTATATAGCAATACTGACAGAACCGCTGCTTGAAAAAAAACTTTTATTTTATCGGTCAGGTCTAACTTCCACATGACCGATAGCCTATCGATAACTGTCCATGCCTTTGCTAGTTGGGTGTCGATGTCTTTCTCGGTTGATAAGACGCTGCTTCTGAGGTAGGTGAAGTTGTCCATTAGTTTCACTGGACCACCCTTTTCATTAAAGCACATGTATTCTGTCTTATCTCCGTTGACATGGAGGCTTAGACCACCTTCCACCTGTTCCAGACTATGTTGCAAGGATTCGGCTTGGGCGGGTGAATTTGCTAGAAGCGCTATGTCATCGGCGTAGTCTGCATCCGTAATAGTTCGTGCAGGGTATCTTCTACTTCTTTCCTTTACCAGCTTAAAACCGTTTTCTTTCATTAAATCAATCGACGTTCTAAACACATATTCTAGATAGGTAATAAACAGGAATGGGGTAAATTTATCTCCTTGCTGCACACGAGCTACAATGTCGAAGTAGTCTGTGTCTCCATCCGGTGACTCCGCTCACCGGATGGAGAAAAGCTGGGGAAAATCGAGAAATACCAGACTCTAGTACTGTTAACATCAGCCTATATATTTTGAAAATTGATGGAGACCTGTCACTCAGACTTCCGTGAAAAACTACCAGTCGGAACTGATTAGAAAAACTCGTATCGTTATTGATTAATCTGTATGGATGATGAAACACCATAGGAACGGACTCAACAGTAAAATAATCTTGATATTTCAGGTTTTGACTACTGTAGAATTTGAACTCGGGTCACTGTGTTCATTTCCTCTGATCATAACCATTACACACACGGAACACTGGGACACACACACACACACACACACACACACACGTGTGTATGTGTGTGTGTGTTTCAGAGTGCAAGTGTGTAGGTACTTGATATATGTGTGTGCATATATCCTGGACGAGGCTGTTAGTCATTTACATAGGGCTAATACACTTTAGAAAGATTTTCTTCGAATTATTCTCCTTCTAGTTTGAGGTAAATAGTAGGGCAGATTACGCTCTTGAACCTTGACATGGCAACCAATCAAGGAGAAGGAAAACTGAATTCAAACCTGTTAATCTCCGCCTTAAAAATTGACCTTGTGTCATATCCAGCCCATGCGAAGGCGTTGGCGCACCCACCCACACACATATATATATATATATATACAGCCTTTTTTTAGATTGTTAGTAGAACTGATTTCTGTATGGCTGGTAATTTATTCATTATTGATCTATAACGTAGAACGTTCAACCGAAACCATTTCATCGCATTGCAATCGACTTCCGTTACATCTGATTAAATTTAAAGAAAATTGTGACAGAGATATTTACTTAAAATATTGGTAATGCCAATTTATTCACATAAATACATACACAAATCACACACACACACACACACACACACACACACACACACACACACACACACACATATATATATATATATACCAAGAGATCTGTAGCATCACGTTGTAAATTGATCTGAGAATACAATGACTGCATCTTCTGGGGAGGGAATCGAGCTCGCCAAAAGAGACGTTCTGGGTATGACTCTAAACTGAATTTGGTGGAGAGGCTCCTGTTCTTGAGCTCTACAAAACTCTACAAAACACAGAGTACCTGTTTCTTGACATTACTCCCAGGTCCACTTTGACATTGACTATGGGCTATTTTTCATATACATCAGAGTTCAACGTACTCTAGTTTACTTAATCTAACCAGAAAAATCAATTATAGTCAGATTTTAGTGAAATCCATGTATAAAGCGGAGTCCTCGTGGCGTAGTAGCTAACCAGCTGGACTATGACATCATAATAAGTTAAGTTAAACCTCAATAGTACCGTTGTCTTCTTTTTTAGACTAATATCTCCTCTCTTACTTGTTGCCTTTCTCTCTCTCTTTCTCCCTCTCTCTCCCCCTCTTTCTCTCTCTCTCTCTCACTCAGTATATATATGTGTGTGTGCGTGTGAGTGTTTGTGTCTGCGTATTGTGAACAAATGTGTAAATAACTGAATCAAACAGCGATCAACAAATTAAAGAAATTTTATTAATTTGAATTTGGTGAAAAGTTTGTTGAAAACCAAAAGTCTTTTCTTGTAAGAAAAGATGATATTTGTCAGAACGTAGACATTTTAAGAGAGAAAGAGAAATTTATAAATGAAATATAACAGTTTTTTTTTAGCCTTAAACTATTTAATCTATATTGTGTGTGCAAAAGATCTTTGTGTGAGTATGTCACTATGTAAGAGAGAAAGTACATTTATGCTTCAATAAGCACGTGGGTGCAGCTGAAATTTTTCATCAGTAAGCAAAGAATGTAATAGCAGTTCCAGTAAATCTTGGTAAACAAAACATATTCATTCAATTTCAGATGATTAAGTGATGTTGTTCAATATTGCTGGCAACTGAACAAGTCCTGGGGACAACACCCCTTAAAACTGCATCTGAACGGCAACCTTCCGCCAATCATAAAAACTATCCAAGTCAGACGAACCAGACATGCGGGACACTGCTGGGGAAGTAGGGACGAACTCATAAGTGACATACTCCTGTGGACCCCTTCACATGGACGAGCAAAGGCAGGACGGACAGCAAAAAGCTATATACAACAGGTCTGTGCTGATACCGGATGTAGCCTGGCAGATCTACCGTGAGCGATGGATGATAGGGACGGGTCGAAGGAGAGGGTCAGGAAGATCCGTGTTTGCAGTGTAACATGATGACGATAAATGATGTTGAAATTAAATGCACACTTAAAAAACGAAAGTTGTTTTTTTTACTCAAACAGATAAAAACCGAAAGTTTTTGTTGGTTTGGTTTGTTGGGTTTTATGGCATATCAATCTTTGTTGGTTATTTAACGCCAAATCTATTTTTATGTAAATAATATGTTCTATTTAAAACAATTCAGTTTAGCAGAAGTACATAGTTTAATTGTCAAAAACATTTATTTCAAACTAGTCAAGAAGTTATATGTAACAAATCAGTTAAGTGTAAATACAATTTTAATGTCGAAAAACAGTTCTATTTCAAATAATTCTGTTAAGCATCAGCACGCAGTTTAAATGTAAGTACGGTTTAATTGTCAAAAACATTTCTATTTCAAGCTATTCAGTTTACTCAAACAATTTAGTTTAGCATTAGAATGCTGTTAATTCTATTTAACCCATAGATAGGGCCCTATCAGGTGCTACCACTCCGGGCCAGAGTGGACCTGGGAGCGATGGTAATAAAGGGGTACTCCGCATTCCCCAAAGCTCCAGCACTGCTGGAACCTCACCATCAGATTGTTTAGTGTCATATCCAGGACACTCGTTTGGGGGGGGGTCTTACCCCACTGCAGATAAGCAGTCAGTGTATTCTACAGCCCCAGCCGATTGGGCAAAAAGTTTAGTTGGTAACGGAATAAATTCATAAAACCTGCTAAAGATGTATTTATTCTATTGCTATTTATAAGATTTAGGTAGGAAGCAAATTTGATTTTTAAAAAAATATAAGGTTTATCTATAATTCCAACTGGTTAAAAATGCGTTTTTAAACAAGCTAAGATTTATTGAATTATTTATATTTAGATCCTTCAAAATTTTCGCAGCAAATCAAATATTGTCGTCTGCGCATCTGAAAGACATCTTTAAAACAGCGCGTTAGCGCCGATGGATCAATAGATGCAAAAATACAGATACGGTTACGGAGAGAAAGTAAGAAAGTAAGAAAAAAGTGAGACAGAGAGGGGGGATGACGAAGGAAGAACAAGCGAGGTAATGAACGGGAAATGATCCCGATGGTTCGAACCGTAGTAGCAGGCAAACACACAGACTAAAAATAGAGTATCGGTGAAACGTGTCAGACCGGACTCGCGAAAATAACTCAGACCAAAAGGTGGTAAAGGAAAGAATTTTAGTTTCCGATTAACCGCAGCGCCATGAGTAAGTAAAAAAAGTGTGACCCGAAGGTTCCCTTTTCAATTGCTACAATACAAAAGTGTAGGAATCCAGGGATGGCGCTACTTTATTCCTGGATTGCTCCACTTTACCCTTGATTCGCAGCTTATGATACTGAGTGTTTAGCAAGGTGGCATCAAGTACTATTTTTTGATTCTTTGGTGTGATTCGACCCGGGATCGAACCCCAGTCTCCTGAGTCATTGGAGAGTAGACACTTTTTCTTTAGATTGGGCAGAAAATAAGCCTGCCAGCCCTCAAGACTGAGCAAAGCCACAGTGGATAAACCACAGTGTTAAAGAATGGAAAATTTGCAATTTTCTCTCAGAAAAGGATCGAAAAACGAACGACGAATATGAAGACTCCCATCATAAAGGAAAAAGGAAAAAGACGGCCTACTAAATCCAGATAAGGTTCGCCAATCAAATTCCGTTCTATCTCATAAAGTGTTATATTCGACTGAGAATTTACACGCACCATTCCACACACAAAAAAGAACTTTTTAATTGACAAAACATTCAAGCCATTTTATAGTCATTAATGTTCGTTTGTTAACGTGTTTGTTTGTTTACTTGTTTCTGTAATTGAATGTCATGTTTTCTATCTTAACTTTGGGTCATGTTCATCTTCTTCCGCCTTTGGAGAACGGGGCTTAGCCGAATAGATTTCTGCCTGATTTCTTCCTTTTGTAGTGTATGTGCCACAGGGTATATGGGGAATACACTAGACATTTCGGAGCTCGCATCTGGGAGTCTCAGAAGGGTGGTTGTCCTCCCCTTGCCAATAAAGTTCTCTTTATTCGTACTAATATAAAAATTAAGGCTTCTTAAGCCAATTTTTCACACAAAAATTAACACTTTTTAAAAATGGAAATCAGTTGATTCTATATATATATATATATATATATAAACACGATAGAGTACAACAGTACAGACGCTCTTCTTACAAAGTAGTAATGTACAAACAAAAGTTACATCTCTTTTGTAAAACATCCTCCCTTGATGATGGTCCAAAGTTGGGCAGAAAGTACTATTTATTCAAGATTTATCAACCAATTCCCGCCGTATATCATAAGATCAATACAGTAATTCGAAAGGATTAACAAAAAATATGTAGACAAAAAATGTCTATTATGTTCAACCAGGTATATATATATATATATATATATATATATATATATATACCTGGTTGAACATAATAGACATTTTTTGTCTATATATATATATATATATATATATATAAAGAGTGAGAGAGAGAGTTGAATACAGACTGGTGATCAAAAGATTTTTTACGGGTGATTTTTGTCTTAATTAAACTTGGAACCTTTTAGCAACTCGCTAGCTTAGTATGGCACAAAACTACGTGTGCGGTGCACCTAGTTAGCATAAAACGCAGGACTGTTGTACTTTTGCTAAACTGAATTCATTAAAATAGCACTGTTTTGACAAAAACTGTACTCATACTAAACTGAAGTGTTTGAATTAGAAATATTTGACTAAACTGAATAGCTTGAAACAGAAATGTTTTTTACAATAAATCTGTGTACTTATGCTAAATTGAATTGTTTGAAATAGAACTTTTTATGGTATAAAAATGGATTTGGCATCAAATAATCTACAAAGGTTGATATGCCATAAAACCCAAACAAACAAACAAATAAATTTTTAAGTTCTCAAAGTTGTATGTCACCAATTGACTTTATGTTGCCATCTTCTTGGTGGCTAGAGGAATATAACGGGTAATAAACTAATTTATTCCAAAAGGCCGGCTGTATGAGGTTCCCCAATAAGTCTGACTCAAACTCATTTCTAACAGGTGATAAATCTAGCTCGAAAACCATTATGTCACGTGAAGTTCCCAAATAATAATAATCGGAGGTTGATGACTTGTAGTGATTTGGAGACGTGTTTTTTAAATGGAAATATTCGATAAAAAATATTGATTGATTAATTGAACGTTGGATTGATTGATTGATTGATTATTAAGGTATGTCAACGTGCCTCCGCTTTTTTCATGCCTTGAAGTTAGGACATCTCGTTCATTGTATATACATAATTACAGATCTGTCTGTGGATGAATATATAGATATATACCCACTACCCAAGTAGGGTTGAGTTCTCTCGCGAATGAAGTAATCGTGTTGCCATTAGCGTTTATTGCAAGTCTCTTCATATATGAATTGAGGTCTCGGTAGCCGTTAAACGGATGTATGTAAACAATAGTAATTGTGATTCATAAACGTTTAAAATTTACTTCGTTTCTACTGGTTCCTCGTGGCTGAGGGTTAGAGGCTCGGATTGGCGTTTGAGTCAACCGGGGTTCGATCCCAGCTACGGGAAGCTAGTATGTTTAGACCACACCGATGAGTTCTGATAGAACGAAACAGATCTGTCTGTGGATGACTATATAGATATTTACATTTTTCTGTATTAGTATTTGTGTATTTGTTTGAGGAAGGAAAGAATAAATAAATAAAGCGGGTAATAAGTGAATTGCAGCGATTTGGAGACGTTCATTTTAGGATGTAACGCTGAAGACCTGCTGAAGGCGATGAATGATAGGGAGAAGTGGCGAGAGAGGGTCAGGGATATCCATGCTGGCGGCATGACATGATGATGATGATGATAATAAAGAAAATGATGGAACTTACTCTTATTATTTTTATCAATTGTTACATCCCAAAAACACATTCTGAAAAAGGTGCAATTTCCTCCATATTTCTCTCCTTTAATAAGTAGGCTATCAGTTTATGATCGTTTTGTATTTTGGTTTGGTTCGATTTGGTTTCTTTGTTTAAGGGCATATCAACTCTCATGGGTTTTTTGTGTCAAAACCATTATTTTTATAGTTAAGCTATGGTATTATTTAACCCAAAGAGGTGGGGGTCGGATAAGGAGGTTCAAATATTTTCCTAAGTTATTAGTCCAAAATTAAACGTAATAGCACTGCTGGAGTGCGAACTTGCTTACTAAATGTCGGAGTCTTGTATGTTAACCACTACGCCTCCCATTTCTTCCTTTTATCTGGATGGTGAATATAAGTATTAGATTTCTATATAATTTTCTGGTATATTACCGCAGATATTACTGTGGGATATTCTGGGCAAGAAACGAGATGTTTATTAATTTGAATACTAATGATTAAAAAAATGTACAAGTGATTATTCATTTCTTTCGTGTCAGCAAAGCAAAAAATAAAATGTTTTAAAAAATGAAGATCTAAAATCTTCAAATCTCGCCTCACTTCTTGCTACTTCGATCTCGTCTCATTACAATCTCTCATTAAGAGTGACACTCCCATCAATTAATTAATGCTTGTCCCTGCATTCCTATTAAATTTGACAAGTTCTCCCCAATCACTACTGCCATCTGATGACTCCGTTGAAGGTGACTATCAAAAACCTTCACGTCAATCAAGCTCTGTTGTCAGTGTGCTTGGTAGTACGTTATCTTGTTTTCTTTTTTGTTTTTCTCTCAAATCAACATGATTCTCTTAATTTTAACAAAAGGGAAATGTAGCTTCATACTCGTTTTTGTTTCCCTCCAAAAATAAAAATAAAAAATGCTTTTTGTATTACAGGCAAGCTACACTGAAAGCACTGCTTCTTGCTATATTATAGTGTTGTAAGCTAAATGATGGTCTGTAACGTGGTCATTGATGTCTGTTGAATCATAGTATTTTAAGCCAAATGTGAAAGCCCGATGTGATTTTTATAGTAACGGTAGCCAATACTTTGCTTTCATAGGGTCATTATGGTAATTAATTTTCAAACAATATATATATATATATATATATATATATATATATATATATATATATATATATACGAGGATCATTAAATAAGTTTCCAGACTTTTTTCTTACGGGCACTTTTATTGATAGTACACACATAAAACTCTAGTCCCCTTCGAAGTAATCTCCTCCAGCTGCAATGCAATTGTTGTGTCGTTCCAACAAATTATGAAAGGCCCCACAGAAGTCCTCTTGTGTGAGCGCGTCAATGACCTTCGTCACAGCCTCTTTCATCTCCTCAATTGTCTCATAACGACAGACTCTGAGCTTAGGGAATAACCAAAAGTCACAGGGAGCAAGGTTTGGACTATAGGGAGGGTGAGCAACTGTCTAGATGCCCATCTTGGTCAAATAGTCTGAAAAGGATGGAGTTGAGGACTGGTGTATTGTCCTGGTGGAAATGCTACTGACTCGATTTGAAGAGCGCTGGCCTCTTCCGACGGAATCTCTTCCTGAACTCCCTTAAAACCTCAACATAGTAACCCTAACCCAAATCCTAACCCTTTGGCCAATCAACACTGGTGTATTGACTTCCTTACTCCTCTCACACCTCTCATTATCCCACACAGATTCTGGCCTTCCTTGAATCTATCATCATCATCATCATCATGTCGTGCCGCCAGCACGGATATCCCTGACTCTCTCTCGCCACTTCTCCCTATTATTCATCGCCTCTGGCAAGTCTTCAGGGTTACATCCTGTGTCCTCACATAGCTGCTGTATGTAAGTTCGAGCTGGTCGTCCTGCTTTTGCTTGGCTATATGTGGGGGTCCATAGGAGTACATCCCTTACGAGCTCGTCCTTGCTTCTCCAGCAGTGTCCTGCGTGTCTGGTTCGTCTAACTTGTATAGTTTTCGTGATGGGAGGTGAGTGGCCATATAGTTGGTGTCTTGTGGGGTGTTGTCACCAGGACTTGTTCAATATTGCTCTCAACATTCTCGTGTAATTGCCGTCTAGTTTATTCTCCAGCCGTTTAGTTAGCGTCCATGTAGTGCATCCATATAGCAGTATCGATACAATCCTTGCCTGGAAGAAACTGCGTTTCATTTTATCGGTCAGGTCTGATTTCCAAATGATCGAGAGCCTATCGATAGCTGTCCATGTTTTCGTTAGTCGTGTGTCGATGTCTTTTTCGGTTGATGAGACGCTAGGCGGAGCCTCTGTGAAACTAGTAGACAAATTCACCTACCTAGAATCTCTTATACCGCTCATAAATTGACGCTCGATTCATGCAAGATGCTCCAAAAGCAGTCTGAAGCATTCCCTGCGTTTCTGTAGCATTTTTTCCAAGTTTAAATTTAATGCATATCGTTCTTCTAAAGTGTCAGATTGCATTTTTGAAATTCACCAGCTGTGACAATCAGGATTTAGTAGGGTGTATTCCAATTGCTGCTGTAGCATTTCCTTTGAACCTGAAATCCTAAAAATTGGTCAGTCATCTCATAAGATGTATAGCCATAACATACTGAATTTATGTCTATGACAATTTTAAATGCCCATCCGAACAAAGTCAGGAAACTTATCGTATGCACCTCGTATATATATATATATATATATATATATATATATATATATATATATATATATACATATGTGTGTGTGTGTGTGTGTGTGTGTGTGTGTGTGTGTGTGTGTGTGTGTGTGTGTGTGAATGAATATGTAAACCAAGGTAATCAGAGGAGGATTTTATTCATCGTTGAATTATTTTCCAAAGTTATTTTTTTCGATTTTTTCATTAAATCCTTATCAAGGCAGTTGCTATGAGATGATGCATCTACTGAATTTTTTCGCTTATTTCTAAAAAAAGAAATAAAATTTAGAATATGAAAAATCACATAATAACTACCATGTTGGTGGCTTAATGTAAAAACCGAAACTTTTAACATGGACAAACAATTCAGCTCTTATCAAATCAACTATGATTAAACAATTTTTTAAATGGTATACAGAATAGCTTTTTGCAGCATTGTAAATATATATATATATATATATATATATATATATATATATATATATATATATATATATTAATATGGAGGGTTAATAAACAGATGAGGATAAACAATTGTTTTAAAAAAGTTTGATTCATCAAATGTGCTCAAACCTGGAACACGAGTGTTTAAAAACTAAATGTTATTAAAACCATGAATTCCTAATATAGTTTGATTCTGTTAGATTCCTCATATCTTGTATAAACTAAAAGATATCAGTTGAAATTTTATTTCGACTTTATAGAAATACATTTTCATCCGAGTACTGTGTCATCTTGTCTATAGAAAATACTTGAAACATGTTATAATAAGAATGTAAAGAAAATGTTATATCAATTACTTTTTATATATATATATATATATATATATATATATATATATATATATATATAAATCAAACACGAAACAATATCTATTCGGCCACTTACCGCTCCTCCCCAAAAACATTCTAGTAAGACGAAAACGACATGCAGGACACTGCTGGAGAAGCCAAGATGAACGCATAAGTGATGTTTTTGTATGGAACACTTCATAGGGTCGTTCCAGTATTAACTGATCACCAATAACTTATTTAAATCAATTCTGTGCAGACACCGGATATAGTTTGGTAGACCTGTTGGGAGCTTTGGATGATAGGGACGAAGGGCACGAGAAAGAGACAGTCAGGGAAACCCATGCTGTCAGTGTAACTTGATGATGATGATGATGATGATGATGATGATGATGATTCATGCATATTTTTATGTGCATATATATATATATATATATATTTATTTATTTATTTAAAAGTGTCACAGTTCTTCTTATAAAAGAATGGCTTTAGCCTCAAATAACTCCGAAGGTTTATATGCCATAGATAGATAGATCCATCGAAGAGAACTTTTCAAAGAAAGAAAGCTTGGAAAATAATTACAAATACATTGTTTTGTTTTTTAATTGAGGAAAATTATGTTGCACCAGATAAACTGATAAAATAAAAATATTGCACTCGAGTACTACGATTACCCAATCGGCTGGGGCTGTAGAATACACTGACTGCACCTCTGCAGAGGTGTAAGACCTCCCCCCTAACGAGTGTCCTGGATATGACACTAAATAATCTGATGGTGAGGTTCCAGCAGTGCTGGAGCTTTGGGGAATGCGGAGTACCTCTTCATTGCCATTGCTCCCAGGTCCACTCTGGCCCGGAGTGGTAGCACCTGATAAGGCCCTATCTATGGGTTAAATAGAACAAACAGCATACTTATGCTAAACTGAATTGTTTGAGTAAACTGAATAGCTTGAAATAGAAATGTTTTTGATGATTAAACCGTACTTACATTTAAACTGCGTGCATATGCTTAACCGAATTATTTGAAATAGAACTGTTTTTCGACATTAAAACTGTATTTACACTTAACTGAATTGTTACATATAAGTGTTTGAGTAGTTTGAAATGGAAATGTTTTTGACAATTAAACTGTGTACCTAAGCTAAACTTTTTTGATAGAACTGATTATTTACATAAAAATGGATTTGGCGTTAAATAACCTACAAAGGTTGATATGCCATAAAACCCAACAACCCAAACCAATCGAGTACTACGAACTCTCTGAACAGTATCAGGTTTTGATTTCAGTCTTTCCTTTCCCCAGAAAGGCAGCAATATCAAAGCCAGATAATCAAATCTACTCAACTTCTACACATGACGAACCGTCAATTTATCTTATATGTACAAACAGCGCATATTTTAGTCACGAATGATACAATTTTCATAATGAATTTTACATCTTATTTTACTGATATAACTATCACATATTATTTATCTATTATGTCATTGTTCCTTTTTTTAACTTATGCTGGATAGATACTAAATGTTTGTCGTAGATAAGAACAAACTGATAGTAATTATATATATATATATATATATATATATATATATATATATATATATTCATCTATAATTCTATTGGTGTGAAAAAAAAAGAGATTGTACTATTTGCAAATTCTACAAACTGATATCTGGGAAAAAATTCAGTAGAAAAAAAAAGAAGAAAAAAAACACACGCGTTACTTGAAAATAATCAAGTAGCAGTCAAACGAAAAAAACACCGAGAGAATTGTTAATTTTTTTTTTTTTTTTTTTTGGTGAGGGGTATTTTAATCAATAAAATGTCTTTTATCCAAAACCCACTTCACCAGTGCGATCTTTAAGAGCAGTTTAGTGAAATCTAGATAGACTCGCACTTGGCCATGTAGGAATTATTTTCAT
>OY757933.1:39001418-39063918 GCA_963585895.1 Sepioteuthis lessoniana | reverse complement strand
TGTTTATATATATATATATATATATATATGTGAGTGTGTGTGTGTGTGTGTGTGTGTGTATTAAAATACAATTTGTCCTAATAAATACATTTGCTATTAATGCATTGGCATTACCCAAAAAGGATAGTGTTCACCGTTTAAAATAGTTGTAAATATTTTACTTCACTGACTGTTTAAATAGATTTTGCAGCTGACGATGAATTGTTTAACCTTTTAGAATTATTGTGAACTTTATTGATACATTGGTTGTTAAACATTGATATTGCAACAATAGATGAAAGTTTTACCCGTTTAAAAAGATCTGTACCGCATATAATTAGAGACCATAGATCCTAAACTGGCCTCGGCATGCAGTAACCCTGAAATGTTGACATGCTATAAAACCAGTCAACAAACAACATTTTATTCGAAATTTGATTGTGGATTAAGTTCATAGTTATTGATATAATCAGACCTGCCAAAGAAAAAAAACTACATCGCTATAATAGTTTAATATTTTCCTCAAAAAGCTGTTAGAGCATTTTCACTGGTGACCGTACTAAGGACATGAGGTTTTCTTTGAAAAATTCGTTTCAATTCCTGGCGAAATGTTTTCGCTGTGGCTACATAAAGAATAAAATTGACAGCATTATTAACGCACGACACCAGATTAGCATACATCATGCTGCTGCCGGCGCCGGTCTCCTCCACATCGTAATTCTCAAAATAAAGAACTACAGAAAACGGTATCGTCGTGATAAGGAACACTACATTGATCGACAAGACGAGCCCTATGGTACCATTGCCCTGGGGGCGGGCACGGCCCAATGAAGGGCGTCGACAGAGTTTATAAGCGATGACAATGTTGCAGATCAGGATCAATGACGCTGGTAAATAACTATAAAGAATTCCGTGTAAAATTGTTTGAAAATGGTGCTGTGGGTAGCACCGTTGGTTTACAAACTGCCAGAAATAAATATCGGCTCCATTTAGTGAGGCCAGTAATAACATTGGTACCAGAATTGATATCGCTGTGCAGCCTGGCATCGAAATGATATGTCTCTTTAAAGGGAAGGATACAGCAATTGTCCTTTCTAGTGTGATGATGACAGTCAACCAGGAGGAAGAGTCCGACGAAAACATCATGAAGAAAAGCCAGACTCTGCACATTACCAAGCTCTTGTGAATCACGTAGATCCTGTAGGTTCTTAAGATGACCTCCAGCAGGCCGAAGAAGAGCACGGTAAGATCTGAGATGCCTAAGATTATGAGGTAGACAGCAATCTTTGTTTTGCGTAGCTTTTTTTGCAAGAGGACTATCAGAGATAGAATGTTTCCTGTTGTGCCGAGGACTAAAAGAAGAATGCCGACATACCGTACAAAATACACACTAGGAAGTATACACTCCATGGTTTCACTGGCCGTAATGGATAGAAATCTAAAATAGAATAAAACAAGATAAAATAAAGTAACGTGATTTTTCTTAAATAATCGTATGATTTAGCAAAGAGAAATTTTAAAACAGACATGTTGCATTAAAGTACTGTACTGGAGGTGCCCGTGGTGTAAAGGTTATCGTCGCAGGAGATGGACACGGCGACACGAGTTCAAATCCTGGACGAGGCTGATTGCATTTCACATAGCACTAATACCCTTGGGAAAGGTATGAATCCAATTATTCTCCCTCCAGCTATGGGGCAGACTAGGTTCTTCAGCCTTGGTGAGGCAACTAGTCTAGGAGAAGGAAAACTGAATTCAAACCTGTTAAACTCCGCTTAAAAACTGACCTTGTGTCATATCCTGCCCGAGCGGAGGGGTTGGGTAAATAGGATTAAAGTATTGTACATTTAAACTCAGCCCTTGAAATTTAGTCCACTCCGTCAACAAGGTTTATAATAGACTGTAACCCCTCCAAAAATGTCTGACTTGTTTAGGACACTAAACCCTATCTGAGGGTGTGACTATTTTTAGAGCTCTGTTGAGTGTAGAGTACTTCTTGTCAGGCATTATTCCGAAGTTTACTCTGACCCGGAGTGGTAGTACCTGTTAGGGTACCATCTATGAGGCAAATAGCTCTGTTTGAAAATTATCCGTATTCGTCTGATTGATTGGTTCAGTTTTATGGCATACCAACCCTTGTTGGTTATTTAATCCCGAATCCTGTCTCTACATAAATATCAAATATATATTGTTTGTAAACGAATAGTTTGTAGATAACAATTTTACAAGGCAAGGCTTATTTGTTTGTGCACAGTTAAATGGTTTCAAATATTGCTATCTAACACTAACAATTCAATTTAACATCAGTCATTTGTATGCACACAGTTGAATGGTTTAACAGTTAATTTGAGCCATAGACCCAAGCAGGTACTACCAATCTTAGTTAGAGTGGACCTGGGAGTTTAGCTTAAGTATGCAGTTTAAATGTCAAAACAGTTCTATATTTAATAACTGAGTTTAGCATAAGTACGCAGTTTAAATGTCAAAACACTTCGATATTTAATAACTGAGTTTAGCATAAATACTTAGTTTAAATGCCAAAAAATAAACTCAACCCACGATTTAGTTCTATTTAACCCATAGATAGGACCTTTATCAGGTACTACTACTGCGGGCCAGAGTAAACCTGCGAGCGATGGCAATGAAGGGGTACTCTGCATAACCCGAAGCTCCAGTATTACTGGAGCTTCCCCATCAGATTGTTTAATGTCATATCCAGAACAATCGTTGGGAGGTCTTACCCCTCTGCAGAGAAGTCGGTGTATTTTACAGTCCCAGCTGAAAGAGCATACTCGTTAGGTGGGGGTCTTACCCCACTGCTGAGGTGCAGTCGGTCTATTCTACTGCCCCAGCTGACTGGGCAAAACATTTGAAGGCTCATAAACACACACAAAAAAAATACGTTACACAGACATCTCAGTTCGTCCTGTTTATTTTTTTTTTACTGATTTCGCTAAAGGTAATTCTAGTTTAACAAATTATTTTAGTTGTCAAATTTTCTGTGACTAAGTTTGATGATTTTTATCATTCAGGGTTTTCGGACTATTGTCTTCACTTTTATTGTTATATTCACAACGTTTAGCCTATAAGTCCTCCGGCCTTGTTAAATTGTTTCTTGTCGAATTCTTGTTAAACCACATCCTTTATTTAATCCACGGGGTCACTTGCTCTGATTTCGTTAACCATAACCAGGCACAAGTGTAAAGTATTCCTGTATTATACCCAAAACGTTGTAAGAATAAAGATAAAGACAATAGTCCCCAAACCCTAAATGATACAAATTATTTTATCTAATTATTTTTATCTACTCAAACTAATCACTGAAGCGAAGCGTAATTGTTTCAGGAAACGGACGCGACGATCCGTGTTCAATTCCCATATGAGACTGTTCTCATTTCACTCTACAAGGGTTTACTTGATTGCAATGTTCTCATATTTCTTTATGGATTTGATTGGTCGTTTGGGTTTTATGGCATATCAAACTTTGTGGGTTACTTAACGCCAAATCCATCTTATACTAATAGTTCTATTTCAAACAATTAAGTTTAGCATGAGTACACAGTTTAATTATCAAAAACATTTCTATATCAACCTATTCAGTTCATTCAAACAGTTCTAATTCAAACAATTCAATTTAGTATGAGAACAGAATTTGTTTACATACAGATAAATGTCAAAACAGTTCTATATTAAACAATTCATTTTTGTGTAAGTAGAGTTTCAATGTGAAAAACAGTTCCATTTAAAACAATCCTGTTTAGTAATTGCACACAGTTTAAATGTAAGTACAGTTTAATTATTAAAAACATTTCTATTTCAAGCTATTCAGTTTAATCAAATATTTCTAATTCGAACAATTCAGTTTAGCATAAGTATGCAGTTAGTTCTATTTAACCCATAGATAGGGCCCTATCAAGTGCTACCATTCCGGACCAGAGAGGACCTGGGAACAATGGCAATGAAGGGATGCTCCGCATTCCCCAAAGCTCCAGCATCACAGAGACCTTACCATCAGATTTTTTAGTGTCATATCCAGGACACTTATTGGGGTGGGGTCTTACTACTCTGCAAACATTGGGCAATTCTTTATGGAGTTTACACATCTTTTAATACAAATGATTATGTTATCTCAAATTTTGGCGCTTCGAGGCAACATTTTTCCTTTTTGTCTTCTATGTAATAATCTTTCGGGTTTTTTGTCAATGTTATCAGAGTGAAGAAGTTTTTCAGAATATTTTCTACCGTTTCTATTATGATCGAATCCGCAGATTTGAGTTTTGTGTTTACTTTCCAACATTCGTGGTCTAGGTATCATAAAATGACTGTTGACATGGATTTTGAGTTCGTTCCTGATGACCCCGTATGCTTTGAAAAGCTGTCACGTTGTGATTAGTAAACAAGGGGAAGGTAGTGCGTCGGTGTAGGCTGGTCGAACAGGTGTGTAACTGGAAGGAGACCACGTGATATGAGAACGACGCGATCAGATTTAGACGCAGTACAGTCAGAATCGAGAGGAGAGATGGATAAGCAGCCGATCTGAGGCGTTAGTGTCGTCTCTGACGATACGGTTTGCAAGGGGGTGCAAGCGTTGGCACCCCCTGGCTCCATGAAGAAGATATGAGGCAAGAAGAAGTCCCCTCTCTGGGTATATTTCTCTCCATCTCTCTCTCAAACTTACAACAAACTGTGTGCCCCTTTCAAGAATAAAATGAGAGAGAGAGATTTTTTTATAAAGAAGGGTGTTTCGTTCGTTCATTGAATTTCGTAAATCATGTTTGATTACTATACAACAAATCTATTTCTTTGATTCAATGGCATATCAGCCTTTTTAGGTTATTTAACGCCAAAGCAATACTTGTAGGAAAACAGATAGCTAGCGGAATTTGGGAGTTTATTCCTCTCTCATGGGTATCAGATCGATAATAAACGTCATAGACCAACTAAAGTTCTAGCGCACTTACTATAATGCCGTAGTCTAGCACTTTAGCCACAATGGTTGGTTGGTTGGTTTGTATGGCATATCAATCTTTGTAGGTAACTTAACGCCAAATCGATCTTTATGTAAATAATCAGTTCTATTTAAAACAATTCACTTTAGCATGAGTACACAGTTTAATTGTCAAAAACATTTCTATTTCAAACTATTCAGTTTATTCAAGCAGTTATATATAACAATTCAGT
This sequence comes from Sepioteuthis lessoniana, assembly GCA_963585895.1. Lineage (NCBI taxonomy): Eukaryota > Metazoa > Mollusca > Cephalopoda > Myopsida > Loliginidae > Sepioteuthis > Sepioteuthis lessoniana. Next base: position 39,058,758 of record OY757933.1, on the reverse strand, counting down.
TAAGTGTACGTATGGTTCAAACAATTCAGTTTAGCGTAAGCATTCAGTTTCAATGTAAGTATGGTTTAATTGTCAAAAACATTTCTTTTTCAAGCTATTCAGTTTAATCAAACAATTCAGTTTAGCATATTTATGCCATTAGTTCTATTTAACACATGGATAGGGCCCTTATCAGGTGCTACCACGCCGGGCTAGAATGGATCTGGGAGCGATGGCAATAAAGGGGTACTCCGCATTCCCCAAAGCTCCAGCATTACTGGAACCTCACTATCAGATTGTTTAGTGTCATTTCAGGACACTCGTTGGCGGGAGGGGTCTTACCCCTCTGCAAAGGTGCAGTCGGTGTATTCTACAGCCCCAGCCGATTGGGCAATTTAGCCACAATGCCACGAAGACTCTTCTTCCGTTGTTAAATTGGAAGCTATTGTATTATCTGAGTATATTTATTAATATCAATATCTATCGATCCCTTTCATGGTAATGTTCGGCATGTTTATATTCTACATTTTTTTCCAATACCTTTCTATCATAAACTGATTAGCAGTATATTTACTCTATGTATGTAATAACCCAATTCTCTTAATAAAGTTTGGATTATATCTTGACCACTGATAATATTTTTCTTCCGGGTGTTTATTGCGTTCATTCTGTAAGACTATTTTCCATTCTTTTTTTAGTCAAATAGTAAACAATATATTTATATTATATATTTAGAACTTCATCCTTCCAGTAATATTTACATTAATTTCAGACACATGTAAATCCGCTTCATAATCTTGGTACATTGATAAGATAAATCATTTTTCACGTATCATTTTAGCTAAATAAAAAGAACAGAGATAGTATTTATTGAGTAGTCTTATAAGAAATATAGATGCTTTCAATTATTCCTGACATCCTACAAACAGTTTCTTTATTATGTTGAGAGTGAATGGGTGCGTGCATGTGTATGTGAGATAGATAGAGATAGAGAAAGAGATTGATTGATTGATTTTAAAGGCATTTCAACCTATGCCGGGTAATTTTATGCCTTGATGCTTAGAAACTGCCTACATTTTACGCTTAGATTTACATTTTTTTAGTTTGTCGTTTCTTATTTTGTTCTCATGCGGTTATATGATATCAATGCTTCTATCTAATACCATATTTACCCAACCCCTCCTCTCGGGCAGGATATGACACAAGGTCAATTTTTAAGCGGAGTTTAACAGGTTTGAATTCAGAGTTTTCTTTCTCCTAGACTAGTTGCCTCACCAAGGCTGAAGAACCTAGTCTGCCCTACTATTTACCCATAGCTGGAGGGAGAATAATTGGATTCATACCTTTCCCAAGGGTATTAGTGCTATGTGAAATGCAATCAGTCCAGGATTTGAACTCGTGTCGACGTGTCCAATTCCTGCGACGATAACCATTACACCACAGGCACCTCCAAAGTACACAGTTAAAATATGCTTCCATCTAATACGAATGTTTTTTAAGATCTATTTAACCCATACATGAGACCTTAAAGGCACTTCCACTCGGGAACAGAGTGAAGTTGAGAGTGATGGTAATGAAAGGGTGTTCCAGACTTCTCTAAGCTCAGAACAGTTACCTAACTACCAGATGTAGTTTAATAATATACCCAGGAGAATCCCTATAATGGGATCTTACCCCACAGCAAGAAATGCAGTCAGCATATTCGAAGCTTCATCGACAAGGCAAGAGATAGATTGACACACAGATAGATGGGTAAGCAGACAGTTTAATCTTTATTTAGGTTAAAAAAATAATCCAGTTGGGTGGGGCTGCAGAATACCCCGACTGGATCTCTTTATAGGGGTAGAACTCCCTCAAAGAGTCCTGAATATGACACTATATAATCTGATGGTAAGGCTCCTGTAATGTTGGAGCTTTTGGGAATGGAGAGTACTCCTTCATTGCCATCTCTCCCAGATCCACTCTGGTCCTGTTTGGTAGCACTTGATAGGGTCCTATCTATAAGTCAAATAGAACTGCTTCATATTTTAACTGTGTACTTATACTAAACTGATTTGCTTAAAATAGAACTTTTTTCCCATTTAAATGTATGTAAACAAAAACTGTTTCTTATACTTAATGAATTGTTTGAAATAGTCGAAATACTGCGATTTTTACATTTCATCCTCATCATGTCGTGCCGCCATTGAAAAGTTGAAGACGAACGACAGCATTTACTTTTTAAGAAGCCTTGAAAGACATGGAATGCAATCAAGAACATACTCGACATTGTTTATTTTGTGATCTACAAGGCAATATCTTGTATCGGCACTGAGCTGTTGTAGATAGGTTCTAGCAGGTCGTCCTGCTTTTGCTCGTCCATGTGAAGGGGTTCACAAAAGTATGTTGCTTCTGAGTTCGTTATTACTTCTTCAACAGTATCCAGCCTTTCTGGTTCGTCTAATTTGGATGGGTGTTAAGTGGCTGTACAGCCGCTGCTTTATAGAGTGATGCTGCGAGTATTATTAAAAATACACAAGAATGCTACGGGCAATGTTGAACAAGTCCAAGTGCTTTTTACATTTAACTGTGCGTAAACAAATGTCTGATGTTTAATTGAATTATTAGTGATACATAGGAATACTTGGAAGCATTTAACTTTATTGACAAGTTAAACGGAATGGTTTGAAATTGAACTTTTGGATCGTCTAACCGTGTAAACAAAAACCTTTGTAGTTATGCTAAACTAAATTGTTTGAAAAAGAACAGTTTTTACATTTAACTATGTGTAAACAAATATCTGTACTAATGTTAAACTGAATTGAGAATTAATTTTTATTTATTGCGGACTTTTTGTCACCTGAATCAGGCCAGAGGTGGGATTTGGCCCAAACATAGTGAGAAGAAAAAACAACAACATAAAACTACCAAGATGATGACAAAAAGTCCGCAATAAATAAAAAATGAATTCTCAGATTAAGAAGCCTCATCTCAAAAAGGGTTCCCATTAAACTGAAATATTTGAAATTAAGTGAAACCATTTAACCGTGTGCCAAAAAATGAGCTTAGGCTTGTTTAAAAATGTTATCTGCAACATGAGTTCAGAAGCCATATATTTAAGAGATGTATAAAAAGGATTTGGCATTAAATAACCAGCAATTGTTGATGTGCCATAAAACCAAACTAAACCAAGGCTCAAAAGATATGTAACATCTTTTCACTCTTACTGCTGGCCTGCGATCTATTTGGCACACTGTTGAAAAGAAATTTTTGTTATGATACCAAGTGATAATACGAAATCATGTCTTCCCCAATAATTGCTAATGCTAAGTGAATATTAGTGCACTAATGGTTATTAGTATTAGATTGGAATACTTGAAACCATACAACTGTGTGCGAATAATTTACATTTGATAGGAATACTTGATATAGTATAACAGTATGCAAAAACCTTTTAAGAAACAACTACACAAAAGATATAAATATAAACGTACAATTTACATGATTCCTTAACCAAAGGCATAAAATAACCCAAGAAGATTTTACATGTCCTTAAAATCAAACAACTAAACGCACACACACATACACAAGCATTTACATAGGTGTGAATGTGAGTGTGTAATACGTGAGTGGGAGTGTAGAGATAGCTTTGTTTTGATTTGGTTTAGTATAATGGTATATCAACCCACATATATTATGCCTGGATAGATTGTAGGTACCGTATCTTTTAAACGAACCAGAGATAATTTGTTTGCCCACAGTTAAATTATTTCAAGTATTGTTATAGAATACTAATAATTCTAATTAATATTAATCACTTGTTTACACAAGTGCATGCATAGATAGGGGGAGGGCAATGAGTGAATTAGCTATGCGTATATATACTTATATTTATATATGTGTATAAAAGATTTTTATTAATATCTACGTGCGAAGCCGTGAATTAAGTGAATTTCTTCTCACCTCCATCCACTTTGATTTATAGAGAGAGGAGTAAGTCTAATCTCCATAATCAAATAAGTGCACTTATCTTCAAATATCGAATTGATTATATAGATAGATAGATAGATAGATCAAGGGTTGACAGCAAGGTGTTCATGTCCAATCTATTTAAGAACTATTTGATCAGCTTTGATAGGGAATATTCATTTGTTTAATGTATATTTAATAATGATCTTAAGTGGTCCTTTCTGATGGCATATAGAAAAAAAAACCTAAAGCAACTTAAGCCAATTTCAACAAAACACAACGCAGAGTAATTCTGGTTTTTAGTTCCCGAAGTATAGGCTCATTGACGTAGTGGGGAGAGTAATTGCCAATGTTCCGAGAGACTGGGGTTCAATCCCAGGTCGAGTCATACCAAAGGCACAAAAATGGTACAGTATTATGAGTTACGGATCAAGGTTAAGTGAAGCAATCCTGGATAAAGAGTAGCGCTCTCTTCAACATTTCAGTAAAGTAGCTATTAAAAAGGGAGCCTTCGGGTTGCCATCGAACAAGATCGCCAAATCTATATATATATATATATATATCGGTCAACGATGTTTTGAGAAAATATCATGCCATGGTCAAATGACCTCCATATTGTACTCACTCACACACAAAGTGACAGCCATCATATTCAATTCATACACACGTATACATATGAATATACATATATATATATACATACACCCCCCCCCACACACACACACATAGGTATTCTTCAATCCAGTAAATACGAAGTAGGGAACAATTACATCATGACAATCAAATTATTCCAAATTCGAATATTTAAATATTCCTGGTAAAGAGCTCAATGTAAATGATATCTCAGAGCAAATATTCCTTCAAAAAATTAACAGGACTTCTTCAGATCCAACATGGAGATAATGAATCTCCATGTTGAATCTGAAGAAGTCCTGTTAATTTTTTATGGAGTTATTGCTTCATATCAATGCTCTTAACAGGATGGAAATAAATTTATAATCCTAATGTGACCGAATTTTGGTTCTTTTCTTGAAGGTATACATATATATATATATATATATATATATATATATATATATATATATATACGTAGATGCATATATATACTTACATATATATGCATACAGCAAATATATATAGAACTTCGATCGACAAAATCAGAGAAAATGGCTTCGAGCTGACTAAGAAAAGAAACAAAAGGTACCCCGCAAAAACAATCACAGACGCCGACTACGCTGATGACTTGGCGTTACTGGCGAATACGCCAAATCAAGCAGAGACACTACTGCATAGTTTGCAACGAGCTGCAGCAGGCATTGGCCCCCACGTCAATGCGCACAAAACTGAATATATGTGTTACAACCAAACGGGCAACATTACCACACTAGACGGAGCCTCTCTGAGGCTAGTGGACAAATTCACCTACCTAGGAAGTAGCGTCTCATCAACCGAAAACGACATCGACACACAACAGACGAAAGCATGGACGGCTATAGATAGGCTCTCAATCATTTGGAAATCAGACCTGACCGATGAAATGAAGCGTAGTTTCTTCCAGGCAGCGGTTGTATCGATACTGCTATAGGGATGCACTACATGGACGCTAACAAAACGCCTGGAGAAGAAACTTGACGGCAACTACACAAGAATGTTGAGAGCAATATTGAACAAGTCCTGAGGACAACATCCCACGAGACACCAACTGTACGACCACTTGCCTCCCATCACGAAATCTATATAGGTTAGACGAGCCAGACACGCCGGACACTGCTGGAGAAGCAAGGACGAGCTCGTAAGTGACGTACTCCTATGGACCCCCACATATGGCCAAGCAAAAGCAGGACGACCACCCCGAACTTACATACAGCAGCTATGTGAGGACACGAGATGTAATCCAGAAGACCTGCCGGAGGCGATGAATGATAGGGAGAAGTGGCGAGAGATGGTCAGGGATATCCGTGCTGGCGGCACGACATGATGATGATGATATATATATATATATATATATATAGGTGATGTACTCCTATGGACCCCCACATATGGCCGAGCAAAAGCAGGACAACCAGCTAGAACATACATACAGCAGCTTTGTGAGGATACGGGATGTAGCCCTGAAGACCTGCCGGAGGTGATGAACGATAGGGAAAAGTGGCGAGAGAAGGTCAGGGATATCCGTGCCAGCGACACATGATAACGATGATATATATATATATATATATATATATATATATATATATATATATATATATGTATATACATAAATTTGCTGTATACATCTTATGGGCCAATGTAAGCATCTTATTTCTAGCTGTATGGATTTTAAAGGTGGCTATATTTATTTTCTGTGGGTAATTCTTCTTACAAGTGGATATATACATATAAGATGAAAATAACCAATCATAGGATTCGTACACCCAACAATACTATGCATTTGGCTATCCATTCACGCACAGTATCTCTTCGTAATATTTTACTTGGTTCTCATACTTTCTCAAGCTGAGAGATGACAACTGCTTTTAAAAAGGAAAGTTGAAGGTAATAAAATTTGCAGAAAAAAAAACAAGCACTTCCATCAGATGTTTATGAAGTTTGAAGTTTCATGGCATTTAAATGAAGATGCCTTAAGTTCAATTGAAGAATTTTGTATGGAAATAAGCGATCGAAAATTGGTTATTGACTAATATCTTTAATGTTGCAATCAAAATATGGTAGAGAAGAAGGTACACTTAATCTATCAGTGCTTTGTTGTTTGGGGTTGTAGAATATGCCAGCAGCGCCAATGGCCCGGGAGACCTGGGTTCAATCCCAGGTCAAGTCATACCAAAGACTTTAAAAATGGTACTTGATACCACCTTGCTTAACACTCAGCATTATAAGGTACGGTTCAAGGGTAAAGTGGAGCAATCCTGGGAATGGAGTAGCGCCCTCCCCTACACCTTGGTGTAGTAGCTATCGAAAAGGGAGCCTTCGGGTCACCCTCGACTATGGTCGCTAACTTACCTCTACAGAGAATATCAGATGGCGAGGTTCCAATCCTAGATTTTTGGGCGATGTACAGCAAACCTACAACTGTTATTCCCTAGTCCACACTCAGCCAGAATGGTAGTACCGATTAGGCTCCCTTTTATGAGTCAAATAGAACTGTTAAATCATTTACGAAAAAATCCCCGTGGTGTATTGGCTAAAGTGCTGGATAACAGTCTCAAAGTAAACAATTTGAAAAATTCAGTCATGCTATTACGCTATCACTTAGTGGACTAATACCCTTTGGAAAGGTATTATCACCTTTATCCTCTCAGCTATGGTTTGAATGATATCACTCCTGTTTTTCTTCAAGAGTGGCTTTGGCATTAAGTCACCCACGAATATTGATATGCCATTAAACAAAGGAATTAATCACTTTACTTTACTTGAAACGATTTGACTGTGCACAAACAAATGAGCTCTGTCTGCTCTGTTTAAAAAAAATTTACCACAAATTATTCGTTTACAAATCACACACACACACACACACACACATATATATATATATATAATTGGAAAACTGGATAAATCAAGGACTTTCAACTGGTTTACTGGTAATATCTCGAATATATATATATATATAACACCGGACATTGGCCTAGCGGTTAGAGTGTTCGCCAATGGCCCGGGAGACCTCGGTTCAATCCCAGGTCGAGTCATACCAAAGACTTTAAAAAATGGAACTTGATACCACCTTGCTTAACACTCAGCATTATAAGGTACGGTTCAAGGGTAAAGTGGAGCAATCCAGGGAATGGAGTAGCGCCCTCCCCTACACCTTGGTGTAGTAGCTATCGAAAAGGGAGCCTTCGGGTCACCCTCGACTATGGTCGCTAACTACTATATATATATATATATATGCTGGAGTTAGCATTGGATAACTCACAAAATCTGATATGCCATTAAACACAATTAAACCAAACTTAATACATCAGAAAATTTTTAATTTAGTTTCTTACCACCTTGCACTGATAAGTAAAGTTGGCGACTGTAATCGAGGGTGACCAGAACGCTCCCTTTTTCAATAGCTATTACACCGAGTGTAGGGGAAGGCGCAACTGTTTTCCCTGGATTGCTCCACTCTACTCTTGATACGTACCTTATAATGCGGCGTGTCAAGCAAGGATGAATCAAATACCATTTTTTGAGTCGTTGGTATCACACGACCTGGTATTGAACCCCAGTCTCCCGGTTCATTGGCGAACACTCAGCCCCATAGACCAAAGATACACAGCGGGAACATTTAAGATGTATCTACTACCATGTTTGGTAACGGGCACATATTGCCAAATCTGATATGCCTCGACCAGTCAGTTGCCATGGACTCATAATAAAAATGAGGAAATGATACCACATTGGGCCAAGGATAAAATCGTATCGGCTCAAATTGTCTATGTTCTTGAAACTTTAAGTGTGAACTCAACAGTGATAATGATGAAGACCTTGGAGACTTAAATAAAATGCCATCTGACAATTTTGATGAGGATTCTGATGAAGATATCTTAGCAAATGATAACTAGATTGTTTATTTGCTTGTTTATTTAATGGCATGTCAGCCTTCTTGGGTTATTTAATACCAAATCCATTCTTCTAGAAGGACAGTAGCGGTACTTTTTAACCTATAGTTGGGAGGATAAGGGGATTCATACATTTCCCAAGGGTATTTGTTCAAAAGTGAACGTAATAACGCGACTGGAGTTCAAACTCGCTTTCTACAATTCCGCTCTCCAGTGCATTACCCCACGAGAACACTCTCAATAATTAGAATATATCATTAGTAAATATCGATATATTTTCCAATTAAAAAAAACTTATGAACTCACCATTAAATTTAATAATAACCAGTAAAGAATGTAAAGCTCAATATTTGAACTATCATTATCATCATCGTGTCATGCTGCTCGCACAGATTTCCCTAAATGCCTCTCGCCATCTGTCTCTATCATTCTTCGCTTCCGGCAGGTCCTCCAGGCTATATCCTGTGTCTGTCAAGAGCTATTGTAGATAAGTTGTAGCTGGTCGTCCCACACTTGCGCGTCTCTATGAAGGGGTCCATTGGAGAACGTCACTTATGAGTTCGTCCCTGCTCCACTAGCAGTGTCCTACTTGTCTTGTTCCAGAAGCAGCGTCTCATCTACTGAAAATGACATCAGTAAGCGACTAGCGAAAGCATGGACAGCTATTGATAGGCTATCGGTCATATGGAAGTCAGACCTATCCGATAAGATAAAACGCAATTTTTCCATAGCACTATATGGATGCACCACATAGAAGCTAACTAAGCGTATAGAGAAAAAGCTTGACGGCAATTGCACAAGGATGCAACAAGCTATAGTAAAGAAATCTTTGAAGCAACATCCCGCAAAACAACTGCTGTACGGCCACCTACCACCAATTTGAAAAACTACGTTTCCATAATTGATTGGGTTTTTATTATAACTATTCCCTTTAAAATAATTGATATGAATCCTCTAGTTATATTATCATTTACCAAGATGATTTATTCTTATAAATTTTAATTTAATTTCTGAGTTTGCTGTGTTTAGAATTATGACCTTTTTGCATAGATCCCTATTATTTTACATATACCTGTCTGATGGCATCATCACTTATCTAAATTATTAGTTCAAAAGTGAACGTAATAGCTCGACTGGAATTCATACTCAATCACTAGCGGGTATCTCTCTTGAAAAGTCCTCTAGACGACACCCAGTATTTGAACAGAGCAAATGAATGTATTTTTGCTTGTCGGCCAACACTAATAAATCAATGTGTTGGAGCTACTTAAGAGTTCATCCTTACTTCCCTAAAATTCTGACTAGATGAAAGGTAAGTAGCAATACAGTTTTTTTTTTTTTTTTTTTTTTTTGGTGCTGCCTCCAGAATTTGTTCAAAACAGCATACAATATTCTTCTATGTGTAAAATATTTATATAACAAGGCAATGACTGCTTAAAATTTTCATTATCCTAAGTCTTTTAAAACCATATAAATGCACTTCGGCACTGCATAATAAAACAAATGTTGATATACCATCAAGCATAACCGAATCAACCCTTATTCTGACAGAAATTATTATTTCAATTCCTAATCACTGTGAACACTTTCCTATTTTTCAATTCTCTACCAGCTCAAAATACTTTTTGAAATTTTCTATGCTAAAATTTTGAACAAGAATTTACTTCCTATATATACATATATATAGCGTAATGCAAAGCTCTTCGTAAGAATTGAGCACTCTGGTAGCCGATAGGGTATAAAAAACTGTAAACAAAAGCTGCTGCTGCTGTTGCTAAAAATAAAATACCTTAAAATTCCCTTAGCCAACGTAGTCCGCTTGGTGGCCGACAGGTCCGAAGCTTAGTCTAACGTAAAGTTGGACGGGTTTCGATCCCGGCTTCGAGTGTCCTGTGTGTCTAGCCACACTGAAGTGTTCTGATAGAACGAAACAGTCTGTCTGTGGATGACAATATATATTTATATATATGAATAGATCAACAATGACATTTGTATTTTTTAAGAATTATCTATTTCGTTCATATGTTTCCAGCTTGTTGCTTTCGTCTGAACATTTTGTAATTTACTCGTTTTTTGCTAGGATGTGGCACAAGGACATATGAATGGGGTACTTAATGAGACTCGAATTCACTCATGTAGGTCTGTTAGTTATTGGTCATGTATCAAATTGGTCATATGTATATATATATATATATATATATATATATATATATATATATGAGCAATTTAATGTCCTTAGTATGAATCTAAACAACATTGATTTGTGAGGCTCCTCTTCCGGAGCCCTGAAAATCTTCTTAGCCATTTCACTCCAGGTCCTCTCCGACCCAAAGCAGTAGTACCTATTAAGATCCCATCTATAGGTAAGATAGATGTTTAAAAGCTATTAGTATTAGTAAAGAATACTTGAATCCATATAACAGTGCAAATTATTAGTAGTTACTTGAGTACATCATTTATCACAACAGATTATCATTGTTAATTATTGATAGTATAGATTTGCTTGAAATACTTGATACTATATATTTCTGTTAAGTTGTTAACAATAGATGGGAATAATTGAAATTATATAAATGTGCAGAAACACATGATTGTTTGTACTGTATAGGAATAATTACTTGAAACCATATAATTGTGTATTACTTACATTAGTCACCGCGATTTTTGGTACCAAGAAAAGAAAAAAAAAACACACACATTTTTTAGCTAATTTGACGATGGTGATTCCGAAAATAAACTTAGTTTTTTGATAATTTTTGCTGTACTGTAATTGTCCATTTTTCGAACAAAGATAATTTACGATCGCAAAATTTACTTAATAAAGGTCGTAGAAACCCATCAATTTTCAGGTGTGCCTGGCAATTTATGTCCGCCTCTTGAAATTAACTATTTTTTTAAGAAAAAAAAGTGTTTTTAAGTGAATGAATTTATCACCAGATTTCAAATCAATTTATTAACTTTATTAATAATACACTTTAATAAACCTGATAATTAAGGTGACATAGAAAGAATAAAACCCTAAAATCAGCTAAATATTCATAAATTTATCCCATCATTTTTCTCCTTTCGCATTGAGAGCTTTTATTTTCACAGTTTGAAATAAACTCTAACAAAACACATCCCAATAAAATATACCTATTCCATTGTACGTAATGAACATCATGAAAATGGTTTCACCATAACATCAAGAAAATCATTAACGATGATGAATTTGTTAATTCAATGAATGACTTAGAATTACGCGTTTGGACATCGTTTGTTGACATGGTACTATTTACCAACCCCTCCGCTCGGGCAGGATATGACACAAGGTCAATTTTTAAGCGGAGTTTAACAGGTTTGAATTCAGAGTTTTCCTTCTCCTAGACTAGTTGCCTCACCAAGGCTGAAGAACCTAGTCCGTCCTACTATTTATCCATAGCTGGAGGGAGAATAAGGGGGTTCATACCTTTCCCAAGGGTATTTGCCCGAAAGTGAACGTAATAGCGCGACTGGAGTACGAACTCGTTTGTTGACATGATGAATATTTTCTTAGGCCATCGACAGGCCTAAAACCACAACGAGTTAGTGAAAAAGCTGTTGAAAAGGTAATTTGGAACAGTATAATTGTGTATGAATTATTAGTATTATTTGAAATCATATAACGGTGTGTAAATAATATGAATATTAAGGTTTATTTTTTACATAGCAATCGATATAAATTTCTGGATAATTGGAAAGATATGAGTGATGAGCAAGGAGAATGATTCAAAACAATGGAAGAAAGCTACCAGAGATGGTGGGATAAATGAATAATGGCTGACTACTGTTGCATTATCAAAAGGGACTTAAATAATATTGAACATGGCAGACAATCAAGAAAGAGAAAATTTTTACAATAATTCTAATGTTCCCGAAGGTTTCATTTCTGCTGTTAGTTTATTAAATGATTTGATGAAAATACTTGTTGGTCTTGGCAGATTTAATCGTGTTATTTTCAAGATTTAGAGTCTGATTGTTATTGCAAAAATAGTATTTCTAGATTCGCAAACCAATTTTTGTTGGTTTAAATTTGAATTGAAATTTTTCTACAATTTTGCTTTGAGAAATATTACCATCAGTCAATATCATATATAAAGAAAACCGATGAAAAAATGTTTTTATTCCAAAAAAGAAGCATTCCTGTTCAGCAAAAATGGTGGCTAACCGAGAAAAAGTACAGTCATTTTCAGATTCAGTGCCCTCAAATTAGCTAAAAAAAATAAAGATGTTTAGTGCTTCGGTATCATTACAATTTTTTTTCGTTTTATATATATATATATATATACATATATATATATATATATATATATATATATATATATATATATATATTGTGTTTTTATATATATATTTACATACATATATATATATATATATATATATACATATATATAAATCCTTAATATATATATATATATATAGTTTTATATATATATATATCTATATATATATATATATTATATATATATATATATTGTTTTTTTTGTTTTTATATATATATATATATATATATAAATTAATTATTAGTATATATATATATTGTTTTTTATATATATATATATAATATATATATATATATATATTGTTATATATATATATATATATTGTTCTTTTTTGTTTATATATATATATATATATATATATATATATATATATATATATATCAATTATTAAAATATATATTGTTCTTTTTTCGTTTTTATATACATATATAAATATTCTCATATATATATTGCTTTTTTGTTTATATATATAGATTATATATAGATAGATAGATTATTAATATATATATATATATATATATATATATATATATATATATATATATATATATATAAATTATTAATAATTTTAGGAATATTTGATAAGATATAATAGTGCACAAATTATTAGTAATATATTCCCGCTGACCTTCAATATATATATATATATATATATATATATATATATATATATATATATATATATATATATATATATATATAAGGCAGGAATACTTAATACTATATAAAAGCGAGTAAATTATTTGTATGAGTTCGGTTTTGGTTTCTTTGTTTTGATGTCATGTGTTACTTTATTGGTTATTTAATGCGAAGACCCTTCTAGAAGAAAAATAGCAGAGATACTATTTAACCCATACTTGATGGGATAATTAAACATGTATACTGGATGCCATATAACTCTGTGAAAAGAGATTATCATTATTATTAAATAGAAACAGTAAAAAAAACATATAATCATGTATAGAATAGAATTAGATAAGAAAACCTGATATCATATAACTGTGTGTAAATAATCAGTATTAGATAAAAACATTAAAAAATATATTACCGGGGTAAAAGAGATGATTATTATTATTAAATAGGAATAGCTACTTGAAACCATTTTTAGCTGTGTGTAAACAAAATCTGTACTAATACGAAACTGAATAAGCTGAATTAGAACTGTTTGAATAAGCTGAATAGCTTGAAATAGAAGTGTTTTTGACAATTAAACTGTGTACTCATTCTAAACTGAATTGTTTGAAATAGAACTGACTATTTGAATAAAAATGGTTGTGGCGTTAAATAACCTACAAAACTTGATATACCATAAAACCCAACCAACCAAATAACCTTGAAACCATTTATTTGTGTATAAATCATAAGTATTATATAGAAATACTCATAACTATATAATATTATATAAATTATTAATATTTTTAGGAATACTTGATAAGATATAATAATGCACAAATTATTAGTAATAGATAGGAATACTTGAAACTATATAACAGTGTGCAAATTATTAGTATTACATAAGAATACTTGGGACCATACTACGGTGTGAAAATTAATGATTTTTATTACTAAATAGGAATGGTAATTTGAAACAGAATAATTGTGTGTGAATAATCAGTATTATTTGAAATCATATAACGGTGTGTAAATTACTAGCATTAGACAGGAATACTTAAAACCATATAACAGTGAGTAAATTATTAGAATCAAAGCAACCAATCAATCAACCAACTATAAAATACAAACAATAAGTTTACATCAAATAGAAAAAAAAACAACCCAAATCTTTGACTACTTTTACCATTGCATGTCTATATTCCCGTTCACCTGGTGGGGGAACTTGCCTAACTACCAGCATAGTTGCCCGTCTATCAAGAGTCAGCATCCTGGGGCATTAACTAAGATCGAACACCGACCTCTGCTATTGAAAGAAATCATGTAATTTTTTTTTTTTTTTTTGTGGGGTGGAGGTTATATTTATTTAAAAATCATCACCTTTTCACTCATTTCCTTCAATCTATTTTCTTTGATTGCCATTTTGTCACGTTTACCACTGGTTCCTCTTTTCAATTTCTCGTTTTCCTATTTTCTTCTTAAGACAGACTAAGCTTTGTTCTGTCTTTCACGCAAGTTTCTGTCTGCTGTTTTTACGCGGTCACCAACTTTAATACTGAACACGTCTAACGCTGCTTAACTTAACTATAAGGAATGGGTATTAGAAGTGTGACTCAACCGTGAGTTTTATTTCCTAGATTTAGCTTAGTTTGGCACTAAGACAGAATTATGAAGCGCATAAAGAGAACAAAACTTTTAAAATACTAAACTAGTTCATCATTATGAGGTTCTCATTTAAGGGGCATATAGATCAGTTTGAATATTATTCGTATCAGTTCGGTTTCGATTTCTTTGTTTTATGTTATATCAACTTTCGTGGGTTATTTAATGTCCTATTCATCCTTTTAGAAGAACAGCAGTGGTACTATTTTATCCGTAGTTAGGGGATAAGGAGTTTCATACCTTTCCCAAGGGTGAAAGTGAACGTTATAGCGTGACTAGAGTCCGAAATCGCTTACTATGTTATCACAGTTGAGCTTGCCAACTACAGAGACTACTCTTATTTGTATTGGATGTTGATACGTAGATTCATATAACTGCGCAAACAAATGATTATTATTATTAAATTGAATCATTAATGTTAGCAATACTTTAAAACCTACGGATAAGTTGCTTGAAACAATATAACTACTTGCAAATTTTGATTGGTGTTAGATGGGAATACTGGGAGTCATACAAGCAACCAAGCGATTATTATTAAATAGAAATAATTACTTTAACACATATCTTTGAGTATAAACTATTATTATTATAATTATTATTATTATTATCATTATTTCAATCCTTTGACTTTTTTACGTAAACGTTACCTGGTGGTCTTTCACTGGAGTCTCAGTGACAGTAACTCTCAGCGGGTCTTTAGGGACTCTTCTCTATATTCTGGTCGATCTCAGCAACGCTGTTGTCTATATGGTCTCGATTCTTCCTCTGATTTCCTATTCATTTAATCCTCCTCCCAATCCTTTAAGGACTATTTGTATTGCACTAATTACTATTGGTATCAACGTCACTTTCATGTACCACAGCTTACTTAGTTCTCTACCAAGGTACAAGCTGGATCTCTTTCACTTTTACTCTGGTCATTCAGAACGAAAAAATCCACTCGATGACAAGATGATGATGATGATGATATTATTGTTATTATTATTATTACTATTATTATTATTATTTACTCCTCTAGAGTTTTTCACATCAGTATTAGCAGATGGTTTTTCCCTGGAGTTTGAGTGACATCAAGTCTCCTCAAGTCTCCAGGACCCCTCTCAGTATTCTGGCCGTCCTCAACAATGCTGTCGTTTGGATAGTCTCTCACCGTCCGCCAGCTTCCAAGTCTTCTAGGCCCTTTAATAATCCTTTAGTTACTGTGCCTAACGCACCAATCACAATTGGCACAATCGTTACTTTCATGTTCCACTATTATTATTATTATGGCTTGTTTTTTGTTGGTTTGTTTATTTGTTTGTTCCTTTGAATTTTTTTTTCTGAAAAAATATTCATTATTATTTCTATTATAGTTTGTTATTTTGATTTTTCCCTTCGAAAATATTTTTCTGAAACCATCCACAATGATCTTTTGTTTAATCAGTGGAGAAAAATTGAAAAAAAATCTCCATCTTAATTAGAAATCCCATTAAATATTCAGAAAGTTTCAATTAGATCAGCTCTCATTTTCTTTCTAGTAAAGTTGTCCATCCTAATTTCTCTAATCTCTTCATATAACTGTAACCTTTTGCTTTTTTTATTATTTTTGTCACTATTCTTTAAATGCACTCCAACCTCAATTCGCAACATTTTTCATGTATCGACACTGAAATAATGACCTGACAACAATATGTTGTATGAGGTCTTATTTAAGTTTTATATATTTTTAGAATAACATTTGACTCGTTTAGAATACAAATTCTAACCATCCAGTCAACCATTCCATTCGCCCTTGCAACACTAGACAAAATATAAACAGCTTTAAATACATCATTAAAGAATTACTTATTTGCTCTCTTCATTTTCTTACAGCTTACTTTACATTGAACTTTAATGTTTTAGAATCCAATATTTAGTACTTTAGATTTTTTCTTAATAAAATTTTAATTTTCAAATATATTTTCACTATTAAAATCTAATTAAATTAAATATGAAACTCTGACGGTGGTTCCTAGAATACGCAGACTGCACAATGGCAAAACTAGCAAAGCAGCTGAAATATAATTTATAAATCTGAAGATGAATCAAAATTACGAAAAGAAGACAATCATATTCAATAGACATAGATGATTCTAGATTTGGAAAAAAAAAAAAAAAAAAAAGAAAACCGAATCAAGCCCGGATACGCAAAGAAATTATACAAATAAGAATATATATATATATATATATATATATATATATATATATATATATATATATATATATAACGTTCAAACGTTTTGAGTCTTATCCAGAAAGATGAACATTGCTAAACATTATTATTGTGGCAACGCATTACCTCTTCTTATAAAACTAGAAAAACCAATTCAAATTTTCTAGAATTATATGAAATGGAAGTATCTTGTCACAACAAAAACGTCCAGCTATGGCTCTTCTTTCTGAATGAGGATTACAATATATATATATATATATATATATATATATATATATATATATATATATATATATATATATATTCTCGTATTTTACGGTGATGGCCGTACATTACCTCATTGTTTCACAAGCTTAGATTTCATTTCCCATAAGACAAGATAAAGCCATTACAAAGGTTAATGCAAAGTAAATCTCTTGAGATAATCCTTATGTCCAGCTTCTTCACAGGACAGAATCACCGTGAAATACGAAGCGACGGATTTAATCCAATATCGAAATGAATCGACGAATCGGGGAATACCCAGGTGCTACGTTACACGTTATAGATCCGTATGACTTGGTTGAGGGTGCTGATGTTGCAAGCCATTAATAGGTATCCTTGTATTCAGTTAATACGCTTCGAAAGCTGCGTTTGGACCAGAAGGTGTTTTCAGTCTAATCAGATTGGCTGGTCCGAGTGAAATAAAACATTTCCTGAGGAGTGATTAGGTATAATGCCCAGTGCGGAACGGTTTCTTTTGTAATCCGTTTGATTCGATTTTTACTCTCTTCGAGTGTGCCTCGGACGTTAACGAGTGGCTTTTTACCAAATCTGCTTATGCCTGGGTTTTTTGGGGGGTTTGTTTGTTTGTTTGTTTTTTTGTTTTGTTAATTATAACTTTAGGTAAAGAGTTATTCCTTTAGAAGGGTCTGAGTAAGTTAAAAACATTCCCTGTGGAGTGAAATAGTATAATCGCCATTTAAGAACAATTTCTGTTGCTGTTATTCTGCTTACTGCAGAGATCTCTTCGAAAGTGTGTTGCTCCTTATCGACTAACCTTTAGCCAGTTTGATTATGCCTGCTACTTTTTAGAACGTTGGATGAAGAGCTATTTAAATAGGCTAGTCTGAGTAAGATGAAAAAAAAACAGATTCCCCGTGGACAGAAGCGATATAATCCCCACTGAGGGAGGACTCTTGTTGCTGTCTAATTGTTTTGTCTGTTGATCTCTTCGTGAGTTTTTTTTTTTTTTATTTTAAAACGTTTATGTGGAGTTAATCAAATAAACTCTGTTAGTGTAATAAAAAAAAGTTATATTGTAGTTCATTTGCCGAGTTTGGTGATCTCTTTTAGAGTATTTTGCTCCTGAACGAATGATCCTTTCTCAAGCCTGGTTTTATCGGCTTTTTAAAATTTTCATTCGATGGCAAGCTATCGTTAATTTTGAAAGTTGCAGCTATTTGCTTAGCTTTGCTTAACCTTGAACAGTACTTGCTGTAAATAAATGGTCACCCATTTAATTACTGAACCGGGTAATAGCTGCTTAATTTTGGTTGTTTGACCATACAAGCTGTTGTTCAGATTTAAATTGTCGTTTGTGACACTAGACTGAAGTTGATATAGTGCAATAAATAATTTGTATGGTGTATGAAAGTAGTGCCCCTAGTACTGTGCAAACCAGATCCGTCATTAAGTTATATCAAATTTGTATTCCAATTAGATGTCTCTCTGCAAAAAGATCAAAGAAATTGTGGCCCACAATTGTGTTCTTTTTCCATTAGGTTAAGGTTATGAAATATCCATCAGGATGAAATATATATATTTACAAAAATGGACAAAATTGATTAAATTTGTAAAGAGAAGCTGTAACCGTTATAGTGTCGTTGTTATCGAGTTGGTTTCGCTGGTCAGATATTGTGAGTTCGTGATAAGGAAGAAGGAGTCCAGTAATAAGGAAATGTCTAAGAATTTATAGAAACAGTTATATCTAGTGTATTTTAAATACATGTATAGTTTGGGTCGTTTAAGTAAAAACATGAAGTCTTCATTCGCTCCTGTCATCAGTTCATTTTGTATCCAGCAAAATGATTTGCGATTCTACGTTTGACTTGGAGCAGAAAAAAATGGTATTCAATAACAAGATAAATAAACTAAGGAAAAAAGAAAAGATAAAATAAGACTACAACAAAACTATTATGTTTATTACTAATCCATGTTTCAGGGCCAGAAATGCCAAAGAATAAATTAATACTAATAAAAGATGGATGGGAACGTCAAATGTTTGAACAAAATCGTTTTAGGGAAATACAAAAGTGAGTGTAGGAAGGATAAAAACACACATACACCCACAGAGAGAGAGAGAGAGAGAGAGAGGGGGGGAGAGGAGAGCAAAAGAGGTCAATTTAAGAGATAAGAGAGGAGGCAGTGTTGTAAAATGAGAAAAGGGGAGATCTGTCAAAAACTAAGTGAGAAAGAAAGAAAGAAAGAAAGAAAGAAAAGATGTTAAAGTAAGATAGATAGATAGATAGATAGATAGATAGATAGATAGATAGATAGATATAACTAATATCGTAAAATAAATGTATGAAAAGTCGGAAAGAAAGAAAGAAACACAGGAGGCTGATGTGACAAAATAAAAGTATGATAGACTGATAGATAGATAAGACCTTCATATGAAAGAAAAGAGAAAGTTTGATTTCTTTGTTTAATGGCATATCAACCATCGTGCGTTATTTTATGCCAAAGATATCCTTGCAGAACAGTAGTGGTACTATTTAACCCATAGATGGGGGTATAAGGGAGTTCATGCTTTTCTCAAGGGTATTGAACTGAAAGGAAACGTGATAGCACGACTGGAATTCACACACACTAAGTATGTCACTGTCTAGCATGCAGGATATTATGCCACGGAGACTCCCCCAAAGGAAGGAAGGAAGGAAGGAAGGAAGGAAGGAAGGAAGGATATTAATAAGATAGCTAGAAACAAACAAAAAACATCGATAGATAGATAGATACTATAATCTCCAAGGTATGATCAAGATGTATTGAGACTATTTTCTTTTTTATTTTGATATTTTAAATGCAGATGATTACACAACTGAAGATACGAGGTGCATACGATAAGTTTCCAGACTTTTTTCCTATGGGCACTTTTATTGTGAGTACACACATGAAACTCTAGTCCCCTTCGAAGTAATCTCCTCCGGCTGCAATGCACTTGCTGAACCGTTCCAACAACTTCCAGAAAGCCCTAAAGGAGTCCTCTTGTGTAAGCGTGTCAATGACCTTCGTCACAGCCTCTCTCATCTCCTCAATTTTCTCATAGCGACAGCCTCTGAGCTTATGGAATAACCAAAAGTCACAGGGAGCAAGGTCTTGCCTATAGGAGGGTGAGCAACTATCTTGATGCCCATCTTGGTCAAATAGTCTGTGACAAGTGTTGTATTTTCATATGCAGATTCATGCAGAAAGAATCACAACGACACAATGATAAAGGACGAGCGAAACTTCTTTAGAAAAATATGTACCTCTCATTTTATTGTAAGGGTTCGAAAAGGGTTACTCAGGGTTCTACTGTGAGAGGGAATTGGAGACTGAACAAAGATTGCAATATATTGACCTCACTCTTATGGCCGTCAGCGTTGTGTCTTTCTCGTTCTCCTGATGCTCAACCGGAGGCCTGGGGGCTCAGCTTTCTGCTGAGTGCTGGCTTTCTCTACCACATCTTGTTACCAACTGGTCTCCAAAACTACTGGGGGCCCCGAGGGCCCCTTTTGCTGGGTGGTGCTTTCCTGACCACATCTTTTCTCCAACTTGTATTATCTCCAACTGTCTGACTTCCTGTCTTGACCGAGTTATATAATAGTTCAACGCCCACTCAATCACCCACTCAATCTTTGGAATGGCATGTTTAATCGTCATCAAGCGGAAATAAGAGGTTCAGAGGTCACTCTCTTCCGGTGCATCAGTCTATAAGTGTATCATGGGCTTTTACCTTGTCCCATTTCGTCAGCCAAATCCGCCTACGCGATTTCTTTCGATTACTGGCCATTGGGATGTGTTACTTTCTTCCGGCGCATCACTTTGAAATGGCATGTTTGGCGGGGCCGAAGGTCAATATACAACACACGGATGGAGTTGTGGACTGGTGCATTGTCCTGGTAGAAATGCCACTGACCCGATTTGAAGAGTGCTGGCCTCTTCCGACGGATTCTCTTCCTGAACTCCCTTAAAGCCTCAACATAGTAACCCTAACCCTTTGGCCAATCAACTCTGGTCTATTGACTTCCTTACTCCTCCAACACCTGTTATCATTCCTCACAGACTTCCTGCCTTCCTTGAATCTCTTATGCCACTCAAAAACTGATACCTCAATTCATGCAAGATGGTCCAAAAGCAGTCTGAAGTATTCCATACGTTTCTGTGACATATTTCCTGAGTTTAAAACAGAACTTTATTGCATATCGTTCTTCTAAAGTGCCCGATTTCATTTTTGAAATTCACCAGCTGTGACAATCAGGCTTTAGTAGGGTGTATTCCAATTGCTGCTGTAGCTGTTTATTTGAATCCGAAATCATAAAAATTGGTCAGTCATCTCATAAGATGTATAGCAATAACATACTTAATTTTCAAGAATCTACGACAATTTTAAAGGCTGGAAACATATCGTAGGCACCTCGAATATAACTTATATAAGGAAGTAATAATGTTAAAACGAATTAGTATCAACTTGAAAGCAATTTGTAATAAAATATCAATATTTTTAGATCCGAGGTTTTTGACAAAACTCAGAATTGTGCAAATGCGACAGAGTTTGTGTTTTCGTCGAAAGCAAAGATTCATCTCAAAGATAATTTTTCTAGGCATTAAGAACATTAAAATAAATACAATGGAGTTAATTTACGCCATGAAAAAATATAAGTTTTGGATGTCCTTCGCCCATGAGAAAACTCACTGGAATACCTGTGGTGAATGTGGAAGTGTTTTAAAGAAAATTAACATTTCATTTCTGTCTTCGGAAATACAGCTTCAGCTTCAATACTTTTTAAACTCACCTGGTATTTTGCGGAAAGTTGATGTTTCATTCCTTGTTCATTTCAGTTTTGGTAAAAACAAGTTCAATCACAAAAGTTTTTTTTAGCCTAATGTTGCGACTATCTCAGTTCGACGTGCGTCTTATATACTGAAAATGCCACTAATTTATAGAATAGCTCGTTCAGCTGCTTCTTTTCGTTTTTTCTCTTTTCTTTTTTGTCTCCTTTTTGAGTGAAGAAGATCGCTGCATATTTTCCGAATATTGTGTGTTCATATTAACATTTTGTGTAGTTGATTTTTTAAAGTTTTTTGCACATGGTCAATCAAATACTTATATTTCTGAAACAGATGTATTTGGCCCATAGACGGATTGATTTGGTTTTATGGTATATCAGCCATTGTTGGTTATTTAATGCCAAATCCTTCTTTTATATATATATTCAATATATGATTTCTAAACGCATTTTTTAGATTACATTTCTAAACGTGTCTGAGCACATTTTTTGCACGCAATTAAATGGTTTCTCCTGAGAAAACTGAGAGAGAGAGATAGAGAGAGAGAGAGAGAGAGAGAGAGAGAGAGAGAGAGAGAGAGGTGCCTGTGGTTATCGTCGTAGGAAATGGACTCGGCAACACGAATTCAAATCCTGGACGAGACTGATTGAATTTTACTTTGCACTAATACCCTTGGGAAAGGTATGAATCCAATTATTCTCCCTCCAGCTATGGGCAAATAGTAGGACAGACTGGGTTCTTCAACCTTGGCGAGATAACTAGTCTAGGAGAAGGAAAACTCTGAATTCAAACCTGTTAAACTCAGCTTAAAAAATTGACTGTGTGTCATATCCTGCCCGAGCGGAGAGGTAGGTAAATAGGATTAAATGGTTTCTCTTATTTATATCTTATACGTATAAATCTATTTACTATAAATCATTTGTTTATGCACAGTGAAATGTTTTCAAGTGTTGCTATTTAGCACTAACAATTCAATTAAACATCAGTTATTTTGTTAACACAACTGAAGGGTCAAACAATTATATTTCTAACGACTCAATTGAGCATAAGTCAACGATATTAGATGATTACTAGTATTGCTATGTATCTACTAACAATTCAATTGAACATCATTTTTTACACACATGAATAAACATTTCTTTTTCGAGCAATTCAGTTTAGCATAAGTCATTTGTTTGCACTCAGTTTTAATGCCAAAGTACGCAGTTTAAATGACAAACAGTTCTATTTAACCTATAGATTGTACCCTATCAGGTGCTACAAAACTGGACCTGGGAGTGATGTCAATGAAACGGTAATCCGCATTCCCCAAAGCATTACTGGAGCCTCACCATCAGATTGTTTAATGTCATATCCAGGACACTCGTTTGGGGAGTCTTACCCCTCTGCAGAGATGCGGTCGGTGTATTCTACAGCTCCAGGCGACTGGGCTACCCATAGACGGAACCCTCAGAAGTACTACCATTCAGGGTCAGAGGGGAGGTGGGAGTAATGACTATGAAGGGATACTCCACATTCGTTAGATTTCCAGGACTGGAACCTCACCATCAGATTCGGTTTAGTTTCATACTCTGAACATCCTCTTTTTGAGGGCCTAACCCATCCACAGCTTGTACAGACAGCTTATTCTAGGACTCTCTGACTTTGTTAGTATGATGTCTGAAATGTCTCTATTTTGAATAAACAGGACATAAATCATATTGTTTCTTTTTGTTTTCAGCAGATTACTGGGATGTTTGTCTTTCTTAAAGAACACTCGAATATCACCTTGTAAACAAAAAAAGCTGTACTGCCTTGATAAAGACAAATTAAAAAGAAAAAAAAAGACTTTACTTCAACACTTATTCTTCAAGTTCGGTTTCTGTAACCACCAGAAGCTCATCTTTACGATGCTAGCCAATAGCTGCTATCCTTGAAATCCAGACGGATATGCTGACTCTATAAGAAGGCGTTTAACGTAAACAAATCTAACATAAAGTGATCCATCTTATTATTCTTCCACTTAGGCAAAGAAAAAATCCTTTTGTGAGTCAAATGTTTTTGCAATATTTTGTTACGTGTTTGTTTGCAGCGTCTGACTGAAGGAGTTTATGCCGTGATAGCTACCTGATCTGGCTTTTATCATCGAAGTAGTTGGTGCGTTGACATGTTATGCGTTACTTTACTCTGGTTGGTCGATAGTTTTGTTATACGGTGTATCAACCCTTTTTGGATCATTTAACGTTGAATGAAATTTCAAACAATTTTATTAAGTATAAGTATAAGTTTTGTTTAAAAAACAGTTGGATGTCAAAATAGTTCATTTAAATGTTAAAGCAGCTCTATTTCAACAATTAAGTTTAGCATAAGCACACAGTTTAGTTCTATTTGAATTATAGTTAGGACCCTATCAAGTGCTACCACTATGAGCAAGAGTGGACCTGGAAGCGAGGCCAATAAAGAGGTAGTCCTCATTCCCCAAAACTCTGGTATTACTGGAGCTTCACCATCAGATTGTTTAGTGTCATATCCAGGACACACGTTGTGGAGTGATCCTACCACTCTGCAGAGAGCAGTCGATGTATTCTACAGGCCCAGTGGATTGGGTCCCTAGGACACTTATTGGGGGAGTCTTACTCCTCTGCAGAGAAGCAGTCGATTGGGTCCCTAGGACACTCATTGGGGAAGTTTTACTCCTCTGCAGAGAAGCTGACGGTGTATTCTACAGTCCCAGTCGTCTTGGCTACAAGGACACTCATTGGGGGGGGGGTATTATCCCGCTGCAAAAGAGCAGTGTATTCTACAGCCCCAGCCGTCTGGGCTACCAGGACACTCGTTGGGGGCATCTTACCCATTTGCAGAGATGCAGTCGGTGTATTCTACAGCAGCCTCAGCCGGCTGGGCAAAATAATGCTATATATATATATATATATATCTCAAAATAATGCTATATATATATATATATATATATATATATATATATATATCAGAGTCAACCTTTTTTATAGTACTCTTCTTTTAAGATCTAGGTGTTATGTGTTGTTTCTCAAGTTGCCTTTGCTTAATTGACGACAAAACAATTAAAAGCGAAAGCAATGACCTCTTCAAAAAAAAGTGAAAAAAGGAAAATGTGTGAACTGTTTATATCTATCAGGTTGAGTAAAAAAAAATGAGAGAAAAAGAAAGAGTGAAAGAATGATGAAACAATAAACAAAAAGATATCGTAAAACAAAATAAAAAAATGAAAAAAAAAATCAAGAACCGAATCAATTCGTTGTCATTGGATCAATCAAGGAATTCAGAAGTAATTTATCGCTTTTGTATGCGTCTGTTTTCAATTCTTCATATAAAGTCACGTCATTTCTCGGTCCGGCCGTGAACAAATAAAACGCGATAGATTTGGTTGGATTACATGTTTGACAGTGTTGACGCAGTGTGATGGCGAATCACTTCACGGCGCATGCGCCTCTGCATGACTTCCTGGACTCTAATTGATAGCTATTAGCTGACCTTTTAGACTGCAATTCATGTGGACGGTATTAGCTTTCACCCGGTGAGGATGTTTTGGTGAGACAAAATGAGTTGTTATTTAATGAAGCCCTAAACAAAGTGGAAAAACTAGATATGGAAGAGACGTTCCGAAAGTAACACTCCCCTATTTTCCATTAAAAATACAGCAGTTACAATACAGCCCATCATTAAGTGCACAACTTAAATTTAAGAAAAATACAATGTTGCTTTTCTTTTAAACTAAATATATCCACATACCTACCGTCGAGTCAGGCTGGAAGTACTGGTTACGGTCAAATCATCAGTTGAACAGCGTTATCTCTTCAGTGGTCATATGGGCAACAACCTCGGAAGCTATGTACTACTTGTGACCTGGGGGCCTGTGAACCAAAGCTTAATGAATAACTGATTTTTTTCTCGAACATTAATACGGAGGAAAGCCAACGTTGTGTAGTGGTTTAAGTGCAGGACGGTGACAATCTAGAAAGTGAGTTCGAACTCCAGTCTTGCGATTGCGTTCTCTTTCGAACGAATAGTCTTGGGAAAGGTATGAAACTTCTCATTCTCCCCAGTTTGGGGCTAAATACAAGCATTTTTCTTCTTCTAGAAGGATGATTTTGGCATTAAATAACCCACGAAGGTTTACATGTCTTTAAGCAATGCAATCAATCCTAACCAAACATTACTATTATTATAACTATAGTGCGTAATTTTTTTTTTTCGTTGTCACGGAAACAAATGAATGTTATGTTGTCATCTGAATGAATATCTGTGACGTGTTCAGCGGTGGACTGTTATGTAGGGGAGGGCTATTAGTTGGGCTTGAAGTAGAAAATAACAAAACATCTCAACTTACAGTGTTAAGATCTTTCGTTGTTTTTTTAACCTCTCAATCGGTAAAGTTCTGTAAACAAAAAGAAATGGACAATGGACAACACGTAATAGCTTCTTCGTTATTAGAAGCTAAGAGACAGGTTCTGCGTTCATACACCAGCAACCAAAAGAGAAAACAGAAATAAGAGCTAATCCCAATATATATATATATAATGTGATTTCGTGATTAGCTGTTAAACCAGTCAAACTCCGCCTAAAATTGAACTGAAAAGGTAAATTTTAAGCGGAGTTTAGCGAGTTTAAAGTTTTCCAGTTGTCATAACAAGATTAAAGAACCCAGTCTCCATAGCTTGAATGAGAATTGCGGGATTCATACCTTTACCATGGGTATTAGTGCCATGTGGAATGCAAAGACTCTAATCAAGGAATGTATATATATATTCCTAGTTACTCCTGCACGAAAAATATCTTTGAAATAATCAACAATCATGATAAAGAGATAATCAGGAAATTTCAATATTAAACGAATAATAATAATAATAATAACAATAATGATTCGGGACCCTTCCTCAATTTTACCAGAGATGAACTTAGACAAATGGATCAAAGAACAAGAAAACTAATGACCATGCATAAGGCATTACATCCCAGAGACGACGTTGACAGACTATATGTATCTAGAAAAGAGGGAGGAAGAGGACTTGCCTGCATCGAAGACAGCATTGACGCATTGATATAACGGCTCGAAGACTACATTGAAAAACACGAACGAGGACTAATTACAGCCATCAGAAATGATACGGACAACACGATAGACGATAGAATGACAACAACTAGGAAACAAAAATGGGAGAAAAAACAACCTTATGGCCGCTTTAAACGACTAATAAACAACATATCACACCAGAAAACCTGGACCTGGCTAAGGAAAGAAAACCTTAAGAGAGAAACGGAATCTCTTCTGGTGGCAGCACAACACAACGCCATAAGAACCAATCATATCAAAACGAGAATAGATAAGACGCAATAAAACAGTAAACGTAGGCTATGCGGTGAAAGAGACGAAACGATCAATCAAATAATAAGCAAATGCAGCAAATTAGCACAGAACGAGTATAAGGCGAAACACGACTGGGTCGGCAAGGTGATCCACAGGGAAATGTGTAAGAAATTTTAATTTGACCATACTAACAAATCGTATATGCACAACCCTGCACCTGTCCCAGAAAATGACACACATAAACTCCTATGGGACTTTAGCATACAAACGGATCAGCTAATCCCGGCCAGAAGACCAGACCTTAAAATAATCAAAAAAAAAAAAAAAAAAGAATATGCAAAATTGTTGACTTTGCTGTCCCGGCGGACCACAGAATAAATCTGAAGGAAAGTGAAAAGAAGGATAAGTACCTCAACTTTGCAAGAGAATTGAAAAAGCTGTGGAACATGAAAGTAACGATTGTGCTAATTGGGATTGGTGCTTTAGGCACAATAACTAAAGGATTATTAAAAGGCTTGGAGGACTTGGAAGTTGGCGGACGGGTAGAGATTATCCAAACGACAGCATTGCTGAAAACGGCCAGAATCCTGAGACGAGTCCTGGAGACTCGAGGAGACTTGCTGTCACTCAAACTCCAGTGAAAAACCATCAGCTAACACTGATGTGAAAAACTCTGGAGGAGTAAATAATTAGGGCGATAACGATAATAATAATTCTAGTAAACAAAATGAAAACTAGAAAAAAACTCCTTCGGTGAAGCTTCAACGTTCTCTGGGTTGCTGAAGCACTGTGAGCACCTGAAGTGAGCCATTGATCAAAAACAAGCAATAATCCAAGGAGGTTAGATAGAGACTACGTGACAGGTAAACTAAACTTTCTGCCAGTTTTTTTTTTTTTTACCCAGTTTACAGTCAGTTTTTTTTAAACAGCCTTGCTATTAATTCTTATAACCCAGTCGGCTGGGGATGTAGAATACGCCGACTGCACATATCCAGAGGGGTAAAAAAAAACAACGAATTTCACAGATATTACACTAAACAATCTGATGGTGAGGTTCCAGCAAAGCTGGAGCTTTGGGGAGCACCGACTACTCCTTCACTGCCATCACTCCCAGGTAAACTCTGGCCCGGAGTGGTAGCACCTGATAGGGCTCTTTCTATAGGTCAAATAGAACTAGACTGTGTACTTATGCCAAACGGAATTGCTCTAAATGGGACTGCTTTGACATTTAAACAGCGTACCTATGCTAAACTGAATTGTTTGAAGTAGAACTGTTTTTTAAATTTAAGCTGTACTTAAGCTAAACTAAATTGTTTGAAATAGAACTGTTGTGACATCTAACTGCTGATAAACAAAAGCTATACTTATACTAAACTGAATTGTTTTAAATAGAACTGTTTATGGATCTGGAATTTAATAACCTACAAGGCTTGATATGCCATTAAACCAAAACAAACAAATATACAAACAAACAAACAAACTAGTTCTTATCGTTAAAATAAAAGAATTCCTTCGCCGCAGCTTCAACCTCCTCTTAGTTACTGAAGCATTGCAAGTACAATAATAAATCGATCTATTTGTCCCCTTTAACCGGGACATTGGCCCAGCGGTTAGAGTGTTCGCCAATGGCCCGGGAGACCTGGGTTCAATCCCAGGTCGAGTCATACCAAAGACTTTAAAAATGGTACTTGATACCACCTTGCTTAACACTCAGCATTATAAGGTACGGTTCAAGGGTAAAGTGGAGCAATCCTGGGAATGGAGTAGCGCCCTCCCCTACACCTTGGTGTAGTAGCTATCGAAAAGGGAGCCTTCGGTTCACCCTCGACTATGGTCGCTAACTTTACTTACTTACTTTTATTTGTCCCCTAGAGAGAACACTAACAGGTACTACCACTCGAGGTCTGAGTGAACCTGGAAATAATGGCAATGAAGGAGTACTTCACGTTTCCCCTAAGCTTCAGGACTGGATTCTCACCATCAGATGCAATTTAGTGCCATACTCAGGTAACTGGTTCTATTTGTTCCATTGATTGAACCCTAACAGGTACTCCCACTTAAAGTCAGAGTGAACCTGGGAATAATGGCTTTGAAGGGGTACTTCACGTTTGCTTAAAAGTTCAAGACTAGAGTCTCACCATCAGATGCAGTTTAGTGTCATAACCAGGTCACTGGTTCTATTTGTTCCATTGATGAAACCCTAACAGCTCAAGTCAGAGTAGACCGGGGAATAGTGGCCATGAAAGGATAGTTCACACACCTCAAATTTTCAGACTGGAGCCTCACCATCACGTGCAATTTAGTGTCATATCCAGGTTAACCCTTTTACGGGAGGAGTCAAACTCTTTCGCATGGGATACAGTCAACAGGGTAACTACTTAGTAAGAGTAGTACTGCTCGTAACCCAGAGACTGTGAATCTAACTAAGCAAAGTTTAGTAAAAAAAAAAAAAAAAAAGTATTTTATTTCTCTAAAATTATTACTACAATTATATATTACTAGAATCTTATATACTAAAAATTTTATATTACTAAAAACATCTTATATACTAGAAATTTTATATTACCAAAAACTCTAGCCAAAAATAAAATTTCAACAAAAAAAACATCGCATCAAGTGTGGAAATAATTTTTTTATTGCTTCATATTTGTTTTTGTCACAGAATTTGATAGTAGACAATTATATTTTCACTGTTTTACTTTATTTTTTAAAACTGTCTTTTATTTATCATTAATTATTTTTGCATGCAGTTATAACAAATTAAGGTTGGTTGGTTGGTTGGGTTTTATGGTATATCTACCCTTGTAGATTATTTATCGTCGAATCCATTTTTATACAATCAGTCAGTTCTGTTTCAAACAAATCAGTTTAGCATGAGTAGAGTTTTAATGTTTAAAAAGTTCTATTACAAGCAGTTCAGTTTAGCATGCGTACACAATTTAATTGAATAGCTTGAAATAGAAATATTTTTGAAAGTGGACCTGGGAGCCATAGCAAGGAAGTGGGGGCGGGGTCCGCATTCACCATCAGATTGTTTAGTGTCATATCTAGGACACTAAGAAGGGGGTCTTATCCCTCTGCAGAGGTGCAGTCGTTGATTCTACAGCCCCAGCCGACTAGGCAATATAACATATTAAGTAGTCCTATCTAATATGAATGATTTGCACACAATTAAGTATTTGGCTCAGTCGACTGGGGCTGTAGAATACACCGATGCACCTCTGCAGAGAGGTAACACTTCCTCAATAAGTGTCCTGCATATGACGCAAAACAATCTGATGGTGAGGCTCCAGTAATGGTGGATCTTTAGGCAACGCTTCCAGATTAACTCTAGTCCGGATTGGTTGCACTAAATAGGGTCCTATCTATGGGTGAAATAGAACTGTTTGACATTTATGATTTGTTCTTTGACATTTAAACTGTGCGCAATTTAATTTGTTCGAAATAGAACTGTTTGATCATTTAACTGTGTGTAAATAAATTACTGATTTTTAATTGATTTATTATTGATGCAAAACAGCAGTTGAAAACATTTAGATGTGTGCAAACAAATAATTAATATTAAATGAATTGTTTAGTATTAGATAGAAATAAGTGAGACTATTTATCTGTTGAAAAAAATGTTACCAACAAAATGTTCTTATAAATCATATATTTGATATATATGTATAAAAAGGATTTGCTTTAAATAACCTAAAATGGTTGATATGCCATTAAACCAAACCAATAATGTATTGTCAAGAATTCCTATTTAATACAAATAATTTTTATCACATAGAATATTCGAACTAATGTCTTCATCTTCCGTGTTATTCTCACAACGTTTCGTCCGATGCGTCCTTCTGCATTCTTCAGATGTTTATTGGCGAATTTAGGAGCCCACACAAAACTTCGAACTGAACACTAATTTAATCCACTGGGGTAGACTGCGCTAATTTCGTTAACTATGGCCGGGTACTAGTGTTAAGCTATTGATGATTTCACTTAAAAGAACTATTCAAGCAATCACATCTATCTGTTGATATGCTGTTGATATGCTGTTAAACAAATAAACCAAATCAATCCAATCCAATCCAAGCTGTGGCAGCCAAACAACTGTTATATTTATTGATAGCAAAAAGAAACGAAGTTTTTTTTCAATGTTTTTTTTTTACCTCATAGACAACTTTTATTGGTTGTTGGTTGTTTAGGTTTAATGGCATATCAACCTTTTTTGGTTACTTAATACTAAATCCATCTTTTTTTTACAAATAATCAGTTCTATTTCAAGCAAATCAGTTTAGTATGGGTACACATTTTCATTTTCAAAATTATTTCTATTTCAAACTCTTTAGTTAAGTCAAAAAGTTCTAATTCACACAATTCAGTTTAGTATAAGTATAATTTTTGTCCACACACAGTAAAAACAGTTCTCTTTCGAATAATTTATTTTAGCGTATTACAGTTTTAATATCTAAAATTGTTCTATTTCAGACAATCCAGTTTAACATAAGTAAGCAGTTTACATGTCAAAACAATTCTACTTTAAGCAATTTAGTATAGTATAAGTACACAGATTAGTTTTATTCAACCCATAGATAGGGCCCTATCAGGTGCTTCCACTTCGGGTCAGAGTGAACCTGGGAGCTTTGGGCAATGAAAGGGTATTCCACACAGCCCAAACCTCCAGCATTACTGGAACCTTACCATCAGATTATTTAGTGTCATATCTAGGACACTAGTTGGGGGTGGGGTCTTACCCCTCTGCAGAGGTGCAGCCCCAACCGACTGGGCAACCTTTTATTGACTTTGCTTGTTTTCATTTCATCACAAATATCAACCACGAACGTTTGAGGCGAGCGTGTTGGCTTTCGCTTCATGTAACCACGAGGAGAGAAAAGCAGCGTCAAATTGGCATTGAGCAATTTTCTCACTTCTGTCGTTATTTTACAAAAGATACAA
Source organism: Sepioteuthis lessoniana (assembly GCA_963585895.1). NCBI lineage: Eukaryota > Metazoa > Mollusca > Cephalopoda > Myopsida > Loliginidae > Sepioteuthis > Sepioteuthis lessoniana. The sequence continues at coordinate 39,026,226 of OY757933.1, read as the reverse complement.
AAAGAAAAGCGGGTGATAGTCGTGATATTCCTTTCAGTATTAATTTAAAGGAAAGAGATTATGGTCTGGGAGTCAATTGATAGCAAGTCTTCCTAAATCTTCGAAAATTTAAACAAGAAAATTATTACTATTAGATAATATTTAATAGCATATAAATGCAAAGTATTTTTTGAAATAGACCTTCATTGCTGAGTCCCTGGTCCACTCTGACCTGGAGTGGTAGTATCTGTTAGTGTACTATATATTGGGTCAAGTAGATCCGTTTAAAAATTAGTTGAATTCGGTAAGAATACTTGATAGAACATATAATTGTACACAGATCATTTGTATTAAAAATAGTTATACAGAGTTCTCGCCAACGTTTCGGCCGATATATCCACCAGCCTTCTTCGACTGTTTCTTTTCGAACTCAGGAGCCTATACAAAACTTTGAACCATGTCCTTTATTTAATCAAGTAGGGGCGCTTGTTCTGATTCCGTTAACCATAACCGGGTACAAGTGTTAGGTATTCCTGTATTGTTACTCGCCTGCTGTCAGGATTGAACCTGCACCTCCAGGTGACTGTCCAGCAGGACACATAGCGTAACTGTTATAGGTATTGGCACCGTAAGTATCTAAGAGACAATCAATTGATATGCTTGATATCATATGATTGTGAGCAAAGATTAGTTTATACAGAAAAGGAAAAGAGCAATTAAAAATGCAATGTTACATTGAAAATATGGTGGTGACTGTAAGCAAACATTTAGAAATTAATCCCATTTCGGAATTAAATGACCCATAAAGAGTTAATATGCCGTTTAACAAGTAAATCAAAGAAAAACAAACTACTGCTCATCCACGCGTGGGAGAGCCTCTGCTTACAAACTGATAGGAAGACTTGATTTAACATGTCATGGCATATAAATTGTTTGCATTCGTATTACCTTAACCTTAACTGTTTACTAAGAATTATTATTATTATTATTATTATTATTTACTCCTCCAGAGTTTTTCACATCAGTATTAGCTGATGGTTTTTCTCTGGAGTTTGAGTGTCAGCAAGTCTCCTCAAATCTCCAGGACTCGTCTCAGGATTCTGGCCGTCCTCAGCAATGCTGTCGTTTGGATAGTCTCTACCCGTCCGCCAACTTCCAAGTCCTCCAGACTTTTTAATAATCCTTTAGTTACTGTGCCTAAAACACCAATCACAATTGGCACAATCGTTACTTTCATGTTCCACAGCTTTTTTCAATTCTCTAGCAAGGTCGAGGTACTTATCCTTCTTTTCACTTTCCTTCAGATTTATTCTGTGGTCCGCCGTGACAGCAAAGTCCACAATTTTGCAGCTTCTCTTTTTTTTGCATCTTGAGAGTTTTTCACATGAATTTTAGCTGATGGTTTTTCGCTTAAGTTTGAGTGACAGCAAGTCTCCTCAAGTCTCCAGAACTCTTCTCAGTATTCAGGCCGTTCTCAGTAATGTTGTAGTTCGGATGGTCTCCGCTCGTCCTCCTACCTCCGAGTCCTCCAGTCCCTTTCATAATCCTTTGGTGACTGTACCAAAAGCCCCAATCACGATTAGTATAATTGTCACCTTCATGATCCATAATTTTTTCAATTCCCTAGCAAGATCGAGGTACTTATCATTCTTTTCACTTTCCTTCAGTTTTATTCTGTGGTCAGCCGGAACAGCAAAGTCCACAATTTTGCAAGTTTTCTGTTTGTTGTTGATTATTATAAGGTCTGGTCTTCTGCCTGAGATTAGGTAATCTGTGTGTATGTCAAAGTCTCATAGGAATTTATGTGCGTTATTTTCTTGGACAGGTGCTGGGTTGTGCATATACCATTTGTTTGCATGGTCAAATTTTAATTTCTTGCATCATCGCCCCGCGGATCACCTTGCCCACCCAGTCGTATCTAGTTTTATATTCCTTCTGAGCTAATTTGCTGCATTCGCTTATTATATGATTAATCATTTCGTCTCTATCATCACATAAGCCGCATTTGCTATTTTGTTGCGTCTTATCTATTCTCGCTTTGATATGATTGGTTCTTATGGCGTTGTTTTGTGCTGCTATTAGGAGAGATTCTTTTTCTCTCTTATGGTTTCCTGTTCTTAGCCATGTCCAGGTTTTGTAGTGTGAGATGTTGTTTATTTGCCATTTAAAACGCCTATAAACTTGTTTTTCTTTCCATTTTTGTTTCCTAATTATTGTCATTCTGTTGGCCATCGTGTCTGTATCGTTTCTGGTGGCTCTAATCAATCCTCCTTCGTGATTTTCTATGTGGTCCTCGAGTCGTTGTATTGATGCATCAACGTTGTCTTCCTCCCTTCCTTTTTATACATATAGTCTGTCAACGTCATCTCTGGGATGTAATGCCTTATCCATTGTCATTATTTTTCTTGTTCTTCGGCCCATTTGCTTAAGTTATTTGGTCCACTTCAAAAAGGTTCCCGAATATCTAATGAGGGGTACAAAACAGGTGTTTATTCCTTTGATAAGCTTTTTGGTACTCCTGAGATATTCTTTCTTAATGTTTTCTTTCATACCCACTTGTTTGAGGGTGTCAGCCTCCAAGATACCCAAGTATTTGTACGTTTCCATTTCTCCGGGCGTTCTTATCTTGTCTTGATTTGGTAGTTCCATTCCATCCGCCAGGTGTCGTTTGTGACTTTTCTTTATTAGAATGGCACATTTGTCTATGCCAAATTCCATCCCTATGTCCTGACTGTATATTCTAACTACGTCTATAAGAGTTTCTAGTTCTTTTTCATCTTTTGCAAATAATTTGATGTCGTCCATTAGGTGATTGTACATTAGATGATTGTCCTTTTATTGGGATTTACTAAGTTTGTATCCGGCTGTGCGTTCTCTGAGTATACAGTTAAGTGGCACCATCGCAATAGTAACGGTCGTAGTGTATCTCCTTGAAATATACCTCTTTGGTCCTTTGCTTCAGCTAAGCTTCTTCCTCCTGCTGTCAATTCCACTCTCCAGGTTTTCATGGTTTCTCGATAAAATTCACGACTTCATCTGATATTTTGTACATTTTGAGGCAGTTTATTATCCAGCTTTGCGGGGCCATATCATATGCCTTTTTGTTGTCAATCCAGGCCCTAGCCAGAATTTTCCGTTTGTCTTGCTCTCGTTTATGAAATGCTGATCTATGTAAAGTAACGTATCTGTGCTGCTGGATCATTTGCGGCATCCTTTCTTTTCCTCTGGGAACAGTCCATGGCTTGTTAGCGAGTTGTACATCTCTTCTCTTATTTGTGCTGTTAATATTTTCCACATCATCCGTCGGCAGGTTATTGGTCTGTTGTTGTTAGGAGTGGTTCTTTTCATTGGGTCCTTCTGGATCAATGTGGTCTTTCCCTTGGTCATCCATTCGGGTACGTGTGCTCCTTGTAGGCATCTACTCATTTCTAGTGCTTGTCCAGCTTGAACCAGAAAATATGTATTCCATCATGGCCTAACTTTTGCAGTTTGATATTTTTAATGTCGTTTTGTGTAAATCGATGTGCATTTCTGCTTTTGGGCCTTCTTCGAGCCCTTTTAATTCTTTTCTCATATTGTTTATCCATTTGGCTTTTTCATTATGTTTTTTTTTTGGTTGCCATGTTTTAGGCCCAACTCGTTCAGTTTCTCTTGCATCCGGTTGTTTGTATGTTTTCGTGTCATCTCCTCCCACTTATTGATAGAATTTTCTTTCATTGTTTTGGAATGTCCTATTTTGTCTGTATTGTTTTACCCTTGTCGATATCTCTTTAATTTTCCTCTCTTCGGCAGTACTTTATGGTTTATTTCCTCAGGTTGTATCGTTATTTTTTCTTGTGTTGCCTTTGCCTTTTTGTCTCTGCATACTCCACTATCTTTCCTATTATTATCTAACACTAATAATCTTTCCAGAATTGTTTAGTTTCAGTTATTATCATCTTGCATTGTATGGTTTCGAGTATTATCATTTAACTCTAATAATAAATCCAGATATGTATGGTTTCAGGTATTATTATCTAAAACTAATAACACTCTTTACAAAGAAATTGAGGCAAGCACAAAAATACCCGTTTTTACCTAATTTGAGGGTGCTGAATTCAAATTTGAAATCCGTTTTACTCATCACCTCTAGTTTTTTAGATATGCATAGTGTGCATTTTTGGCATATACGGTACATAAAGGCGTATTTGAATTCAGGGTTAATTCTAATATTGGGAGACTTATGGCTTATTTTTTAGTTATTATGCACTAAATGTAAGTGATAGCATTACATAATAAATATATATATAGTTATATATCAAGACGGATTTTGGCAGTTCAGGCAGCAGGTCTCAATCCACACTCTGGCTGTCACTGGAAGAGGTTGTCTCGCAGGCGGCGCAGGAGGTTGGTGTCCCTCAACTATCGTGTTACACATCTTTTGGGTTATTAAATATTAGTATTACATTTTCAAATGCACATTTAGTTTTCAACTTTGCTTCCAACTTTGCAGTCCCGATGGTTTGGAGAGAGCTGCAAAACCATGCAGATGATTGTTATTTTTGTTTAACTAATGTAACTGGTTTAAATGCATCTTCTAGGAAAAAGATCAAATATCCCAACCTTCGATCTGCTATGAGACCCGTTCCCCATTCAGATGATCTTCCTGTACCCACACTTCCAGTAAATAAGGATCTTCTTTCCTCATCAGATGAAGAAATGCCTTCAAGGGAGGATTCTGCCGAGTCAATATCTTTGGAAGATATTGAGTCTACATATTCAGGAACAAGCGTCTTTTCATAGACTCTTCCAAGGGAAGTCTCAAGGGTGTTCTTCTGCACAACGGGAATAAATATCCCAGCATTCCCATTGCACACTCTGTCCATCTAAAGGAGTCCTATGACAATATGGAGCTTCTTTTAGAAGCTATTAAGTTTAGCGAGTACCAATGGAGTCTGTGTGGACACCTCAAGGTCATTGGTCTTCTTATGGGTATGCAAGCGGACTTCACAAAGTACTGTTGTTTTCTCTGTCTCTGGGATAGTCGAGCTCTATCCCAGCATTACAAGCAGAAAGACTGGGGGTCTAGAAGCACTTTTGTTCCTGGCAAACACAGCCTCAAGGAGAATCATCTGATGGACATGAATAAGGTGCTTCTTCTTCCTCTTCACATCAAGCTTGGTTTGATGAAGAATTTCGTGAACGCGTTGCACAAAAATGGTGCTGCCTTCCAACACTTGTCTACTGTGTTCCCAGGTCTTAGTGCTGCTAAGCTCAAAGAGGGCATATTTGTCGCACCTCAGATCCGAGAAGTGCTGAAGGATACTGATTTTGAGGAGCTTCTTAACTTAAAGGAACTGATAGCATGGGAAGATTTCAAGTCAGTCTGTTGTGGCTTCCTTGGTAACACACGCCTACCAGATTACCAAGCCTGTATTGAGAAGTTGCTAAAGTCTTAAGAGGATATGGGGTGCCGAATGTCACTCAAGATTCATTTTCTCCATTCCCACCTCAACTTCTTCCCGTCAAACCTTGGAGCAGTGAGTGATGAGGATGGAGAAAGATTCCACCAAGACATTACAAAGATGGAGAGTAACTATCAAAGCAAATGGAACCCCAGGCATGATGGGAGACTTCTGCTGGATGCTCTTGCGTGACATCCCGGAGGCAAAATACACCAGATCCTCTAAGAAAACACACTTTTGACTATCTGTGGTACTATAAATTGTGTAATTGTGTCATCCAAGTATATTGATTCAATCAGTGTTCTTTATCTATCCTGTTTTATCTGTTATAAGCTGCTGCAACTCTTGAAATATGCACATATATTCTCTATTTATACTAAAATGTGACTATTTAAAAGCCAGAAAACTAGAGGTAATAGAGCAAAACTATTTATAAATTTGAATTCAGCACACCCAAATTAACAAAAAACACCTATCCCCATTCTTGCCTCAAACCAAAAATTTATTTTTGTAAACCAGTGTAATCTTTCCAGAATTGTATTAAATGATAATACTCGAAACCATATACTGCAAGATGATGATAGTTGAAACCAAAAAATTCTGGAAAGATTATTAGTGTTAGATAATTATACTTGAAACCAAACAATTCTGGAAATATCATGAGATTTAGACAATAATACCTGAAACCATACATATCTGGATTGATTATTAGTGTTAAATGGTAATACTCGAAACCATACACTGCAAGATGATAATAGTTGAAACTAAACAATTCTGGAAAGATTATTAGTGTTAGATAATTTTACTTGAAACGATATAATTTAGCATAAATCATTGCATTATATAGGAAGATTTGAAACCATCTAATTATATATAAAGTCAGACATCAGATAGGATTACTTGAAGCAATACAACTATGTGTGAATTATTTGAATTAGACAGGAATACTTGATATCAGATAGCCGTGCAGAAAAAGAAGAAAAAAACCTAAAGAAACAACTATACAAAAAGTGTAAATATAAACGTTCAATGAACATTATTTCCAAACCTAAAGGCATGAAATAGCCCTAAATGGGTTTACATGCCACTAGAAGCAACCGGCTCATTGGCCTAGTGGGTAGAGTGTTTGCCAATGGTACGGGAGACCTGGGTTCAATTCCAGGTTACGTCATACCAAAGACTCTAAAAATGGTACTTGATACCTCCTTACGTAACACTCAGCATTATAAGGTACGTATGAAGGGTAAAGTAGAGCAATTCAGGGAAAGGAGTTGCGCCCTCCCCTACATCACGGTGTAGTAGCTATTGAAAAGGGAGCCTTCTGGTCGCCCTCGACTAAGTTCGCCAACTTTACTTACTTTTTAATGCTATTTGATTGAAATTCTGTCGCTGAAAATATGAATTTTTCACCATCAGCTGGTGGGTAGTCCTCGTGGCGTTTAGGTTAACGTGCTGGCCAGCGACATCTCAGTAAGCGAGTTCGAACTCCAGTCTCGCTCTAACGTTCTCTTTCAGAATAATAATTTTGGAGAAAGGGTGAAACCCCTTATTCCTCCAGCAATGGCATAAATAGCTTCACTACTGTTCTTCTGCTAGTAGTAAATAACCCACTGAGAGTTGATATGACACTAAACCAAGAAACAAAGGCAAACCGTGCCACCGTCGAAAAATAAATACACTTCGTATATATATTTGTACAATTCAATTACTCGTTATACTTTCAATGCTGTAGAGCAAAGGCCCCGAGCATTTTCAGCACGTGAGCCACGAAACTCTACCTACGTGGGTCCATAGCCGGGATTTTAAAGTACAGAAAAAACAGTTACATTCACAATGTAACTGTCATAATTTATCAATGAGAAATCCGATGTTACACGTAACATAAGATTTGAATAAAGAAGTTGACAGCACATCAAAAAAGTGGATATCCTGTTGGTGAGACTCTTGTTATATCCCCTGCTGAGGAGTTAAGACCTCCACTAAAACAGGTGCCCTTGTTATCATACTAAATTGCAACCGATTGTTTGGTTCAAGTTCCAGCAGGCCTGACGAGTGGGGAGTAGCCCTTCATTGTAATTACACCAGGGTTCAATATGTTAGGACCTTGTCTACTGATCAAAGAAATCTTTTTAAAAATTATTTTTATTCGATTAAATACATAAACGTACTATCGCATGCAAAAAAAGTTTCGAAGAAACAATTACAAAAATTACGGTATCAGGTGGAAAAACGCTCTTAAGAAACAATCGTACAAAAATATACATCGGGGCAATAATGTAAAGTCAGCGACCTAAGTCGAGGGTAACCCGAAAGCTCCTTTTTCAATGACTACTACACCAAGGTGTAGGGAAGGGCGCTACTCCATTCCCTTGATTTCTCAAATTTACCCTTGATCCGTACCTTATAATGCTGAGTGTTAAGCAAGGCGGAATTAAGTATCATTTTTTGAGTCTGTGGTATGTACTCGACCTGGAATTGAACCCCGGTCTCCCTGACCATTGGTGAACACTTTACTCATTAGACCAATGGCCCGCTCTAAAAATGTAAATAGGTACAAGAATGCCAATTGGTACAAAAAGTACAATCGTGTATAAAATTCTCTAAGAAATAACTGCAAAAATACAATCGGATACAAAACTGCTCTAAAGAAAGTACAAAAAATTACTATCGTATGTAAAAAAAAGATCTTAAGAAACAACTACAAAAATATAGTATCGGGAGAAAAAAGTTCTTTAAAAACAACTACAAAAATATATTATTGGGTGCAAAAAAGCTCTTAAGAAATAGCTACAAAAATATAGTATCTTGTGCAAAACGCTTTTAAGAAACAACAAAAATAAATTATCGGGTGCAAAAACGATCTTACAAAACCACTACAACAAATACGATTGGGTGTAAAAAAAAAAAAAGCTCTTAAGAAACAAATTACTAAAATAACGGGTGCAAAAAAGCTCGAAAGAAACAACAGCAAAAATATACTACGGGTGCAAAAAAGCACTTACGAAACAAAAAATAATACTCACGTACGAAAAAAAAAATCTCAGAAAACAATTGCAAAAATATAGTATCTTGTGCTAAAAGTCTCTTAAGAAGCAACTACAAGAAATACTATCCCGCACAAAAAAATATTGCAACAGATGAAAAACACCTCTTAAGAAAAAAATACAGAAATATACTATCGGGCGCAAAAAAGCTCTTAAGAAATAACTACAAAAATATAATATTGGGCGCAAAAAGCTCTTAAGCAACATCTATCAAATTTACAAACGGTTAAAAAAAATCTCTAAAAAACTACAAAAATATAATATCGGGGGCAAAAATGCTCTTAAGAAACAACAACAAAATTATAATACGGTGCAAAAAGCTTAAAACAATTACAAAATTATAGTATCTTGTGCAAAAACGCTCGTAAGAAGCAATTACAAGAAATACGATCAAGTGCAAAAAAAGCTCCTTAGAAACAACTACAAAAATAGGATATTGTGAGCCAAAACTCTATTAAGAAACAACTTCAAAAAATACTATAGAGTGCAAAAAATCTCTGAAGAAACAACTAGAAACATACTCTCGGATGCAAAACAGCTCTTGAGGAACAACTACAAAGGTACACGATCGGGTGCAAAAACGCTCTTAAGAAACAACAACAAAAATACAATAGGTTAAGAAAAGCTATTAAAAACAATTACAAAAATATAGTATCTTGTGCAAAAACACGTTTAGAGACAACTACAAAAATATAGTATAAGGAGAAAAAGGCTCTTAAGTAACAACTACAAAAACTAATCAGGTGGAAAGCTCTCTTTAGAAGCAACTAAAAAATATACTATCTGGTACAAAAAAATCTGTTAAAAAGAAAGTACAAAAATAAGATCGGGTGCAAAAATGCTCTTAAGGAACTACAAAAATACTATAGGGGTGCAAAAAAAGGCTCTTACGAAACAACTAGAAAATATACTCTCGTGTGAAAAAAAAGCTCTTGAAGAATAACTACAACAATATACTACCGGGTGAAAAAGATCTCTAAATAAACAATTACAAATATAAAATTTCGGGTGGAAAACAGATATTAAGAAAAATAAATACAAAAATACTATCGGGTGCAAAATAAAGCTCTTAAGAAACAACTACAGAAAATAATATCGGATGTAAAAATGTCCCGATGAAGCAACTAAAAATATACTATCAAGTGCAGAAAAGCTTTTAAGAAAAAACTGCAAAAAATACGATCGGGTGAAAAAAAGCTCTTATGAAAGAACTGCAGAAAATACGACCGGGTGTAAAAAAAAAGCTCTTAAGAAACTACAAAAATATATTATAGGGTGCAAAACAACTCTTAAGAAACAACTACAAAAGTATTATCACGTGCAAAAAATCTCTTAAGAGACAACTACAAAAATATGCTACTAGGTGCAAAATAAACCTCTTAAGAAACGACTACGAAATATACTATTGGGTCCAAAATAAATCTCTTGAGAAACAACTAAAAATACATTATCGAGTGCAAAATAAAGCTCTTAAGAAACAACTACAAAAATACTCTCATGTTCTAAAAGCTCTAAAAAACAACTACAAAAATATAAATCGGTACATACAATAAACAATTTTTAACCAGTTTGTAGAAAATAACTCCAGACAGGTTGACGTGTGGTTAGAATCAACTAATCTAACATTCGGATGACCTACAGTGATTTTCTTCGATAAAAAAAAAACAATGAATGGATTCTAAAACTTCTAAACATTTAAAAGATATTACCAGTTAAAATATTCCAGGAATAAACTATGAAAAGGTAACCGGTTTACTAAACTCAGAATATATTATAAAAAAAGCATGTTCAAAACTGATAACAGGAACTTTAACGATGGAATCTTCCAAAGACAGTTTCTCTTTTCTTGCACACAACTCTGATACGTCTATTCATAGAACTTAAAAATACGAATGATGAAATTAAAACTAAAAAATAAACTGCTAATTCTATATGGAATATTTAACGCTATATTTTTAAAAATGATGACGATTTAGAAGGTATAATAAGAGAAAATTGATTATATGCAATGGAAGAACAAGAACAGATTATGTGGGAGTAGATAAGAAACGGTTATTCACATGATAAACGAATGTAGTAAAATTGTACGAAAGAAATATAAGACTAGATATGAGTCGGTGAAAAAGGTGATCTACTGGTAATAGTGCAAGAGATAAAAAAAAATTAGACACTACTAAAATATGCTGAAAGCACAATACAAAATTTGTGCAAGAAAATGAGAAGCATAAAATATTCTAGGAATTCTAAATGCAATCGCTCAATCCCAGAGAGAAGGCCAGACAGTGATAATCAACAAGAAAAAGGGAATCTTTGCTTTCTTTATTTTCACTCTCTCGTTCCGACGAACTAGAAAATAAAAGAAAGCAAAACGTTAAACAAATACTGGAATCTTGCTAGAGAAACTGAAAAAGCTGTTGAATACAAGGGCGACAGTGATACAAATTATAGTTGGCACCCTAAGAACAGTCTCCTCGAGCTTGGAAAAGAGACAGGTGAAAATGGAAATCAAAGAATCGAGACTAGTAAGTCGTAAAGTAAAGTTGACCACCTTAGTCGAGGGTGACCTGAACGCTCCCTCTTCAATAGTTACCACACCGAGGTGTAGGGAAGGGCGCTACTCCATTCCTTGGATTGATCTACTTTATCCTTGATCCTTTCCTAATAATACTGAGTGCTAAGCAAGGCGGTATCAAGTACCATTTTTTGATTCTTTGTTATGACTCGACCTGGGATTGAACCCCGGACCACCGGCGAAAATTGTTGAAATCGGCTAGCATACTGAGAAGAGTCTTGGAGACCAGAGGAAACTTGCTGTCAGACTCCAGTTAATGTGAAACACCACCACCAGCGTCACTTACAAGCAGTATAATAATAATAATAATAATAATAATAATGATAAATTTTAAAAAAGAGAATATGTAAAATTGTTGACTTTGCTGTCCCGGCGGACCACAAAATAAATCTGAAGGAAAGTGAAAAGAGGGTAAGTACCTCGACTTTGCTAGAGAATTGAAAAAGCTGTGGAACATGAAAGTAACGATTGTGCCAATTTTGATTGGAGACCTGGAGGACTTGGAAGTTGGCGGACGGGTAGAGACTATCCAAACGACATCATTGCTGAGAACGGCCAGAATCCTGAGACGAGTCCTGGAGACTTGAGGGGACTTGCTGTCACTCAAACTCCAGTGAAAAACCATCAGCTAACGCTGATGTGAAAAAAAAATAATGGTTTCTGTCATTCATGCGTACCTCTAATTGAAGATTTTAACAACTGAAAAGAATGTTACCAGAGAACTAAAAAGCTATGGATTATGAACGTGACGGTGATACCAATTGTAGATGGTGTTCTTGGAACGATACACCTACGCCTGGAAAAGAGACTGAAAGAACTGGATTATATAGAAAGAATAGACACCATTCAGACCACAGCACTGACATTATTAGCTTGAATAGTCAGAAGAGACTGAGAAAACTAAAGAGATTTACTGACATTCAGACTTTCGAGAAAAAAAGCCAGTTAAAACTTGTGTGGAAAATCTAAACGCAGTAAAAATGATAATTATAATAATCGGTTAGAATACTGAGCAGAGTCCTGGAGACTCGATGAAACTTGTGTCGCTCAAACTCCAGTGAGAAACCATCGGCTAACGCTGGTGTGAAAAATTCGAAAACGAGCAACAATAATAATTATAATAATGATAAACTTGGACATGGCTAAGAAAGGGACACCTTAGGAGAGAAACTGAATCTCTTTTGATTGGTTTGGTTTGGTTTGGTTGTTTGGGTTTTATGGCATATTAACCTTTGTAGGTTATTTAACGCCAAATCCATTTTTATACAAATCTTTAGTTCTATTTCAAAAATACAGTTTAACATGAGTACAGTTTAATTATCAAAAACATTTCTATTTCAAACTATTCCGTTTAGTCAAAACAGTTCTGATTCAAACAATTCAGTTTAGTGTAAGTACAGTTTCATTGTCAGAAACAGTTCTGTTTCAAAGAATTTAGTTTTGCATAAGTAGGCATTTTAAACATCAAAACAATTCTCTTTCAAGTAATTCAGTTTAGCATAAGTATGCAGTTTAGTTCTATTTGGCCCATAGATAGTGCTATATAAGTCTCTACTACTCCGGGTCAGAGTGGACTTGGGAGCGATGGAAATGAACGGGTACTCCGCATTCCCCAAAGCTCCAGCATTACTGCAACGTCACCATCAGATTGTTCAGTGTCATATCCAGGATACTCGCAGGGGGGGGGGTACCCATATACAGAGATGTAGTCGGTATATTCTACAATCCAGCCGACTGGGCAAGAATCTGTTCGGATAGCAGCCAACTTTGTCAAAACAAAAATAGAGAAGAGGCAACAAAATAGCTAATATAGATTAGGTGGTGATAGAGACGAAACGGCCAATCACATAATAAGCGAATGCACTTAATTAGCGCAAAAAGAGTAAAGAACTAGACTCGATTGGATGGGCAAGGTGATCCACTGGGAACTGTGCAAGAAGTTTAAATTTGACTATACGAACAAATCGTATATGCATAACCCAGAATCCATCCTAGAAAATCAGACACACAAACTTCTCTGGGATTTTCAGATACAAACGGATCATCTAATCTCGGTCAGAAGATCAGACCTAGAGATAATCAATACAAAAAAGAGAACCTGCTGAATTGTGGACTTTGACGTTCCGGCTGAACACAGAGTAAAACTGAAGGAAAGCGAAAAGAAAGATAAATACCTAAACCTGGCTAGAGAACTGGAAAAAAATCCTCAACATGAAATTGAAGGTTATACCAATTGTTATTGGCACGCTGGCGCAATCACCAGAGCATTGGTACAGACTCTGGACGACTAAGAAAAAAGAGGACGAGAGGAGACCATCCAAACTACAGGATTGTTGAAATCGGCCAGAATACTAAGAAGAGTCATGGAGACTTGAGGAGACTTGCTGTCACTCAGACTCCAGTGAAAAACTATCAGCTAACGCTGGTGTGAAGAACTCTCCAATGAAAGTGACAGTGATACCAATTGTAATTGCAGCACTCGGAACAATCTCCAAATGTTTGGTAAAAAGACGAGAAGACTTTACAAGTCAGAGGACAAGTGGAGACCACCTAGATTACTGCATTAAGATAGGCCAGAATACTGAGAAGAGTGCGGGAGACTTGAGGAGACTTACTCTCACTCAATCTCCATGGAGAGATCATCAGCTAACGCTGGTGTGAAAAACTCTAAAGGAATAATATATATATATATATAGGTAATATTCGGTCAGGTTAAACCAGAGTTTGGAGTAATTCCCTCAGGACAAGAAAATCATTCAAGAGCTGAACATTTAAATTTTCCTGGTAGAGAGCTCAATGTAATTTATTACAGAGCAATATTTCTTTAAGAAAAAAACCAAATTTAGTCTTTAAACAATAAAAATTTAAAACATTGAAATAAATAGTGAAACCAGGTAAAAAAACGTATCCAACATATACACTAAAAAAATAGGTAGCTAATTAAATGTTATCGAAATTAATATAAGCATTAATATTTCTCTTAAAAGTTAATTATCGAACTTAACATGAAAAGAACATAAACTCAACAAATAAATAAAAAAGTTAAATTACCATAATTATAACTGACAGAAGAAATTTGAAAAATTAAAATAAAACGGAAATTTAATAAAACGAGGAGGTAACTCCTTAATTTCGTCCCCCTCCACCCCACGTGTTTATTCTGTTTTAGTTAATTATCCATTGGATCTTTCGTTTTTTTCTTAAAGATATATATATATATATATATATATATATATATATATATATATATATATATATATATATAAAGGAACAAAATTGGAATATTTCTTATATGTATTTTTGTTGCTTACGGATTAGTTTCGACCGGTCATCGTCTGGTTTTCGTTAAAAAAATGTTTTTTTTTAGATAAGTTAAAAGTTCTAAGAAAAATTGATTTTCTAAAAGAGAAAAGACGGAAAATGAACTTGTAATCTACGTATCCATTCGCTGAATAAAAATTATTTTCTGGTACCCAAATGACTTCAAATGACCTTATCTATCTGCTGTAAGGATACCTGCCACTGAGCTTTCCCTTTGAGGATGTATATGGTAGGGTTGAATTTCAAATTAACCGTGACTGTAGGGTTTGTATATCTTGGTGCATATATATCAAACCAAATCTATCCATCCTATTTCAAAGCACCCTATTCAATTTGAAGTTGAATCCATATGTGGTCAGTGTTTGGTGATGTTTTATTCATTCAGCTTTGGTGTGTACCTTTGATCATCATAATATTGTTCAATGCGCTTGGGGAGGTGGGACTTTTTGTTAGTGTTTCTGTTTTAAGTTTTTTTTCTAATTTGTTTTTACTTTCAATGATAAAGGACCTTGTATCTTACTTAAAAGCGGAAATGTTGTTGCACAAGTATTAGTTCGGTTCGATTTGGTTTTATTGCATATCAATTCTAGGTTATTTAATGCCAAATCCTGTTCATACATATATGTATTAAACATATGTGATTTGGTTTGGGTGGAGTTTATGGCATATCAACCATTCTAGGTTATTCATATTTACCCAACCCCTCCGCTCGGACAGGAGGGGTTGGGTAAGTTTAATGTTTAAGTTGAGTTTAACAGGTTTGAAGTCAGAGTTTTCCTTCTCCTAGACTAGTTGCCTCAGCAAGGCTGCCCTACTATTTACCCATAGCTGGAGGGAGAATTAGTGCTATATGAAATGCAATCAGTCTCGTCTAGGATTTGAACCCGTGTCGTCGTGTCCATTTCCTACGACGATAACAATTGTACCACGGACACTTCCATTACACCACGTGCACCATTCTAGGTTATTTAATGCCAAATCATCTTCATCATCTTTAATGCCAAATCATCTTCATCATCTTTAATGCCAAATCATCTTAAACATATATGATTTACTTTGGTTTGGTTTTATAGTATATCAACCATTCTTGTTTATTTAATGCCAAATCCTGTTTATACAAATATATCAAATATATACGATATGTAAACATATTTTGTTGATTACATTTTTTAAAAGAGCCTACGTTCATTTTTTAACACACGGTCAAATTCTTTCAGCTATTTCTATCTGACACGAGTAATTTCATTTACAATTAATCATTTGTTTGCACACAGTTAAATGGTTCCAACTATTGCTATGTATCATTAACAATTCAATTAAGCATCAATCTTTTGTTTACACAATGTTAAATTATCAAACAATTCTATTTCAATCAATTCAATTTAGCACAAGCCATTTGTTTGCACACAATTTGAATGATCAAACAGTTCTATTTAACCCATAGGTAAGTATTTGTCGCTGCCTCCCACAAGACAGGACTTGACAAAATGTCAAAAGCCCGAAGGCCGATTAAAGTGGGGATAAAGGAGAGGGGAAGGTTGGGAAAGAGCCGAGACTCGAACCCTGCTAGTCATTGACCCACTAAGTGCAATCCAGTAAGTAAATTACGTTATTACTACTTCAATTGAATTATTTGTCCATTTTTTAGATGAATCTTGATAAATTTTAGCACTTAGAGTATTCAGACTATTCATCTTTATTGTTGTGTTGTTTAAGTTTCGGCCGGTGTTTCTTGTCGAAATAGGGAGCCTACACGGAACTTCGAACCGAACCCTTTATTTAATCCACGCGGGTAGATTTTTTTTATTCTATTGACCGTAACCGGGTACAAGTATTAAGCTACAATAAGTATATCTTGTTATTTTTACTGGTCATCATCATCATCATCATCCTGTCACGCTACCAGCACGGATCTCCCTGACCCTCCTCGCCACCCATCTCTATCGTCCATCGCTCCCGGTTGGTCTTCAAGGCTACAACCTGTAGCGGCACAGGTTCTAGCTGTTCGTCCTGCCTTTGCTCGTCCATGTGGAGGAGTCCACAGGATTATATTGCTTATGAGTTCGTCCCTACTTCTCCAGCAGTGTCCTGCATGTCTGGTTCGTCTAACTTGGATAGATTTTGTGATGGGTGGTAGGTGACCGTACAGCTGCTGCTTTGTGGGGTGCTGTCTCCATAACTTGTTCAAAATTGCTCGCAACATTCTTGTGTAGTTGCTGTGAAGCTTTTTCTCTATACGTTAGCGCTCCTGTAATGCATCTATATAGCAGTATCGACACGACCACTGCCTGGAAAAAAACTGCGTTTTGTTTTATCGGTCACGTCTGACTTCCATAGGACCGATAGTCTATCAATAGTTGTCCATGCCTTTGCTAATCACGTGTTGATGTCTGTCTCGGTTGATGAGACACTGCTTCCGGGGAAGGTGAACTTGTCTACTAGTTTCAGGGAATTACCATTTAGTGTATACCGGACATTGGCCAGCGGTTAGAGGGTTCGCCAATGGCCCGGGAGACCTGGGTTCAATCCCAGGTCGAGTCATACCAAAGACTCAAAAAATGATACTTGATGCCTCCTTGCTTAACACTCGGCATTATAAGGTACAGATCAAGGGTAAGGTGGAGAAATCCAGGGAAAGGAGTAGCGCCCTCCCCTACACATTGGTGTAGTAGCTATCGAAAAGGGAACCTTCGGGTCACCCTCGACTATGGTCGCCAACTTTACTTTTACTATTTAGTGTAGAGATGTCGCCGCTTTTACTTGTAGTCGACCAAAATATTGGGAATAAAACAATAGAAATGAAGACAATAGTATGAATACTCTAAACGATGCAATTAAATTCGTGGATAATTTCAATGTTTTTGGGGGTTTTTTGTGAGTGCCATCTAAAGTACCCGTCTCTGCTGAGTGAAAAATCAAAACTTGATGGGAACTAGTTACATTGCATTAATTTTTTTAATTTTTTTTATTGATTTTGAATCTAATATGGAAAATATAAATATCTGGTCATAGTATTGATTAAAATGGAATCAGGAATTGGTGGATTTTCTTAGCGTGGTAGATGTGATTACTATAAATGTCTTTCATGTTTGAAGAAAATAAATATTTCGACTTTCAAAGCTACGGGCAACAATCAGTTAAATTAAATAAATTTAAAGACATTTAAAATTGAATGAATTTAAACAAATGCAAAAAAATTGTCAACGATTTAATGGGAAGATGAAGCGATAGACTGAAATGAAAAGATGCTGGGATGCTGGTATCTCTTAGTATATTGAATGGAATTAAAGACGGTATGTTTACATAGATAGATAGATAGATAGATAGATACTCGTGACACGTAGAATATGGATTGGAACAGAAGCCTGTCTCTTTAAAGAAGTAGAAAGATAGATATGGCAAGACTGATATATATATATATATATATATATATATATATATATATATATATATATATATATATATATATATATGAAAAAACAGATATATTGATACTGTGACGCTCGTATCCCGTAGAATATAGAATGAAATTGTAGCCAGTGTCCTTAATAAAGTTAATAGATAAAAAGATAGATAGGTAGATATATATATAAGTAGAATGAGATAGAAGGATTTCCATTGCAGAGTTTCTTGCAATGACATGTGTATATGACATCATCTGCTGTCACTTTCAGGTTAGAGCAGGCCAATCGACTGGGACTGTAGAATACGCCGACTGCATCTCTGCAGAGGGGTAAGATACCCCGAGTGTCATAAATATGACATTAAACCGCCTAATGGTAGGCTTCAGTTCCGGAGCTTTGAAGAATGCAGAGTACCCCTTCACTGCCATTACTTCCAGATCCACTCTGATTTGGAGTTTTAGCACCTGTTAGGCTCCCATATTTGACCTCAGTTATATATTTCAAATATTTCTTTCTAAGTAATTATATAGCTTTTGTTTTTCTTTTTTTAGGTTTGTTCTGTGTTTATTGGGGTTTTATTGCTGTTTTTAGGGGGATATTTTAGGATAATAATCATTAGGTTTGGTTTGGTTTGGCTTCTTTACTTAATGGCATATCAACCTATGAAGGTTATTTGATGCCAAAGCCATCCTTCAAAAAAAAATAGTAGTGGTACTCTTTAATCCATAGCTGGACGGATAAGGGGTTCATACCTTTCCCAAGGGTATTTGTCCGAAAGGGAACGTAATTGCTTTACTGGAGTTCGAACTCGCTAACTACTATCCGCATTACACCATGATACCCCTCCCTAATAATCATCAGTAAACGACCATAGTAACTATTATTCCAAAATAATTTGTACACAATTATAAGTTTCAAGTATTCCTTTCTAATGCAAATAACTAGGCATTAAATAACCCACAAAAGTTAATTGGCCATTAAACAAACAAACCAACCCAGATATGAAAATCTTAAGTAGTAAACATATTGCGCTAGAAATTAAATCATGAGATAGATAGATAGATAGATAGATAGATAGATAGATAGGACAAGCAGAAAGGTGATCGCACCATATTTTGAAATATCGATGGATATTATCATATTCATACAGAAGAGAGGAAGTGACGGTTCAGACCCTTCTTAAGTTGTATAGACACGAATAAATTGAAGTCAACAAACTGTTTTAGCCTTCCTGCTAATGATAAACGAATAAATTAGAATTGCAAAATCGAAAATTTAAAAACAAAAGCCAATCTGGATTACAAAGGCGATCCCTAGGCGAAACAATAAACAAATGAAGAAGAATCGGCACAATTTCAATGGAAAAGCCAACGTCATTACTTCAATTGGTCGACTGATGAGCATGCGCACAAGTACTTATCACGATGTTCTAAAGCAATGAAGATCAAGCGAAAACGTTCAAGTGTTTCGAGTGGGTGGCGAGAAGATGAGAAGCCGGGGAAAGAGAATTTGAGTCAAGACAAATTCGTCAGAAAGAAAATGATTTATCGGTTGTTTTGTAGAATAGAGACTGAATGAGAATGGAATAAAAAGACAAGAAGAATGGTCTGAGAAAATTTAGTTCAAGATAGAACAGAGAGAATGAAAGATGAAAAGAAAGGAAAAAACTTCGATTTGATAAAAACGGATCGTATAATATGGTTTATAGAAAATCGGAAAAAGGAAAAATTAGAAAAGATAGAATTAGGAGTAAACACAAAAGCTATACAGAGAGAAAAGTAGAAAAATTTAGACGGGTAGGAAAAGGAATAGGGAGAGGTAGAATTAAGAGAGAAGGGAGAGACATGAATGACGGAAGAGTTGAGAAGAAAAAGAAGTAGAGAAGTAAATCGGGTAAAATAAAGGAGAAGTTGGGAGAGGTAGAATTTAGAGAGAAGCAGGAAAGAGAGAGAGAGAGAGAGAGAGAGAGAGAGAGAAGTAGTAAAGGGACAAAAGAAGGTAAGACAGAGAAGTAGAAAAGAAGGAGAGGTATGGAAAGAGAAAGAAGTAGAAAAGTAAGAGGTGTTGGAAAAGATGAAGGGAGAGGAGGAATTAAAAGAGAAAGGAAAAGCAAGAATGAGGGAGAAGTAGAAAAGAGAGAAAAGTAGATAAATTTAGACGGGTAGGAAAAGGAATAGGGAGAGGTAGAATTAAGAGAGAAGGGAGAGACATGAATGACGGAAGAGTTGAGAAGAAAAAGAAGTAGAGAAGTAAATCGGGTAAAAAAAAGGAGAAGTTGGGAGAGGTTGAATTAAGAGAGAAGGGAGAGACATGAATGACGGAAGAGTTGAGAAGAAAAAGAAGTAGAGAAGTAAATCGGGTAAAAAAAAGGAGAAGTTGGGAGAGGTTGAATTAAGAGAGAAGCATGAAAGAGAGAGAGAGAGAGAGAGAGAGAAGTAGTAAAGGGACAAAAGAAGGTAAGACAGAGAAGTAGAAAAGAAGGAGAGGTATAGAAAGAGAAAGAAGTAGAAAAGTAAGAGAGGTTGGAAAAGATGAAGGGAGAGGAAGAATTAAAAGAGAAAGGAAAAGCAAGAATGAGGGAGAAGTAGGGAAGAGAGAAAAGTAGGATAGAGAGAAAATTGGAAAAGTTAGACGGGTAAGAAAAAGAGAAGTTGGGAGAGGTAGAAATTATGGAGAAGATAGAAGCAGGAAAGAGGGAGAAGATGTAAAGGGAGAGAAGTGGGAAAGTAAGATGGGTAGAAAAAAATTCGAGAAAAAAGCAAGAGGAAAGAGAAACATGTAACAGTCAGAGAATTAGGAATAAGGAGTGATAAATTAGAGAAGAGGGAAAGTGAGAGGCTTAAGAAAATAGAGGTAAGGAAAGATAAAATTAAGAAGAGAGGTGCAGGAAGGAGAGATAAAAAGAAAGCTAAAAGAAGTGAGAAAATAAAAGGACAGGAAAGGGAGAAGTAGAGAGAGATAGGATTTGGAAGAAAAAAGAAAAAGTAAAAAGAGAAATGGGAAAAGAAAAGGGGTAAGAAAAAAGGATATAGGGAGAGATGAAGATAGAAAGAAAAGGGTTGTAAGAAAATGAGAGAAGTAGAAATATTAGAGGGTAGGAAAGACTGAATTAGGGAGAGATGAAGGTAGAAAGAAAAGGGTTGTAAGAAAATGAGAGAAGTAGAAATATTAGAGGGTAGGAAAGACTGAATTAGGGAGAGATGAAGGTAGAAAGAAAAGGGTTGTAAGAAAATGAGAGAAGTAGAAATATTAGAGGGTAGGAAAGACTGAATTAGGGAGAGATGAAGGTAGAAAGAAAAGGGTTGTAAGAAAATGAGAGAAGTAGAAATATTAGAGGGTAGGAAAGACTGAGTTAGGGAGAGATGAAGGTAGAAAGAAAAGGGTTGTAAGAAAATGAGAGAAGTAGAAATATTAGAGGGTAGGAAAGACTGAGTTAGGGAGAGATGAAGGTAGAAAGAAAAGGGTTGTAAGAAAATGAGAGAAGTAGAAATATTAGAGGGTAGGAAAGACTGAATTAGGGAGAGATGAAGGTTGAAAGAAAAGGGTTGTAAGAAAATGAGAGAAGTAGAAATATTAGAAGGTAGGAAAGACTGAATTAGGGAGAGATGAAGGTAGAAAGAAAAGGGTTGTAAGAAAATGAGAGAAGTAGAAATATTAGAGGGTAGGAAAGACTGAGTTAGGGAGAGATGAAGGTAGAAAGAAAAGGGTTGTAAGAAAATGAGAGAAGTAGAAATATTAGAGGGTAGGAAAGACTGAATTAGGGAGAGATGAAGGTAGAAAGAAAAGGGTTGTAAGAAAATGAGAGAAGTAGAAATATTAGAGGGTAGGAAAGACTGAATTAGGGAGAGATGAAGGTAGAAAGAAAAGGGTTGTAAGAAAATGAGAGAAGTAGAAATATTAGAGGGTAGGAAAGACTGAATTAGGGAGAGATGAAGGTAGAAAGAAAAGGGTTGTAAGAAAATGAGAGAAGTAGAAATATTAGAGGGTAGGAAAGACTGAATTAGGGAGAGATGAAGGTAGAAAGAAAAGGGTTGTAAGAAAATGAGAGAAGTAGAAATATTAGAGGGTAGGAAAGACTGAATTAGGGAGAGATGAAGGTAGAAAGAAAAGGGTTGTAAGAAAATGAGAGAAGTAGAAATATTAGAGGGTAGGAAAGACTGAATTAGGGAGAGATGAAGGTAGAAAGAAAAGGGTTGTAAGAAAATGAGAGAAGTAGAAATATTAGAGGGTAGGAAAGACTGAATTAGGGAGAGATGAAGGTAGAAAGAAAAGGGTTGTAAGAAAATGAGAGAAGTAAAAATATTAGAGGGTAGGAAAGACTGAATTAGGGAGAGATGAAGGTAGAAAGAAAAGGGTTGTAAGAAAATGAGAGAAGTAGAAATATTAGAGGGTAGGAAAGACTGAATTAGGGAGAGATGAAGGTAGAAAGAAAAGGGTTGTAAGAAAATGAGAGAAGTAGAAATATTAGAGGGTAGGAAAGACTGAATTAGGGAGGGATGAAGGTAGAACTAAAAAGGGTTGTAAGAAAATGAGAGAAGTAGAAATATTAGAGGGTAGGAAAGACTGAGTTAGGGAGAGATGAAGGTAGAAAGAAAAGGGTTGTAAGAAAATGAGAGAAGTAGAAATATTAGAGGGTAGGAAAGACTGAATTAGGGAGAGATGAAGGTAGAAAGAAAAGGGTTGTAAGAAAATGAGAGAAGTAGAAATATTAGAGGGTAGGAAAGACTGAATTAGGGAGAGATGAAGGTAGAAAGAAAAGGGTTGTAAGAAAATGAGAGAAGTAGAAATATTAGAGGGTAGGAAAGACTGAATTAGGGAGAGATGAAGGTAGAAAGAAAAGGGTTGTAAGAAAATGAGAGAAGTAGAAATATTAGAGGGTAGGAAAGACTGAATTAGGGAGAGATGAAGGTAGAAAGAAAAGGGTTGTAAGAAAATGAGAGAAGTAAAAATATTAGAGGGTAGGAAAGACTGAATTAGGGAGAGATGAAGGTAGAAAGAAAAGGGTTGTAAGAAAATGAGAGAAGTAGAAATATTAGAGGGTAGGAAAGACTGAATTAGGGAGAGATGAAGGTAGAAAGAAAAGGGTTGTAAGAAAATGAGAGAAGTAGAAATATTAGAGGGTAGGAAAGACTGAATTAGGGAGGGATGAAGGTAGAAAGAAAAGGGTTGTAAGAAAATGAGAGAAGTAGAAATATTAGAGGGTAGGAAAGACTGAGTTAGGGAGAGATGAAGGTAGAAAGAAAAGGGTTGTAAGAAAATGAGAGAAGTAGAAATATTAGAGGGTAGGAAAGACTGAATTAGGGAGAGATGAAGGTAGAAAGAAAAGGGTTGTAAGAAAATGAGAGAAGTAGAAATATTAGAGGGTAGGAAAGACTGAATTAGGGAGAGATGAAGGTAGAAAGAAAAGGTTGTAAGAAAATGAGAGAAGTAGAAATATTAGAGGGTAGGAAAGACTGAATTAGGGAGAGATAACGGTAGAAAGAAAAGGGTTGTAAGAAAATGAGAGAAGTAGAAATATTAGAGGGTAGGAAAGACTGAATTAGGGAGAGATGAAGGTAGAAAGAAAAGGGTTGTAAGAAAATGAGAGAAGTAGAAATATTAGAGGGTAGGAAAGACTGAATTAGGGAGAGATGAAGGTAGAAAGAAAAGGGTTGTAAGAAAATGAGAGAAGTAGAAATATTAGAGGGTAGGAAAGACTGAATTAGGGAGAGATGAAGGTAGAAAGAAAAGGGTTGTAAGAAAATGAGAGAAGTAGAAATATTAGAGGGTAGGAAAGACTGAATTAGGGAGAGATGAAGGTAGAAAGAAAAGGTTGTAAGAAAATGAGAGAAGTAGAAATATTAGAGGGTAGGAAAGACTGAATTAGGGAGAGATGAAGGTAGAAAGAAAAGGGTTGTAAGAAAATGAGAGAAGTAGAAATATTAGAGGGTAGGAAAGACTGAATTAGGGAGAGATGAAGGTAGAAAGAAAAGGGTTGTAAGAAAATGAGAGAAGTAGAAATATTAGAGGGTAGGAAAGACTGAATTAGGGAGAGATGAAGGTAGAAAGAAAAGGGTTGTAAGAAAATGAGAGAAGTAGAAATATTAGAGGGTAGGAAAGACTGAATTAGGGAGAGATGTAGGTAGAAAGAAAAGGTTGTAAGAAAATGAGAGAAGTAGAAATATTAGAGGGTAGGAAAGACTGAATTAGGGAGAGATAACGGTAGAAAGAAAAGGGTTGTAAGAAAATGAGAGAAGTAGAAATATTAGAGGGTAGGAAAGACTGAATTAGGGAGAGATGAAGGTAGAAAGAAAAGGGTTGTAAGAAAATGAGAGAAGTAGAAATATTAGAGGGTAGGAAAGACTGAATTAGGGAGAGATGAAGGTAGAAAGAAAAGGGTTGTAAGAAAATGAGAGAAGTAGAAATATTAGAGGGTAGGAAAGACTGAATTAGGGAGAGATGAAGGTAGAAAGAAAAGGGTTGTAAGAAAATGAGAGAAGTAGAAATATTAGAGGGTAGGAAAGACTGAATTAGGGAGAGATGAAGGTAGAAAGAAAAGGTTGTAAGAAAATGAGAGAAGTAGAAATATTAGAGGGTAGGAAAGACTGAATTAGGGAGAGATAACGGTAGAAAGAAAAGGGTTGTAAGAAAATGAGAGAAGTAGAAATATTAGAGGGTAGGAAAGACTGAATTAGGGAGAGATGAAGGTAGAAAGAAAAGGGTTGTAAGAAAATGAGAGAAGTAGAAATATTAGAGGGTAGGAAAGACTGAGTTAGGGAGAGATGAAGGTAGAAAGAAAAGGGTTGTAAGAAAATGAGAGAAGTAGAAATATTAGAGAGTAGGAAAGACTGAATTAGGGAGAGATGAAGGTAGAAAGAAAAGGGTTGTAAGAAAATGAGAGAAGTAGAAATATTAGAGGGTAGGAAAGACTGAATTAGGGAGAGATGAAGGTAGAAAGAAAAGGGTTGTAAGAAAATGAGAGAAGTAGAAATATTAGAGGGTAGGAAAGACTGAATTAGGGAGAGATGAAGGTAGAAAGAAAAGGGCTGTAAGAAAATGAGAGAA
>OY757933.1:38968918-38996418 GCA_963585895.1 Sepioteuthis lessoniana | reverse complement strand
CTCAGCTTGTTCCTTATCTATCTATCTATCTATCTCAACTCATTCCTTATTGATCGATGGATCGATCTATCTATCTCAGTTTGTTTCTTATCTATCAATCAATCTATCTATCTATCTAAATATATATAAGCTTGTTACTCATCTATCTATCTCTCTACTCACCCACGTAACTACCTACCAGAGGAGTTCTCGTGGCGTAAAGACTAAAGTGCTAGACTGCAGCCTCCAAGTAAAAGAGTTCGAACCCCAGTCAAGCAATTACATTCACTTTCCTACTAATACCGTTGGTAAGAGTAGGAAACTCCTTATCCTCCATACTGTCAGTTTTCCTTTCACAAGGAGAGATTTACCATTGAATACCCCATGAAGTTTGTTTTGCCATTAAACAAAGAAACCAACATGAATCTCCAAATTAGACGAGCAAGACACGCGATGCACTGCTGGGGCAGTGAGAGCGAACTCATTAGCGATCTATTCCCGTGAACCCGCTCACACGGACAAGCAAGGGTAGGGAGATCAGCTAGAACTTCTTTACAACAGCTCTATACTGATACTCGATGTAGTTATTAAGACTTACCGAGAGCGATGGATGATAGGGACGAGTGGCGGGAGAGGGTCAGGGAAATCCGTACAAGCGGTGATGATGATCATGATATATACATATATAAGCTTTTTCTTTATCTATCTATCTATTTGTTTGTTGTTTTTTTATATATATTTGTTCCTCATCTATACAATGAACAATTTTGTTCTGTGGAAACTTTTTGCAGAAAAAGTTTAAAATGATTCCTTATCAGGCTCCTTTGGTAGATAAGACAAGATTGTTCAGCCATTCTTTCTGATTGTTTATCTAGTCTTTTTTGCCAGTTTTCACCTTCACTCTTTTTTGCCCTTGATTACAAGAATCATTAAGAATTTTTTAGCAGAGAGGGATCTACATTTATTTAATAAATGATAGTTTGAGGGTATCAGATCTGGACCCTTGTGTAAGGTAAGGTTGTCCAACCATTCTTTCTGATTGCCTATCTTGTCTTCTTTTGCCTGTTTTCACCTTCACACTTATATTTCGTGGTTTCAACACAGAAATGCTGTAGCATTGTGACAAATAAAAACTCGGTTTATAGAACATCTAATATCAAGTGAGGAATCGATTGAATGATACAATGATCATCTATAAATGTTTCTCAATAAAATTGTGTATCGTGAGTGTCAAAATTTTTCATAGCTTTTTTTTTTTTACCTTTTTACAAACTCATAATTTTTTTGTAGATACTTTCTATAAAATAACAGGTTGATAGAAATTTACCTGAAAAGGCAAAAAAGCGAGCGACTACATCTGAAAAAACAAATAATCTTATCGATAAAAAAAGGAAAAAAAATAAACATCATTGTTTGTTGTTTATAAATATTCAAGATTAAATTGAGATCTTTGTCTTGTCTTCGCAGCTGAGATGACGCTGATCTGAATGTTGAGTTTTAGTTGGTTAATTCGACGAAGGTTTGCATCATTAAGTAAACAAGTTCTTTTGGAGAGGAAGATCGAATAGATCGGTGAATAAAAGCTGAAGAAATAAAGATCTTCACGAAGAATACATAAAAAAGAAAACATACTTTTCTAACAAATATAATTCCAGATGGAAAGAGATGATAAGAAATTGTGTCCTGATCATCTCTAACATTCTCACTGTTATTTGATATAATTACATCAAAAACACAGACATCTATGTGAGAGTTTCCAAGAACAGGCTTTTCGTACAACTTAAGTGAACAAACTCAATCTGTTTAGCAAGATAGTCGATTTCAATTTCCCTATTGAGCAGAATTTTCCAAAGCTTCAAGTTTAGTTTGCTGCACATCTCTCAGATCCAGTCTATTCGGCTTGGACAGTAGAATATACCGACAGTATCACAGTAAACGAGTAAGAATCTCTCAACGAGTGTCCCGGATATGACACTAAAACATCTAATAGTAAAGCTCCAGTTCAAATACGGGAATGTAGAATACTCCTTCGTTGCTATTACTCCCAGATCCACTCTGACCCGAATGGTCTACCTGATTGGGTCTGATCTTGGGTCAAATAGAACTGTTTGACCATTTAACCGTGTGCAAACAAATTACTGATGTTAAATTGAATTGTTAGTGTGACATAGTAATAGGTGGAACCATTTAACTGTGCGGAAACGAAAAAGTTATGTTGAAGCGAATTATTAGTGTTGAATAGCAATACATAAAACCATTTAACTGCGTGCCAACATTCAACAATACTTGGAATAATTTAACTGTGTGTAAATCAAACTATTAAAGTGGAAGAGTTGAAACCGTTCAGCTGTATGCAAAAATTGATTTGTTGGTATAACATAGAAAATCTTCGAACCATTTGACTGTGAGCAAATGAATGAATCGTGTTGAATAGAATTTTAAGTGTTAAATAGCAATACTTGTAAACACTTCCCTGTTACTAATAAATAATTAATATCAAATAGAATTATTAGTGTTAGATATCAATACTTAAAACCATTTGACTGTGTGCAAATAATAACAATACTTAAGTGAAGGCAAACAACTTAGCTCCCTTTTTAAAAAATTACTTCCACTTAGAAATCATATATATATATATATATATATATAGGTTTGGTTTGGTTTGTTTGGTTTTATGGCATATCAACCTTTGTAGGTTATTTAACGCCAAATCCATTTTTATGTAAATAATCCGACTACGCTGATGACTTGGCGTTACTAGCGAATACGCCTAATCAAGCAGAGACACTACTACATAGTCTGGAACGAGCTGCAGCTGGCATTGGCCTACATGTCAATGCAAACAAAACCGAATATATGTGTTACAACCAAACAGGCAACATTGCCACACTAGACGGAGCCTCTCTGAAACTAGTCGACAAATTCACCTACCTAGGAAGCAGCGTCTCATCAACCGAGAAGGACATCGACACACGACTGACGAAGGCATGGACAGCTATCGATAGGCTCTCGATCATATGGAAGTCGGACCTAACAGATAAAATGAAACGCAGTTTCTTCCAGGCAGCGGTTGTGTCGATACTGCTATATGGATGCACCACATGGACGCTTACGAAGCGGCTGGAGAGGAGGCTGGACGGAAATTACACAAGAATGTTGAGAGCAGTATTAAACAAGTCCTGGCGACAACACCCCACGAGACTCCAACTATACGGACACTTGCCCCCCATCACAAAAACTATACAAGTTCGACGAACCAGACACGCAGGACACTGCTGGAGAAGCAAGGAAGAGCTCATAAGCGATGTACTCCTGTGGACCCCCACTCATGGATGTGCAAGTGTGGGACGACCAGCACGAACTTACATACAGCAGCTATGTGAGGACACGGGTTGTAATCCTGAAGACCTGCCGGAGGCGATGAATGATAGGGAGAAATGGCGAGAGACGGTCAGGGATATCCGCGCAGGCGGCGCGACATGATGATGATGATGACACAGTTTAATTGTCAAAAACATTTCCATTTCAAACTATTCAAGCAGTTATATGTAATAATTCAGTTAAGTGTAAATACAGTTTTAATGTCGAAAAACAGTTCTATTTGAAATAATTCAGTTAAGCATAAGCACGCAGTTTAAGTGTAAGTACGGTTTAATTGTCAAAAACTTTTCTATTTCAAGCTATTCAGTTTACTCAATTCATTTTAGCATAAGTATGCTGTTAGTTCTATTTAACCCATAGATCAGGTGCTACCACTCCGGGCCAGAGTGGACCTGGGAGCGATGACAATGAAGGGGTACTCCGCATTCCCTAAAGCTCCAGCACTGCTGGAACCTCACCATCAGATTGTTTAGTGTCATAAATAGGACACTCGTTAGGGGAGGTCTTACCCCTCTGCAGAGGTGCAGTCAGTGTATTCTACAGCCCCAGTTGACTGGGCAATATATATATATATATATATATATATATATATATACATTTAAATGTGTGCAAACAAATAACTGATGTTAAACAAAATTGTGATTGGTTTTGTTTTGTTTGGTTTGATTTTATGGTTCATCAACTATTGTAGGTTATTAATGCCAGGTCCATTTTTATACTGGCAAAAATTTCTATTTCAAACAATTTAGTTTAGTATAAGTATATTCTTTTTTATTTACACACAGTTAAATGTCAAAACAGTTCTATTTCAAACAATTCAGTTTAGCATAATTACATAGTTAAAATGTCAAAACAGTCCTATTTCAAGTTATTTAGTTCAGCATAATTACACAGTTAAGTTCTATTTGCAAAACAAATGATTAATATTATGTAGAATTATTCGTTAGATAGAAATTCTTTAAAGCATTTAACTGTGTGCAAACAAAGGATCACTGACTTGTTTAAAGATGTTACCGACAAACTCTGCATTTACCAATCATATATTTAATACTTATCAATAAACAGGATTTGGCATTAAGTAAATTACAAAGGATGATATGCCGAAAAACCCAATCAACCAACCAAACCTCTCAGTGTCGTTCCTACTATATCGAAATGGTCACACAGGTTTCCTTATTTAGAACTTATTTATTTGTAGGTTTACGAATGAAAGCCAAGTTGTAAGATCTAACTTGACTTAATTATTGATTTGTTACTAGTATTATCATTCATTTTCTTAATACTAGTCGCTCTTTAATTGCATCTCATTCGGGTCACCAATGCAATAATAATAGTTTTATTTGCTCACAATTAAATGATTTCAAGTATTCCTGTCTAATACTAATAGTTTTATTTGCACACAGTTAAATGGTTTCAAGTGTTCATGTCTAATACTAATAGTTTTATTTGCACACAATTAAATGGTTTCCAGTATTGCTATGTAACATAACCAATTTGATTTAACGTGAGTCATTTGTTTTCACACAGTTAAATGTTTAAACATTATTTGACCCATAGATGTGACCCTGACAGATAATACCAGTCTGGGTCAGATTGGACCAGGGCGTAATGGCAATGAAAGAGTACTCCACATTTCCCAAACTTCACCATCATATGCCATAGCGTTAAATATCGGGATATTCGTTGGTGGGGGATCTTACCCATTTGCAGAAGTTTAGTAGGCGTTTTCTGTAACTCCAAACCATTAACGTCGGTAAATTGTAAAAAAAATATCGTTCTATAAATATTAAAACAGAAAGCAAAAACAAATTTCAATTTGTGCGTGATCTGTCATCTTAGGTACTCTTTCCTGATGTCATTATGAGTTGACAAGTATTTTTCTTCTCACGTTATCAAACAAAAATTGTTCTGTGTTCAGCTTGTCTCGATCGCCTAACTGGGATGGTTTGTGTCGTGGGAGGTAAGTGGCCACACAGCTGCTGTTTTGTTGGGTGCTGCTTCTAGGATTTGTTCAAAACTGCACGCGTCATTCTTCTATACTTCCCATTCAGCTTTTTTCGCTAAGTGCTTCGTAATCGTCTTGGTGGTGCAACTATAGGATAATACCGACAGAAGTATAGCTTAGAAGAATTCTTGTTTTATTTTATCAGAGAGATTAGATTTCATTACAGTCGATAATCTGTTGATAATAGTCCATGTCTTTCCTAAGCGTATGTTGATATAGTTTTTAGTGGATGAGATATTGCCACCAAGGTATGTGAAATGGTCTACGAATTTTAGAGGTTTGTCATTTTATGTCGAGATTGCATTAGCTTGTTTAAGGCATATAAACCCTGTTCTGAGTTAACAAAGAGACCAATACCATTTGCTGACTGTTCCAGGCTATGCAGCAGACATTCGGCTTATTCCGGCAGAGCATCTAAGTAGTCTGCATCCCAGACAGTTTCTGCGTCTGTTTCTCGCTTTTTTTTAGTGAGAGAGCATTGTTTCATTATATATCTATATATAATTAATAAACAATCTTAAGATTTTCACGGTGAATGCGGAAACATTATTTATTTTATGAATATGCTACTTCTTAGATAGATAGATAGATAGATAGATCGAAGAAATATAAGGCCATGAAGGTATAATGATAAAATTGAAAAAGTTGATAGAAAGACAGTGATGAAGAAATTAGATAGATAGATAGATAAATAGATAGATAGATAGATGCTTAATATCACCAATTCGTACTACGCGCAAAACTTTAGAAATTGAAAAGGGGAATTGCTAGATTCGCCCGGAATTTAATCAATTGTTCTTTTGCCTAAGGCCATAACTCTTTCAGAAAATCATATTGAAATTCATTGAGAACTTTTCGAGATATTGTTTGGAAAAACAGACAAATGAATTTTCATCGTTAGGCAAAGAACTTGCTGTTGCATATATATATATATATATATATATATATATATATATATATATATATGCATATATATATGCAATAAATATATATACGTATATATATAGGCCATGCATATATATATATATATATGTGTGAGTGTGTGTGTGTGTGTGTGTGTGTGTGTGTGTGTGTGTATGTACGTGTGTGTGTATGTACGTGTGTGTGTGTGTCTGTCTGTCTGTGTGTGTGTGTGTGTGTGTGTGTCACAATAAACATGTCCCAGAAGAATATTTACGTGACTTTGAAAGAGATTCAACACTAACTATATTGGGGGAGGATTTTTGTAAAAATCTAATAACATTTCATCAGTAGAAGAAAGCCATGAAAATACACGGGTCTTATGTATTGACACCCTTACCTGCCAAAGAACTTAAAAGCAAATTAAACCTGCAGGGAGTCCAATGTGGCATCGCAATTGAAACACTTGACTGCAACATCGAAGTATGTAAGTTCGATATATAGTTTTGTTAGCACGTTCACTTCCGGACTAATAACCTTGTTAAACGTATGAAACCATTTATCCCGCCGCAGCTATGAGTCAAAGTAGTATCACCGCTGTTCTATTAAGATGGCTATGGTATTAAATAACTCACAAAGGTTGGTATGCCATCAAACAAAGGAACCAACCAAAACAAATTAAACCATACAAAAACATTACCTTTTAACCCTAAAATATTACCTTTTAGAAAGTAACACACTCTCACACACACACACACACACACACATATATATATATATATATATATATATATATATATATATATGTGTGTGTGTGTGTGTGTGTGCGTGTGCGTTTGCATGTGTGTGTATTTTGGCCGTCTTTGTTCATTGATACATATTTGACTGAACATCATAAACATTTTTGTCTACATATTTTTTGTTAATGATTTCGAATTGCCGTATCGATGTTATGATATAATAACGAATAATTTTTTTTTTGTATATTTAATAGCATGGATGCTTATTTTCGACCACTGATTTTTTGCCGTCTTCATACTACAATCAGATGTTTGATGCTTGTCGTATAATGATGACATAAAACCAGTGGTCACCGATAAGTATCCATGCCGTTAAAAATATATAAAAACTAACGTATTTATTCCTTTTATATATATATGGACAGCTATCGATAGGCTTTCGATCATATGGAAATCAAACCTGACCGATAAAATGAAACGCAGTTTCTTCCAGGCGGTGGTCGTGTCGATACTGCTGTATGGATGCACTACTTGGACGCTGACTAAACAGTTGGAGAAGAAGCTCGACGGCAATTGTACAAGAATGTTGCGAGCAATATTGAACGGGCACCTGGCAGCAACACCCCACACGGCGCCAACTGTACGGCCACCTACCACCTATCACGAAAACTATACAAGCTAGACGAACCAGACATGCCAGACACTGCTGGAGAAGCAAAGACGAGATCGTAAGAGATGTGCTCCTGTGGACCCCCGTATATGGCCAAGCAAAAGCAGGACAACCAGCTCGAACATTCATACAGCAGCTATGTGATGATACGGGATGTAACCCCGAAGACCTGCCGAAGGCGATGAATGATAGGGAGACGCGGAGAGAGAGGGTCAGGGATATCCGTGCTAGCTGCACGTCATGATGATGATATATATATATATATATATATATATATATATATATATATATATAATGAACATTATAGACATTTTTGTCTACATATTTTTTGTTAATCCTTTCGAATTGCCGTACCGAGCTTATGGTATTCGGCGGAAATTGTTTGATAAACCTTACATAATTAGTTAATTCCCAAGTACTTTCAGCCCAACATTAGGCCATCATCAGAGGAGGATGTATTACAAAAGTGATGTATCTTTTGTATATACATTGCTACTTTGTAAGAATGAGCGTTTATACTGTTGTCTTGTGTAGTGTTTATACTGATGTATTTGTGTAGCGTGTAGGGTTATTATAAATAATATTTATGATAATATCAATTCTTTCATTGACAGGTATATTAGGGAATAGATTTTCTACATCCAGTGAGGCTTATATACCATTATTGAATTTAATTGTATGAAGAACTGGAATTAATTATTGCGTAGATTTTATGTTATATTTACTAGATAAGTATGGTGAAATAAATTGTTTTATTGTTTTTGTGACTTCATAAATCAGTGTTGGTATTTGTGATATAATTGGGCACAGAGGATTATTAGGTTTATGTATTTTTACGGTCCCGTAAAGATAGCCGGGTTTATCATTATCATCATCATCATCATGGATATCCCTGACCCTCTCTCGCCACTTCTCCCTATCATGCAATTGTTATATTTTGACGTTTTGACCCGGCCAAAAATGCCATTCCAAGGTGATGCACCGGAAGGAGGTGACACATTCTAATGGAAGTTATGAGAGGAAATCGTGTGGGAAGAAATTGGCTGATGGAATGGGACGAGCTAAAAAATTCCCATGGTACACTCATAGATTGATACACCGGAAGAGAGTGACCTGTGAACATGACAGTTATTTCCGCTTGATGACTATTAAACATTCGATTTCAAAGATCGAGTGGGCGATCGTGTAGGCGTTGAATTATTATATAACGCAGTCAAGACGGAAGTCAGGTACCAGTTGAGTTAAGTGCCAGTTGAGATTGACGGCCAGTTGAGTTGCAGACAGTTGGAGATGGAGATAAACGAGTGTGGTAGGGAAAGCCACACCAGGCCGAAGGGGCTTGGGGCCCTGATGAGTTGGGGTCCAGAGAAGATGCTGATAAGATGCAGTAAAGAAAGACAGCACCCACCAGAGTGGGCCCTGGGCCCCCGGTTGAGCAGCTCTGGAGAACGAGAAAGACACAACGTTGACGGCCATAAGTTTGGGGGTCAAAATATTACAGTTTATGTTCGGTCTCCAGCTCCCTCTCACACGGAAACCTTGAGTAACCCTTTTCAACCCTTACAAATAAAGTGAGAGGTAAATATATTTATAAAGAAGTCTTCCTGCGTCTATTTAATTATTGTGTCGTTATGATGCTGTAGATGACACAATTATCAATAACCTAATATCCCGTGCTAAACTAATCTCCTCCTCCAAATGAATATTTTATAAAGAAGTAAAAAAAAAATCTCATCAAAAATGGGTTCCTTAACAAATTAAATGTATGATTAAAAATGTTAGACAACAAAATAAACACTGTACCACTCCAACCAGTCAACAAACATTTATCAAAATTTTTACCGCAACCAAATGCACTACAATAATAAATTAGATGAAAATATATTAAAAACATTGATTTAAAGTAATATACTCCCCACTGACCCTAATAAAAATAAAACTTATCAAATACTATAATAAATTTAAAACCTCTAACTTAGTCATTAAAAAATTCGTCTCCCTCGATTGACGTTTTGCAAAAGGCCAACGACATATATCAATTTAAATGTCCTTTAGGAGATTACATCTCTGAAAACAACAATATATACGTCGATTTGACCGCAGCTACCCTATCGAAAAAACTTACAATGCCCTTTTCTGATACCTGTTCCATAGCACAACATGTAAAAAAAACATTCATGCCCAACAACTGAATCTCGGAAAATTCTTGCTGAAAACACAATATTAGAATATATATATAGTCATCCACAGACAGATCTGTTTCGTTCTATCAGAACACATCAGTGTGGCTAGACAGTATCTCCCGGTAGCTGGGATCGAAAGCCGGTTGACTCAAACGCCAAGCCAAAGCTTCTAACCAATTAGCCACGAGGAGATATCAGCTACGAAGTACATTTTAAACGGTTATGAATCACAATTACTATTGTTTACATACATCCGTTCAACGGCCGCCGAGATCTCAATTCAAATACGAAGAGACTTGCAAAGACGCTAATGGCAACACGATTACTTCTTCGCTAGAGAACTCGACCCTACAGGGGTAGGGGAGTATATATCTATAGTCATCCACAGACAGATCTGTTTCGTTCTATCAGAACTCATCATATATATATACATATATATATAATGAATAAATACTATTAGTTTTTATGTATTTTTTCTGATATGGATGCTTCTCGGCGACCACGAGTTTCATGCTATCTTTATACGACAATCATCAAACATCTGATTGTCGTATGAAGACACCATGAAACCAGTGATTGCAGATAAGCATCCATGCTATTAAATATACATAAAAACTAATATATATCTATTTATTATTATATCATATAATAGCTCTGATATTGAGCACTCTCCAAATCATACCGCATTTAGTCTGCCACAAACCCACCAATGACACAATGACAACCACGTACAGTTATACTATATATATATATATAAATGTGTGTGTGTGCGCGCGCGTGTGTGGCAGACCAAATTTATTTAGTTTATATATATATATATATATATATTATTTAGTTTATATATGTTTATATATATAAATTTATATATATATGTATATATATATATGGCATACTCAGTTAATATATATGTATATACATATAAATTAAATTCATGATACGACTCATAAAGGTGCAATTAGCGTCACGGTTATCGTCGGAGGAAATGGAATTGGTGATCAAATCACGTAAACAAGACAAGGCTGTTAACGTTTCACTTCGTACAAATGTTTCTGAGAAATGAATGAATTTTTATACTCTCCAACCCTAGTTATAAGTGAATACAAGGACAGGTTGAAATCTAAGGCCTTTGTCAGACAACCAGTCTAGGAGAAGGAAAACCAGATTGGTGTAGGGATTGAGTGAATACGTACTTTTTGTCAAACATCAGGTTTTTAGGGAAGTAATAAGGGGAAGTCAATAGTTAAGCAATATTTTAGTACCTACTAATTTGTGTAAACGAAGAAGTTCAAGCCGTGACAGGTATCAAGTGTTGTTAGTCATATCGTCACAGTTGTTGCATTATCCCTGTATTACGTATATACGATTTTGTTTGGTTTCATTATAGGTCATTTAATGCCGTATCCCTGTATTACGTATATATGATTTCGTTTGGTTTCATTATAGGTCATTTAATGCCGTATCCCTGTTATACGTATATATGATTTCGTTTGGTTTCATTATAGGTCATTTAATGCCGTATCCCTGTTATACGTATATATGATTTGGTTTGGTTTCATTATAGGTCATTTAATGCCGTATCCCTGTTATACGTATATATGATTTGGTTTGGTTTCATTATAGGTCATTTAATGCCGTATCCCTGTATTACGTATATATGATTTTGTTTGGTTTCATTGTAGGTCATTTAATGCCGTATCCCCGTATTACGTATATATGATTTCGTTTGGTTTCATTATAGGTCATTTAATGACGTATCCCTGTTATATGTATATATGATTTCGTTTGGTTTCATTATAGGTCATTTAATGCCGTATCCCTGTTATACGTATATATGATTTGTTTGGTTTCATTATAGGTCATTTAATGCCGTATCCCTGTTATACGTATATATGATTTCGTTTGGTTTCATTATAGGTCATTTAATGCCGTATCCCTGTATTACGTATATATGATTTCGTTTGGTTTCATTATAGGTCATTTAATGCCGTATCCCTGTATTACGTATATATGCTTTCGTTTGGTTTCATTATAGGTCATTTGATGCCGTATCCCTGTATTACGTATATATGATTTGGTTTGGTTTCATTATAGGTCATTTAATGCCGTATCCCTGTTATACGTATATATGATTTCGTTTGGTTTCATTATAGGTCATTTGATGCCGTATCCCTGTATTACGTATATATGATTTCGTTTGGTTTCATTATAGGTCATTTAATGCCGTATCCCTGTATTACGTATATATGATTTCGTTTGGTTTCATTATAGGTCATTTAATGCCGTATCCCAGTTATACGTATATATGATTTCGTTTGGTTTTGTTATAGGTCATTTAATGCCGTATCCCTGTATTACGTATATATGATTTCGTTTGGTTTCATTATAGGTCATTTAATGACGTATCCCTGTTATACGTATATATGATTTCGTTTGGATTCATTATAGGTCATTTAATGCCGTATCCCTGTATTACGTATATATGATTTTGTTTGGTTTCATTATAGGTCATTTAATGCCGTATCCCTGTATTACGTATATATGATTTCGTTTGGTTTCATTATAGGTCATTTAATGCCGTATCCCTGTTATACGTATATATGATTTCGTTTGGTTTCATTATAGGTCATTTAATGCCGTATCCCTGTCATACGAATATATGATTTAATTTGGTTTCATTATAGGTCATTAAATGCCGTATTCCTGTATAACGTTTATATGTTTTTGTTTGGTTTCATTATAGGTCATTTAATGCCGTATCCCTGTTATACGTATATATGATTTCGTTTGGTTTCATTATAGGTCATTTAATGCCGTATCTCTGTTATATGTATATATGATTTCGTTTGGTTTCATTATAGGTCTTTTGATGCCGTATCCCTGTATTACGTATATATGATTTCGTTTGGTTTCATTATAGGTCATTTGATGCCGTATCCCTGTATTACGTATATATGATTTCGTTTGGTTTCATTATAGGTCATTTAATGCCGTATCCCTGTTTTCCGTATATATGATTTAGTTTGATTTCATTATAGGTCATTTAATGCCGTATCCCTGTATTACGTATATATGATTTCGTTTGGTTTCATTATAGGTCATTTAATGCCGTATCCCTGTTATACGTATATATGATTTGGTTTGGTTTCATTATAGGTCATTTAATGCCGTATCCCTGTATTACGTATAAATGATTTTGTTTGGTTTCATTATAGGTCATTTAATGCTGTATCCCTGTTATACGTATATATGATTTCGTTTGGTTTTATTATAGGTCATTTAATGCCGTATCCCTGTTATACGTATATATGATTTCGTTTGGTTTCATTATAGGTCATTTAATGCCGTATCCCTGTATTACGTATATATGATTTCGTTTGGTTTCATTATAGGTCATTTAATGCCGTATCCCTGTTATACGTAAATATGATTTCGTTTGGTTTCATTATAGGTCATTTAATGCCGTATCCCTGTATTACGTATAAATGATTTTGTTTGGTTTCATTATAGGTCATTTAATGCCGTATCCCTGTTATACGTATATATGATTTCGTTTGGTTTTATTATAGGTCATTTAATGCCGTATCCCTGTTATACGTATATATGATTTCGTTTGGTTTCATTATAGGTCATTTAATGCCGTATCCCTGTATTACGTATATATGATTTCGTTTGGTTTCATTATAGGTCATTTAATGCCGTATCCCTGTTATACGTATATATGATTTCGTTTGGTTTCATTATAGGTCATTTAATGCCGTATCCCTGTTATACGTATATATGATTTTGTTTGGTTTCATTATAGGTCATTTAATGCCGTATCCCTGTATTCCGTATATATGATTTCGTTTGGTTTCATTATAGGTCATTTAATGCCGTATCCCTGTATTATGTATATATGATTTCGTTTGGTTTCATTATAGGTCATTTAATGCCGTATCCCTGTTATACGTATATATGATTTCGTTTGGTTTCATTATAGGTCATTTAATGCCGTATCCCTGTTATACGTATATATGATTTCGTTTGGTTTCATTATAGGTCATTTAATGCCGTATCCCTGTTATACGTATACGTGATTTTGTTTGGTTTCATTATAGGTCATTTAATGCCGTATCCCTGTATTACGTATATATGATTTTGTTTGGTCTCATTATAGGTCATTTAATGCCGTATCCCTGTTATACGTATATATGATTTCGTTTGGTTTCATTATAGGTCATTTAATGCCGTATCCCTGTTATACGTATACATGATTTTGTTTGGTTTCATTATAGGTCATTTAATGCCGTATCCCTGTATTACGTATATATGATTTCGTTTGGTCTCATTATAGGTCATTTAATGCCGTATCCCTGTTATACGTATATATGATTTTGTTTGGTTTCATTATAGGTCATTTAATGTCGTATCCCTGTTATACGTATATATGATTTTGTTTGGTTTCATTATAGGTCATTTAATGCTGTATCCCTGTTATACGTATATATGATTTCGTTTGGTTTCATTATAGGTCATTTAATGCCGTATCCCTGTTATACGTATATATGATTTTGTTTGGTTTCATTATAGGTCATTTAAATCCGTATCCCTGTATTCCGTATATATGATTTCGTTTGGTTTCATTATAGGTCATTTAATGCCGTATCCCTGTATT
Organism: Sepioteuthis lessoniana; assembly: GCA_963585895.1. Classification (NCBI taxonomy): domain Eukaryota; kingdom Metazoa; phylum Mollusca; class Cephalopoda; order Myopsida; family Loliginidae; genus Sepioteuthis; species Sepioteuthis lessoniana. Next base: position 38,981,906 of record OY757933.1, on the reverse strand, counting down.
ATGTATATATGATTTCGTTTGGTTTCATTATAGGTCATTTAATGCCGTATCCCTGTTATACGTATATATGATTTCGTTTGGTTTCATTATAGGTCATTTAATGCCGTATCCCTGTTATACGTATATATGATTTCGTTTGGTTTCATTATAGGTCATTTAATGCCGTATCCCTGTTATACGTATACGTGATTTTGTTTGGTTTCATTATAGGTCATTTAATGCCGTATCCCTGTATTACATATATATGATTTTGTTTGGTCTCATTATAGGTCATTTAATGCCGTATCCCTGTTATACGTATATATGATTTCGTTTGGTTTCATTATAGGTCATTTAATGCCGTATCCCTGTTATACGTATATATGATTTCGTTTGGTCTCATTATAGGTCATTTAATGCCGTATCCCTGTTATACGTATATATGATTTCGTTTGGTTTTGTTATAGGTCATTTAATGTCGTATCCCTGTTATACGTATATATGATTTCGTTTGGTCTCATTATAGGTCATTTAATGCCGTATCCCTGTTATACGTATATATGATTTCGTTTGGTTTTGTTATAGGTCATTTAATGTCGTATCCCTGTTATACGTATATATGATTTCGTTTGGTTTCATTATAGGTCATTTAATGTCGTATCCCTGTTATACGTATATATGATTTCGTTTGGTTTCATTATAGGTCATTTAATGTCGTATCCCTGTTATACGTATATATGATTTCGTTTGGTTTTATTATAGGTCATTTAATACCGTATCCCTGTTATACGTATACATGATTTTGTTTGGTTTCATTATAGGTCATTTAATGTCGTATCCCTGTTATACGTATATATGATTTCGTTTGGTTTTGTTATAGGTCATTTAATGTCGTATCCCTGTTATACGTATATATGATTTCGTTTGGTTTCATTATAGGTCATTTAATGTCGTATCCCTGTTATACGTATATATGATTTTGTTTGGTTTCATTATAGGTCATTTAATGTCGTATCCCTGTTATACGTATATATGATTTCGTTTGGTTTTGTTATAGGTCATTTAATGTCGTATCCCTGTTATACGTATATATGATTTCGTTTGGTTTCATTATAGGTCATTTAATGCCGTATCCTTGTTATGCGTATATATGATTTCGTTTGGGTTTATCGCATATCGATCATTGTAGGTCATTTTAAGCTAAATCTTTTTCATACATATATATATGGTTTGATTTGGTTTGGTTTGGTTTGGTTTTATGGCATATCGACTATAGTTGGTATTTTCATGGCAAATCTTTTTTATAGACATCTCTTAATTATATATAATTTGGTTTGGTTTAGTTTCATGTCTTATCAACAATCGTAGGTCATTTTATGCCAACTTCTTTTGGATAAATATGTATCAAAAAGAATTTGACATTAAAAGATCTACATATGATTTTATTTGATTTGGTTTGGTTTGGTTTGGTTTGGTTTTATGTCATTTTAATCACTGTAGGTCATTTAATGCAGTATCCTCTCTATACATATATATATATATATATATATATATGGTTTGGTTTGGTTTGTTTTTATGGCACATCGTCTATTGCTGGTCATTTAATGCCAAATCCTTTTTATAGACATATATTAGATATATATTATTTGGTTTGGTTTAGTTTTACGTTATATCAACAATTCTTGGTCTTTTAATTCCAAATCTTTTATAGATATATGTTAGATATATATGATTAACGTCCAATGTAGTCTCTGATCTTAATTGATCTGGCGTATCTATCTATCTATCTATCAATCTATAAATATGTATATATATATATATATATATATATATATATATATATATATATATATATATATATATATAATTCTCTTAATACTCTGTCCGGTGGCAAAAGCTGTTTGGTAGCGCCAGGAGTGGCAGTACCGCCTTGAGCTACCGAAACTGTGTTATCACCCCTGGTTGGCGGCTGTTGAAGACAGGGTATCGCACGTGCTTTCATACGTTGTATGATGAAAAAATTGATTTACTTTGCTTTGCTTTTAATTGCATCTTGGCCATTGTAGATCATTTAATGTCGTATCTCTGAGATACATATGTTTTGGTTTGGTTTTATGGCATATCAACTATTGTAAGTCATTTAATGCCAAATCCTTTTTAAACACACACACACACACACACACACATATATATATATATATATATATATATATGGTTTGGTTGATTTCATGGCATATTGACCATTGTAGGTCATTTAATGCCAAATCCTTTTTATACATATATTAGATATGATTTCTAAAAGCATTTTGATGATAATATTCTTAAACAAGTGTCAGCAGTTTTTTTACACACATTTAAATGGTCTCAGTTAATTTCAAACAATTCAGTTTAGCGTAAGTACAGTCTTTTATTAACACACAATTAGTTATTGGTTTAAATAGAGATTTTTGTTTACGCACAGTTAAATGTAAAAGCAGTTTTATCTCAAACAATTCAGTTCAGCTTAAGTATAGTTTTTTGTTTACACACAGTTAAACGATCAAACAATCCCATTTCAAACAATTCAGTTTAGGATGTCGACTAAGTTAAATCTTTCCAAGTATTGCTATGTATTGCTAACAATTCAATTATGCATCAGTCATTTGTTTACACATAGTTAAATTATCAAACAGCTTTATTTCAAACAATTCAGTTTAGCATAATTACAGGTTTTTGTATACAGTTCAATGTAAAACCAATTAATTTCAAACAATTCAATTTAGCTTAAATACTCACTTTAGTTCCGTTTTACCCATAGAAAGGACCCTATCAGGTGCTACCACTCCGAGACAGAGTGGAGCTGGGAGCGATCTCAGTGAAGGAGTACTCCGCATTTCCCTAAGCTCCAGCATTACTGAAGCTTTACCATCAAATTGTTTAGTGTCATATCTAGGACACTTTTGAGGGATGGAATCTTACCCCTTACAGAGATTCAGTCAGCGTAAATCTGTTGCCCCGGCCTGCTGGGCCAGCTGAAGTTTTGTGCATTGCTTTATTCGAACTATGATTTAAAGCACACAAGGATGAATTTGCAACTCAGTCGAATTCAGCGACTTGGTTCGACACAAACCTACAAAGTGTGACTTAGTGGCAACCAACACTGTCATAATATATATATATATATATATATATATATATTTCATTTTACGAGTTCAAACAGTCATAGCGCCTGGGAAGCAACTAAATGGTTTTGTGCAAAAGGTGATTTTGCAGTAACCAGCAATGTTACTTGGTTTGCAAGAACCTCGACGATCAGATTAGATAATGTAGGCCTAAAAACATGGATTTCCGTGTTTCAAGCCATATTTGCAAGTCCACCGAGTAGCTCTCCGAGAGTGTCAGGCAGACACTGTGTCTCACAGTCCAGTGTAGTTCGTCCCCGACTCGATTTCGGCAAAAGTTTCCGAAGCTGCTGAAATGTGCTCACGATTTCAAAATATGGCAAAACCTTCAACGCATCCAAGGACCACTAGCGGATATAGAAATAAAGCGAGATTAGATTTATTTAAATATTATCATCGGGCATACAATTACTGTTATTTTAAATGACTGCTGCGAAATGCAACGTTAACTTTTCGACTTCACGCTTTCAGAAATATAGGCTTTTGAACTTTTTTGTTTCTGATTGTTCCATCCCATTTAGAATGTTAAATATGAAGTGTTAAAAAAATGAAAATTTGTAGTTGTGTCTGGAGGATGTGAAAAATCTCTTATCTTAAAGATTTTTTTTTCATAGGCTGCAGAGTTGAAAATGAAAAAGATTACATTTTTGATGATTGCATTTTAATAAAGTTGACTTAACTTCCCTTTTATATCCTTTTTGGAAGAATGTACTCACTTTCCAAACACCATATGTACATATATATATATATATATATATATATATATATATATATATATATATATATATATATATATATATATATATAGTCTAAATTCCATTAATTAAATATATATATATAGTAAAGTTAAAGTAAAAGTTAGCGACCATAGTCGAGGGTGACCCGAAGGCTCCCTTTTCGATAGCTACAACACCAAGGTGTAGGGGAGGGCGCTACTCCATTCCCAGGATTGCTCCACTTTACCCTTGAACCGTACCTTATAATGCTGAGTGTTAAGCAAGGTGGTGTCAAGTTCCATTTTTAAAGTCTTTGGTATGACTCGACCTGGGATTGAACCCAGGTCTCCCGGGCCATTGGCGAACACTCTAACCGCTGGGCCAATATTATTATTATCATTATTATTATTATTATATAATTGCTCTATCCTAGATATTCAGCACTCTCCATATCATATTGCACTTGGTTCGACACAAATCTACAAAGTGTGATTTAGTGGCAACCAACTATTATGATATAGATATATATATATATATATCATTTATTTATATATTTATTTATTTTTTGCGGTTGTCATTTTTGCCTCTGTGTGTGTGTGTGTGTGTGTGTGTGTGTGTGTGTGTGTGTGTGTGTGTGTGTGTGTGTGTGTGTGTGTGTGTGTGCCATTTTTCTGTCTTTCTTTGTTTTGTGTATGTTTAAGTGGTTGTCATTTTTGCCATTTTCTTTTTTTGTTTTTATGGAGTTTTTTTCCTTTTGGGGGGATGTACATTGTTGTCGTTTTTTTTTTTAATTTTTGTTAAGGGTTCTCATTTTTTTTCTGTTTTTTTTTTTTGAGTGCATCTGAATGTCATTTTTTCCATTATTTAAATTCTTTTTTTTTTTTTTTTTGATGTGGTGTCATTTTTTTTGTTTTATTCTTTGAATTTTTTGTAGTTGTCACTTTTACATTTTTTTTTTCTTCTTGTTGCCTTTTTTGCCGGGTTTTTTTGTTATTGTCATTTATTCATTTACTCATTTATTTATTTATTTTGTGGTTATTATTTTTGCGGTATTTCTTTTTGGCGTCGTTATTTTAGTCGATTTTTTGTGTGTTGTTGTCATATTATACAAAATTTTTTATTTTGTTATTGTCTTTAATTTTTTTTTTTTTTTTTTTTGCTTTTTTACGATCGTTTTCAACTTCTTTGTTTCTGAATGTTCTGCCACTTATTATATCTATCAATCTATTTTAGATCATTACCTACCTACCAACCTACCTACAAACCTTAGTAAGTTAATATCTATCTATCTATCTATCTATCCCTTCATGTGTATGTATGTATGTATGTATGTATCTATCTATCTATCTATGTTCGTATCTCTTTATCTAGACTATTATCTTCCTCAGTCTTTTCATATCTATCTATCTATCTATCTATCATAGTTCGTTCATATCTATCTGTCTATTGACCAATCTATCTATCTCTATCTATCCATCTATCTACCAATCTCTCTCTCTTTATATATATATATATATATATATATATATATATATCGGTAAATCTGTCTCTTTATCTACGGACTATTACTTCATAATGCTTGAATAAACATTTGTCTGTTTTTTCATACACATTCTCAAAAATTTCTGAATGGATTACAATGACATTTTGTGAGACGTTGGGCCTTGAGCAAAAGAAAAACTAATTCAATTTTTAGACCTCCCTCACAATTCTCTTTCGTTTTGAGTATTTCTTTTTCTTTTTTCTTTTTTTGTTTGCTAAAAGATTCTTTTACAAAGTGAATATACGTATTTGGAGATATCCATGAAAGACAGCTTTAGAAAAAAACTAAGACGAAAGAAAATAGTTGACCTACTGAAAGAGCAGAAAATTTAAAACGAGAAATAAGAAGAAAAAGAATGGTTGTTTAGATGGTTGGTATTCTGTAGCATATCAAACCTTAAGAATTATATATATATATATATATATATTGGCTTAGCGGTTAGAGTGTTCGCCAATGGCCCGGGAGACCTGGGTTCAATCCCAGGTCGAGTCATACCAAAGACTCAAAAAATGGTACTTGATACCTCCTTGCTTAACACTCAGCATTATAAGGTACGGATCAAGGGTAAAGTGGAGCAATCCAGGGAAAGGAGTAGCGCCCTCCCCTACACCTTGGTGTAGTAAGCTATCGAAAAGGGAGCCTTCGGGTCACCCTCGACTATGGTCACCAACTTTACTTTTTATATGTATATATATATATATATATATATTTACTAATCTAATATCTACCAGTATTCACGGTACAGAAAAAAAACCCTGGCCAGGAACAAGAGAAAAAAGTATCTCAAATCACCGCCCAGGGGAAAAAGAAAAAATTTTGGGGTCAAAAAGAAAGAAAAGGCCACCTAGTCCGACCCCTTAAAAAAATCAAGGGATACGCATTCAGTGGTCAAAAGAAAACCAAAAAACCCTCCGCGAATCCTGCAATGCTACAATTACTAAAGTGCTCAACATCAGACAATGGAGCCAATTATAAAATTATAAAATTAACCTAAATCGCGAGTCGAAAATCTTCTACTAAAGTTATCAAATAACTCCTCCAACGGGGAAATTTTTGAACGAAGCAAGCAGGAATATGAGGAGGCTTTAAAGAATGACGGATATAGGGACAATTTAGAATATAGGGATAGGGATGAAGGTAGAACGCAAGGAAGGAGAAATAGACCTAGGAAAATTTTATGGTTTAATCCCCCTTATAATATGGAGGTAGTTAACAACTTGGGAAAAGAATTCTTCAAGTTATTAAAAAGAAATTTCCCTAGTGGGAGTCACTTACATAAGATATTTAATAAGAATTGTGTTAAATTAAGTTATAGTTGCATGCCAAACATTAATGGAATAATAAATAGGAGTAATATAACTAAATTAAGTACGAAAAAAAAAAAGGTAATTGATAAATGTAACTGTAGGGATAAGGTTAGATGTCCCCTCGAAGGCAAATGTAAACAGGAATGCGTAGTGTATAAAGTAGAAGTATATAGTGATTCGAATAAGAGAAATAAAAAGATATACTTTGGGTCGACGCAAGGGGATTTTAAGACTAGGTACTATAACCATAGAACAAGTTTCTCGCACGAGAAATATAGGCAAAGCACTGCATTATCTAGTTATGTGTGGGAGCTTAAGGAGAACACAGGGGTAGATCCTATAATGAAATAGGAAGTAATAAAGAAATGCCATAAATATAGGCCAGGAAATAGGGCTTGTAGCCTTTGTATGGAGGAAAAATTGGTGTTTATTATTAAAAAATTGGTGTTTATTATTAAAAAATATATGTAAATGAAAGCATATATATATGTATGTATGTATGTATGTATGATTTGTAAGGGAATAGTTTGTGTGTAACAGTTTTTAAACGAACTGTTAGAGCTTGTTTGTTTGTACACAGTTAAATGGCTTCAAGTATTTCTATCTAACGCTTATGATTATATTTGAAATTGCTCATTTGTTTTTTTTACAGTTAAATTATTTCAAGCGTTACTATTTAACATTAGTAATTCAATTCATAACGTATACCAATCTTTAAAAAATAATTGGAAACTCGCTGTATGGTTTCAAATAATTAATAATAATAATCCTTAGTAAATGATTAAACAGTTCTATTTGACTCATAGTCGGGATCTTAACAGGTGCTACCACTCCGGGTCAAATGGCACCTGGAAGTAACGGCAGTGAAGGGGTACTCAACATTACGCAAAACTCCAATAATGGAGCCTCATTATCAGATGCAGTTTAGTCATACCCAGGACTCCAGTTAGAAGGGTATTAGAACTTTGAAGTGGTGCAGTAGGGAAATTTTACAAGTGCAAATGACAGGGCGGAGAAAGAATAGGGAATATTGAAATTCTAAAAGAAAGAATTTGTGTAAGACTATAACTTTTATCAAATATATCAAACTATCACACACACACACACACACACATATATATATATATATATATATTGAATATCCAGTGGGTGTCCAAGGACAGTAGGTAAGGATTATTCTTTACACAGAATATATGAGGAAAATCATATAAATCTATGAGAGTGCTCAATGTATGGCTATTGTTAGTTCCCTATTTATTCGCTGGGGTATAACAAAATTCACATTCAGAGCGTATATAGTTCAATTTGATGGAGACTCAAACTCGGTTAAGTCGTCATAATAAATTTATTCTTATTTTTATTTATTTATTTTTTTTTTTTTTCTGATTTTATTTTTTTACTTTTTTATTTTTTTATTTTTTGATTCCTTTATTTTATCTTCTGAATACGAACTGTAACTCCACATTTGCTACTCTGCGACGAGAGAGAAGCATGTGGATAGTCATCTGACGAGACGGAGAGTATAGTAATATTCTCCGCCGAAATAAATTATCATGATGACTTAACCGAGTTTGAGTCTCCATCAAATTGTACTATATATATATATATATATATAAGCATGTTTGATTAAATAATAAAATGATAATGAGGGTGGTAAAGAAGAAGAAGAAGAAGAAGAAGAAGAAGAAGAAGAAGAAGAAGAAGAAGAAGAAGAAGAAGAAGACAGTCTCAAACAGTGAAAAAGAATGCACCTTGAAGAATGGAAGAAGAAAAAGAAAAAGGTAATAAGAAAAAGCAAGAAAAATTTAAACAAAGAGAAAGAAAGCTAAAACACGGAGGAAATAGGAAAAATAGAGGAAAGATAAGATTGAAGGAAGATACAAAGATAAAAGGCTTAGTAGTTTATGTACGAGAGTGAGTCAAAAAGTAATGCCTTGTGGTAAGATGCCAATGAAAGAGAATAAGATTTAATGAATATGAGTCGAACATAGTGAGGGAGAGAGTGAAAGAAAGCTAACATTTAAAAAAAAAAGTGAATGAAATATGGTAATAACATATCAACGTTCGTTGCTTATTAAATAAGAAGCCATTCTTGTACAAGAACAGAAGCGGTGCTATTAAACCCACAGCTATGGGGATCGGGAAGCTCATGCCTTTCACAAGGTGTCAGTCCGGAAGTAAACGTAATAGCGTGACTAGAGTTCGAACGTGCTTACTACGATGGCACAGTTCATCATACTAGCCCCTACGCTACGAGCACTCCCAGAAACAGCTCGAGGATCTGTGGAGTTAATTCTAATAGGTAGAGAGACAGTAGGGAGGAGAGAGTTAAGATAGAGGAGAGAGAGAGAGGGGGGGTAAAAGAGGGGAAATTTGGGGTAAAATAGAGGCGACATGTCCACACTAAACGCTAGTTCTCTGAAACTAGTGGACAAGTTCACCTACCTAGGATGCAGTGTCTCATCAACTGAGACAGACATCAACACGCGACTAGTAAAGGCATGGGCAGCTAACGATAATCTATTGGTCATAAGGAAGTCAGACCTGACCGATAAAATAAAACGCAGTATTTTCCAAGCAGTGGTCATACCATATGGACGCACTACATAGACGTTAACAAAACGTATGGAGAAAAAGTTTGACGGCAATTACACAAGAATGCTACGAGCAATATTGAGCAAGTCCTGGAGGCAACACCCTACAAAACAGCAGCTGTGCAGCCACCTAACTCCTATTACAAAAGCTATCCAAGTTAGACGAACCAGCTATGAGGGACACTGCGGGAGAAATAAAGACGAACTCATAAATGACATACTGCGGTGGACCCCTTCACATGGACGAGCAAAGGCAAGACGGCCAGTTAGAACCTATATACAAAAGTTCTGTGCCGATACAGGATGTAGCCTTGAAGACCTACCGGGGGCGATGGACGATAGAGATGGGTGGCGGGAAAGGGTCAGGAAGATTCGTGCTGGCGGCGTGACTTGATGATGATGAGGTCGAATAGAGAAAGGAACTGTCGCAAGACGCAGAGAGAAAGAGAGACAGACAGAGAGAAGGGATAGAGCGATACAAAATCGAAGAGGAATAAATAAGAAAGAAAGAAAAAGAATTTCATGGGGAAAGGGAATCGATGGAATGTAGGGGATAGTTGATGTAAGGCACTAAGAGGGTTTGGTTTGGTTGTTTAGGTTTTATGGCATATCAACCTTTGAAGGTCATTCAACGCCAAATTCTGTCTATATATACATACATATTCAACCAAATATTTCAAAACGAATATTAAGGTAGGTAGAATTTTTTATTAGCAGGATTTCATTTGTTTGCACAAGATTAACCAGTTTTAAGTAGTCATATTTTTGGTACAACTCTGTCTCTCTCAAGAAGGACAGAATGTCATCTATTTTGACGTTCTCGAACAGATCGGTTAAGTTATTTACTTTGAAAAATCGCTTTCTGATGACAGCGAAAGTTATGCATTCTATAAGAATGTGTTTAACCGTGCAAGTTGTCTGGCAGGTTAAACACAGTAATTGTGGTTCCTGTTTCAAAATGAAAGAGTGAGTAAGCCTTGTATGACCAATTCGCAATCAGGATATAACAACTTGTTCTCTTCTTGATTTTCTCGATGCACTAAGAGGGAGAAAAAGAGAGAGAGAGAGAAAGAACAACTGTAAGATGGAGATAAAGCCATCTCAGTGCGAGAGGAAAGACAGATAGATAGACCAACAGACAAACAGATTTTATTTGGGTTTGGTTTCGGTTTAGTTCTGTAGCATATCAACCATTGTAGGTTATTTATTGTCAAATCATAAAATACATATACATTAAATATATGATTTCTAAACACCTTTTGTTGATAACTTTCTTAAACGTGAATGAGCTCATTTTTTCCCAAAGTTTATTGGTTTCACTTTTTTTCATCTAATACGGACAATTGTTGTATACTACACGTATTATCATCATCATCATGCCGTGCAGCTAGCACAGGCATCCCTGGCCCTCTCTCGCCACTTCTCCCAATCATTCATCGCCTCTGGCAGGTCTTCAGGGCTAGATCCCGTATCCTCACATAAAAAAAATACACGTATGCATATGCAAATCACACAATACAAAGGCGACTCCGTTATTCAGGTAAAAATATTTTATTAATTTCTGATTTCAGTTCTTCGACACGAGAAGAGAGACACAATTCTTAAAAGTCTTTTGTAATCATGCTATGCTAACAACACCCCCAACTTACAGTACATCTCGTGGTGTTTTAGATCTCAATTCATCTTCGCTGGTCGGGACCCGAAAAACTTAACCACCGTCGCGACATCAGAGAACTCAATTGTCTGCCTCCATGATCTAATGTCAACCTTCAACTGTATGGTCAGACTTCAACTTCTCAAAACCATGGTCGGACCCCAACATCTCAACGCCATGGTCGGAACTCAACTGAAACTTTTTTTAAATCTTCCAATCTTCCCATCTCTTCTGGACATGACGTCATCCACACTCCAGCCCTATTTCCCGTCTGGGGTTTATTATGACAATGGTGATTGTCATATCTTTTGCCCGCGAGCGTAAACTGCACCAACTGACTACACACCTGAACTCTTAACCCGAATAGTTCAAAGCCCAACCCAGCTAAATGATAAGATATAATTAACGAAAATGAACAATATAAAAAAATCATTCCTTAATTATATAACACAATTCTATAAACCATTTGTTTGTACACAGTATAATGTTTTCAAGAATTGCTATGTTTAACAAACGATTCAATTAGACATCAGTCATTTGTTTACACTCAGTTAAATGATCAAACAGTTCTATTTCAACAATTTAGTTTAGCATGTCAACAAAGTTTAATGTTTCCAAGCATTGCTATGTTTCGCTAACACTTCACTTAAACAACAGTCATTTGTGTACACACAGTTAAATAACGAAACGGTTCTATTTCTTATAATTCTGTTCAGCATAAGTACACAGTTTAAATGTCAAACAGTTCTATTTGACTAATAGATAGGACCCTATCAGGTGCTACCACTCCAGGTCAGGGAAATAGTACTCCGCATTCCTCAAAGCTCCAGCATTACTGGAACCTCACTATCAGATTGTTTAGTGTTATATCCAGGACACTCGTTGTGGTGGGGTCTTACCCCTCAGCAGAGATGCAGTTGGTATATTCTGCAGCCCCAGCCGACTGGGCCACAGACAAACAGACAGAGAAGTAAAGCTAAAACTAAAAAAAAAAAAAAAAAAAGAAAGGAGAAGGGAAAAAGTGAGGGGATGCGATGAAAAAACAATAACCGTTAGAGAGAAACAACAAAAAGAGGAAGCAGAGAGAGGATATAAAAGAGAGAGAGTAATAAAAGAGAGAGACTAGTAAAAAAAAGTGCAATTAAAAACTTATAAAGAGAGAGAGAGAATTGATTGACTGGGAAAAATGAGTTGGCGTAAGACGCCGAGAGTACGACGGACACAGAGACGCGTTGTAGAAAACACCAACTACATTCCTGTAGAGGAGTAAGACCCCCCCCACCAGCAATAAATTCATAAGGGCAATTTAACCAGGTTTGAGTTTCCATTTAATATATATATATATATATATATATATATATATATATATATATATATATATATATATATATATATATATATATAAATGAGTAATCTGCAAATAATCTCATATTTGGTATGTAGGTTTTTATTATCTTATATGCTTGTGCTTTACCTTTATTTCGGACTTTACAACTTCTTCAAGAGATTTAAATGACAAAGTTATGTTCTTTTTAGTTGACACATTATTATAAAAAGATGGTTATAAAAAAAGAACTTTGTAATAACAAGAATAACCAGAACATAACTGAGCCATTTAAATCTCCTGAAGAAGATATAAACTACGAAATACTTTTAGAGCACAAGCATATGAAGAAATGAATAAATAATAAATATACACAGTTGGAAATCATTTACGGACCTATTCATTTTACAATATTTACTTTTATCTCATTGCTCTAGCAATAATCTTTATATATATATATATATATATATATATATGGTAGGCAAAAATGTAAACAAACGGAAGGTACTACATAATGCATTATAATTCTGTCTGTGGATGACGATATATATATCTATATATATATATGTGTGTGTGTGTGTGTGTGTGTGTGTGTGTGTGTGTGTGTGTGTGTGTGCAGAAAGAGAGAGAGAGATGGCGAAGAAAATGAAAATTTTAAAAAGTTAGCAATTGAACGAAACAGCTAGTAGGTGTGTCAGGAAAACTGTAAT